>JADLZL010003965.1:0-200853 GCA_015844335.1 Chrysopogon serrulatus
GCGACTGCATCGCAGGTGCCCAGGTCTCCACCGCCTTCGCTGCTTCGCCTCCCCCCGCCGCCGTGCCCCTGCGATCCCTCCTCCATCTCTCGAAGACGAAGCCGCGACTAGGGACAAAGCCGCCGCCCTGAGTTCACCCCAAGGAGCCTGCAACTGCAACAGGATGGCCATTGCGATCGTCGCGCTCCTCCCCGCAATAGTCGTGCCAGATGATGATGAACTGCATTGGCGACGGAGGGATGGTCCGGAACAGTGGCAGCACATGGAAGGGCAACTCCCCGAGGACAGGAGAAGAGTACTGGAATGTTGGCAGCAGCGCATGATCAAGAACCATGAATCTGTACCGCGGTCACCACAAGAAGCAGGTGTGCATTATTGTCATCAATTTCTTAGTCTGAATCATAGATGGACTCGATGGGCTCTGAAATGGTGTTGGTGCAGGCTGCATATATATGGAGCTTGAGGCTGAACAAAACAAAGAGAACAAGCACCAGAGGAGGTACGGAAAAGCGAAACATATGTCTGTCATCTCCTTTTCCTACTACTTGTGATCAGACACGTTTATGTTCCATTTTATTTTGCATATGACGATTCTGGTATCTCTACATCCCCTGTGAATCTGTTTTTTGTGTCATACTTTTCTAGATAAAATCCTATGAATCTGCCCCTTGTGAACAGTCACCGGCCATGATCAATCCAACTGAGATAGCTGAACTGTCTTCTTAGGTTCCGAGTAAATCATTTACGTCCTCTTAGATCAATAGTATACTTTAGTTTGTTGGGGTTAATCTGCTTTGATTATTCAAATAATTGGGGTACAGACTGATTCCCATCACTTTGAATAGGTTAATTGTCATTGTTATTTCCCTTTTTAGTTACAAGCAAATTAATTGTTTATTTGCATCATAACTTTTTAGTTGCAGACAAATCAGTCGCTGGGTGTCTGAGCTGCACTTTGCGTGCATACTGTTCATGGTCCAGCAATAGAGATGATTATTTCCCCATCCCACCTACTGTTTATGCAGAGCTCATCTATTCTACTGTTTATTCAGAGTTCATCTATTCTGAATTGCTGCTACAAGCTGATGATGCCACCTTTTTTTGCCCATTAATCCATACAGAACACACTGCATGTATCTTGAAAGGGTTTTTAATTTGAAAGGGGTTGGAGTTAGCATCCGACACTGCAAATTGTTTACTGCAAAACCAATCAGATCTTCTTTATAACCCCTTGCATATAACCACCTTTCTCAGGTGTCCCTTGCATTGGAGCCCCTGGTACAGAACAGAAAATGAGTTAGCATATATATACTGTATCTATGGTCTAGGCTTAATTCAAGTGTGTTTTCCCTCTTGTCTACTGATCATGGTTTGGCAATTGGATCTGGAAGTGATTCGATCGCCTAATGTTTACTGCAGATAGAGATTCAGTAATAGCTGCACTCTGTACATGACAAAATATACAACTGTTATCTTATTTAGGGATTTGTTTACTACATTATAAAAGAGGATTTCAAAAAGAAAAGGAATAGCATTGCTGAAAATCAGCTAAGTCTCCTTGAAATGCTCGACCTTAACATATGTTATGTGAAATATTTACTGAACAGTAGCTAATAGGACTTCAAAACTTGCATATGAGTGAGAACATACTGATCATATTCATCTGTTTAAAGCTTTACTTGACAGTATACACATATGATTGATTAAAAACCATCCATAGTGACTTGAAGAACCACACTAGCCAAACTTGAGAAGTCTGATAACTGACCCCATGAGGAGAAAATTTAGATACACGAGAAAATTTAGATACACGACCTTCTTTTACCCCTTATTTAATCTTCTATTTGAGATCTTTGAACTTTGCAAACAGATCATCTCTACTTTCCTGCATATAAAAAAATTTGAAAAAAGAAAGGCAGGTTTTTTATGGTGATTCAGATGTACCTTGAAAGCTGCTACAGAATCATGCCATTAAGACAGTACATGTATCTTTTTTATTTTAAAAAACTGCTCTAATTTAAATCTCTATTTCTGTATTAACTACTATAATGATTTAACTCAAAGCTATGTTCAACTCTTTTTGCAGTAGAGAAATATAATTTGGAGTTTGAGTAAACAAGTCAGGTAAGAACTTTAGAGGTGCAGATGGTAAGAACTTTAGAGGTGCAGATGATATGATTGAGACTTAAAAGTCAGTTTTGTTAGAATATCATTGCATCATCCTTTTTATTTTTGTTCACATTTAAATTCCTGAAGGTTAAACATAAATTCTCTAATTCTTCCCACCCAATATGGGTGATATTACTGGGAGGAGGATGCAAGTAATTTTTTCATGACAATTCTTCTGCTAATTTCAGTATAGTCTGTGTGAAATCATCCCAAAGGCATACATATTTTATATAATGAGTATGACATAATTTGTTTTAAAGTTTTCTGATAGATTTTTCAAAACACCCAATGTTAGCCATGTGGCGAACACTAATATTTACATATATACTCGGACATGTGTAAAGGATGGTGTGGAGATGTGACGGAACTTATTCGTGGATATATTGATGCACGGAAAAAAATGGATATGGAAGATATCTTTCAACAGATATAAAACATTATCTTAAACACATCGCTGAAAGGTCTATATTGTAGAATATTTGATCTGCGACAATAGTCTCTATGATTGATCTTTGTCTTGAGGATTAAATGTCAGTTTAGCAATGATATTTTAATTTTACAGTATTGTTATCTTATCGTGTAATCTGTATAATTTTAGAACAAAAGTTGTTGTCCCGTAGCAACGCACGGGCACGCTACCTAGTATATACTAGATAGGTCTGCGCGCTTTGCTGAGCTGCTATAGCCTCAGACGCAGCCGTATTGGTTACAGCTCTGTTAGCCATACAAAGCATAAGTTGGTTCCTGCTCACTGTTTTTGCGCATAATAATAGTAATGAAGTTTATTATATGAAAGAACGTGTACGAACTTGGCTTGCCTTGTCCTTGTCTTTATATTGTGCTATAGAAAAAATAGCTAATAATGTGATATAGTATTTGAGAAATACAATTAAATAATTTTGTTGGAGTATTTGAAACTAAGGAGCCCAAAAATATATATAATAATTGCATCTCATGCCGGCCGTGAAAATAAGTACACATGCTCTCAAACAAAAATAAGTACACATGCTCTCAAACAAAAATTTTCCTCTGGATTAGACAAAACCGATCTTAACTTTCAAACTCACCCGTATTACCTTTAACTATGGAGCTTTTAACCTTCACGTGGGTCTTGAGTAATTAAAAGACAGAACAATCAAGTCAAGCACTATGTCTCAAATTTTCACTCAACTAATATTCCAGAGTTTTGCAAGTTTTCACAATAAAACTCAGAGCTTAATTGTATGACACCCTCAGTCTCTCGAAGTATGTGGTATTTGTGGATCTCACTGAGGCATCCATGGTGTTATGCCTTCCTATTTCTAGGGATTATAGTGGAGTTTACAGGAGTGGCATTAAACAAAGATAAACATAGTTGCAATTTATATATTGTAAAGTCAAACAATGGATCTATAGAGAATCAAGTCATACAATCAAACCAAGATGTGCATGTGTGTGGAATATGGTGGATAGGTGTATATGTGGTGCTAATTCTAATTCTACTTTTGCTCTTCAGAATGAATCTCTCTTCTTTCTTAGACTTTCAGAACTTCTCAGGAGAACATGGGCTATCTTTATTCTTTTTCTCTTTCTTCTTTTTTTTCACTAGGTATCATGCCCGTGCGTTGCTACAGGACATCAACTTTTCATCTAAAAACACACAGATCGCACGATATAATAATAATACTATAAAATTAGCGAAGTAATGGAATGATGAAGACACTAAAATATAAATGTGTCACACGACATTGTTCTTGATATGTAAATCAAAAAAGGAATATACGACTCAGACTTAAATCACATGGAACATAGAGATCACTGCCTATCTCAGTCACTAAAAATGAAGACTGTTTTCATGTACAAATGATTTTCTGGTTGGCATACAATGCTTATACAACATCTCCGTGTAGAGTCCGATAAGCCGTTAAAAAATCCCTAGGAATAACAAAAAAAATATAGGATTGATATAATAATATTTATACAATGTGTATTGCAAAAAAAAATTATTGTACACATTAATAATGTTGTATTACCTCGTCTATAGTGTTAGAACCTCCTTATATACAATATTCTTCGTGAAAGTTCCATCCACCATCGGAGTCTTTTTATTCTTACTTTTTCTATTTGATGTATTCTGATTTTTTTTCTCCTCGGCATTCTTTTTAGTATTTTTCTTCTGTATCTTTTTGGCCGCCTCCTCCTTTGCTTCCACATCAGGCGGGAGGGCAAGGATCTTAATCTTGGTTCTTGATGTGGCTCTAGACATCACAACATACAACTGTCCATGAGAGAACACCAGTACGGGCAGGTACACACCCACGTTCGGGATAGTTTGGCCCTGTGACTTGTTGACCATCACGGCGAAGCTCAGCCTGATAGGAAATTGCTTCCTCTTAAACTGGAATGGGAACATCTCATCATCAGATGGGCATAACGGTATTCGAGGAAGAAATACCCTTTCCAGCATGCTGCCCCACCACGATTTCTGCATCGATTGTATTTCTCCGAAACCCCCGCACCACCAGCCTTGTACCGTTGCATAGCCCATTGGCAGGGTCAATATTCTTAAGCAATATGACAGGACATCCAAGCTTTAGCTTTAAGACGTGTGGAGGCAGTCCATTGGGGTTCAAAGTATTAAGGAACTCGGATGGATAGTAGTTATGTGGATCATCTACCGCAGAGTCAAAACTGTGATACACCGTCTCACCGCCCTGAAACATATCAATCATTTTTATATTGATCATGTCCACCTAATCGTTACGTGTAGATAAAATTGCTCTAGTGGTGATGTAATCTTTATCTGTCATGTTTGCATTTAGATCTGGAAAGATGGCATCTATCAAGTTATGAAGATCTTTGTCAGCATCGCCAGAATACTGGACACATATCTCGTCTGAAATACGTACATCACCATCTCCATTAACCTCTTCCGCTCCACTACCAATGCGCAAGAGATAATCTGCAAAACATGGGTCACTCTGAGCCCGCATGTTGCGGACAAGCTTTAGGTGGCGCATGGATTCCCAAAGATATGACCTTCGGAGAGAAGCACCAACTACTTGGGCCCTAGATCCTTTCCGCACAACAGGGAGGACCTGTCTGAAATCACCACCAAGGACAACTGTCTTTCCACCAAACGGCAGGTTTGACCGGCCCATTATATCTCGTAGACTGTTGTCTAGTGCTTCCACATTTTGCCTCTTTGTCATAGACGCCTCGTCCCAAATTATGAGAGCTGCTTGTTGTAGCAGCTTGGCTGTACCACTCTGTTTCGTGAAGCTACAGCAACCGCCCTCTTGAAGAGTGAGAGGTATCTTGAAACGCGAGTGGGCCGTCCTTCCGCCTGGCATTATGGATGCTGCCACTCCAGATGTAGCTGTAGCCACGGCAATCTTATCCTGGCTACGTAGTTTTGCGAGAAGTGCCCTATACAAAAAGGTCTTTCCTGTCCCGCCACGTCCATCCACAAAGAACAATCCGCCTTGTTTGCTGCAGACAGCGGCCATGATCTCATCATAGGCAGACCTTTGTAGTAATGAAAATACACACGCATGAACACCATTGCTTAATCAGGTGGCACCAAACAGCAGCCACGCGGCGAACCCATAGTGGCCAGGAGCAGAGGATGCCTCTGCTTGGGCCAAACCTCCCGCTTGTAAAGATTTACTAGATAGGTATGCGCGCTTCGCTGCGCTGCTATAGCCTCACACGCCGCCGCATTGGTTACAACTCTGGTAGCCATGCAGAAACATAGGTTGGTTCCTACTTGCTGTTTTTGCGCGTAATAATAGTAATGAAGTTAACGTGTACGAATTTGCTTTGCTTGCCTTTATATCGTGTTATAGGAAAAATAGCTAATAATGCGATATAGTATTTGAGCAATATAATTAAATAATTTTGTTAGAGTATTTGAGACTAAGGTTGTGTTTGAATCTTGGGGTGAAAAGTTTTGGTGTGTTATATCGGATATTCCATGAGATATCGAATAGGTTTTGATAGCAATAAAAGAATAAATTAAAAGAATTCGCAAAAGGAAACCGCGTGACGAATTTTTTAAGCCTAACTAATCAGTCATTAGCACATGTCTAGTCTCCTGTAGCACCATATTATCAGATTATAGGCTAATTAGATTTAAAAAATTTGTCTCGCAAAGTCATTATAATTTATACAATTCAATATTTTTTAATCTATATTTATTAATATTCTATACATGTGATAGGTGAAAAGTTTCGAGAAAGAATTAAACACCCCTAAGGAGCCCAACAAATATATATAATTGCACATCTCGTTGCCGGCCATGAAATACGTGCATACGGTTGCGTAGATCACACGCATGAGCACCATCGCTTAATCAGCTGGCACCAAGCAACAGCCACGTGGCGATCCCCTACTGGCCAGGAGCTGGGATGCCTCTCCAAGCACCAAACCTCCCGCGTGTAAAGATTTACATATTTACATATTTGACTTTGTTAGTTCCACTCCAGGGGTATCTCCAGTCGTAATAAGAAAGTGAAATTTGAACACCATCGTCAGAGAAATGCAGTGTGACGGCGCCGCATAACTGGAACACAGACACTGATGATGCTTGACATGCTAACACGCCTACAATGATCAATTGCCACAAAGTCACGGGTTGCATGAAAAAAAAAAAGCTTATCCAATTTCTCTTTCTTCAATCTGCTTATACAGTTTCAAAGGGAGAAAAAAAAAAGATTTCCTTTTGTCAAAGATTTTTCAGCCATCCTCACAACCTACATACTCCCTCCGTCCCAAAAAAGAAAAAGACGTTTTTGGGTGTTCGTACTCACAAGTTTGACTCGATTTGTAGAAAATACATACAATATTTATATCTCCAAATAAATTTGTTAAAAAACTAGATCTAAAGATCTTTCCGATAAAATAATTATGATACTAATCGATAATATTTAGTATTTATAAAAATTGCCGACAGTTATTTCTCGAGAAGCGAGAACATCATTCTTTTAGGGATGGAGGGAGTATTCAGCATGGCTCTCTGATGGTGCAGAGCATACATTTTCAAGCAAGCAAGACGCAAAGCAGAGTCTGGTCGAATCGACCAGACACAAGTTAGTTGACCAGACGCGTTCGATCTATTTATAGTTACATGAAAGTGACCCTTCCAACTTTGTTTCTCGACACCTTTGTTTCCAACTTGCAAGAGGCAAAGTACACATGGGTATATCTGCTATTCTAATAATATTAAAAAGATAAAGTTTCTCCCTTTTATTAGTCTGGCCTCCCACATTGTCCATGTTTTCATTAGTCTGCTAATCTAATATTTCCGGTGGCGCGTCCGGTCAAACCGTCGTGCCAAGGCCTTTTGAGACATCTCTATGTTTTTTTTTTTTTTTTTTTGAACGAGTGCATGGCCTTTTCACACCTCTCTATCGAAAAACAAATCTTATTTATTTTTTTCAATACTCAAGGGGCTTTAATAATATACAAAAAAAATCTTTGCCTTATTAAATTATTTTTTGAGACACGAAATTAAATTAAATTACGAGTGCACGCCGTAATATATCGTATTGCCTTACGCCGCCACGCCGTCGCTGCTGAACAAGCCCTCGTCGAGCACCCAGTTCTCGATCATCTCCTGCGCCGCCCGCCCCTGCTCCGCCGGAACCAAGTGCCCGGCCGCGTACACGGCGACGTGCACGAGGGCGCCATGCTTCTGCACGTACCCGGCGAGCCTGCCCCCTTCCTGTCCGGCGGCGGCGCTTCTTCCTCCTTGCCACAGCCGCCACACGGCGCGGGGCGCGTCCTCGAACGCGGCGAGCCCGTCCCAGCGCAGCTCCCGCAGCCATGCCTCCACGGACACCGCGCCGACCTGCGCGTCGCGGATGCCCTCGTACAGAAGCACGCGCGTGGACGACGGCGCCGGCCCCCGCAGCAGCGCCTCCATGTCGTGCTTGGCGCTCTTCATCACGTCGTCGTGCAGCGCCGCCTCGACCGCCGGGCTGACGAGCTCCCACCGCGGCGCGTCGCCCCGGACGCGCAGCGCCGCCCTCACCTCGGCGTCGTTCATGAACTCCGCGGCGCCGGCGAGCGGCGCCTCCAGCGACGACGTGTCCACCGCCACGTCGAACAGCGACGAGAGCCCCGTGGCGTTGCGCAGCCGCGACAGCACGCGGTACCACGCGTCCGTCGCCTCGCGCCACCGCTCGTCGACGGCCAGCGCAGCCGCCTCCGCCTGCATCGCCGCGGCCTCGCGCCGTTGCTTCGCGTTGATGAGGCCCATGAAGTAGAGGACGTCGGCGTGCGTGGTCACCTGCTCCACCGGGTGCACCAAGCCGTTGCCGATGGCGACGCCGCGCAGGTTGATCCGCTGGTGTTGGGGGAGAGACGGGTTGGTGGCTAGGATGAGAGCGCCGAGCGTGGGGATGGTCTTGCCGGCGTAGCTCTCGCCGGTGAGGAAGAGTGGGCGGGCGCGGAAGGCGCCGCCGTCCGGCTGCGCGGAGAGGAAGGCCTGGAGCGCGGCGAGGACGTGCTCCGCGACGACGGGCTGGGACGTGGGGATGGCGGAGGGCGACGGCGCCGCGCTGTAGCCCGTGCCGAGCGGGCTCTCGAGGAAGAGGAGCCCGAAGCGGCGGTTCCACGCGTAAGGGTTGGGCGACAAGGGGAACGCAGAGGAGGAGGTGTTGGAGTCGCCGTCGCCGGACAAGGAGAAGACGTAGGGGCCGATCTGGAAGAAGTTGCTGGCGAAGGACGACAAGCCAGGGCCGCCCTCGAGCCAGACGAGCAGCGGCGTGGTGGCCGGCGGCGTCACCGGGCTGGTGGCCTCGTAGAAGGCGTAGTAGAGAGATGCGTTGGCCACGGGGATCGGGAGGTAGCCGGACTTGGTCGGCAGGGCTTCTCTGGGGAATATGCTGGCCGCCGGTCCTGCAGAGGCGGCGGTGGTGATGGCGGTGAGGACAATGATGACGAGGGAAAGGAGAACCGGAGCTGCCATTGTTGCCATTGACATGGGGAAACTCCGGGAGGTAGCAGCTGTGTGCTTGGTTGGATCTGTAGTGTTGTGTTGCAACAGCAGAGTGCCCAGAGAGTATATATCGTGTATTGTGTGTTGACTGAAAAATGTCTAAAGCTCGCCCTGACCAAGAAAAGTTGGAGACGAATTCTAGCCTTGTTTTTTTTTGTCCACGCGTGTTGGGTACAATAAATAATAGTAGGGTTTTGTTCTGTTCGTTTGTCTTATTAGTCGGGTTTATTAGTCATTTAAACAGTATTTTTCTCTCACACTAAACCAGTTAGCTTTTCCTATCGGCCGGTTTATCCTATCAACCAGTTTATGTCACCAGCCGAACACCCCGTTTACTTACATGTGAAGTCACCGTGTTTCTTATCTCAATTATTTCGCGACGTACACGGGAAGTCTAGAATCTACACGACGGTCTCCAGTCAAATTAATCCCACCCATTTCCTGCAAGATTCTTATCACCAGATGTGTATGACTTTTCAGATGACGGTGTACAAATTTCATTTTCTTAGGAACTGCTATCCTCTAACACACTAAAAAAAGAATAGTAGTTTCCTGCAGTCCTCCACGGTTCTATATTTAGATAACCTGAGGGCATGCTCAACATTGCTTGCTTGTTTTTTTTAAAAAAAAAAGAAAAACTGGGTGTAACCTCATTACTCAGTGGCTAACAAATCGTCAGCTACCATTACACGACCGTTTATAGGAATAGGGTTTATAGTTTACTTGTCTTCCTGAGTACACAGATGGCCCAGTGCAGCCAAAACTCATGAGCGGCTTTATTACAATCTCGATTCTTGAACAAGCACTCAAAGCTAATGAAACAAAAAGGCAGTAACAATTCCACAACACAGCATCATTGAAGTCATCAGTGGTGATCGCTTCAACCACCATCTTCACATCTGTCTTGACGATTAGCTGCAGTGGATGAAGTTAATGAATGAACCCTGGCCAGCTATAGCACCCTCTTGGCGCTCCTTCAGGATGCTACTCGCATTACTGGGTAACACACATGTAAGAATTCTTTAATCTTTTTCCTCTTATTAATGATTAATGAAAAACGCGTGAAGTTGTGTTCGCACGTCTTGCTGGTCAGAATGGTTAACCAATTCTCTCTGGCGAGTGTGGTTGGCCGGTTGACCATATGCATCTTCTAGCGCAAGTGCAACAAGGCCACCTATATGTATGCACCGACATGAGGTCCGATCGGCTGATGTTCGCCCTGCCTTCGGTGCTGCCTATCCTGGTACTGCTTCCCCCATAACCTCTACGCCTTGCATCCTCTCCCAGCCAGATCTGAATGATGTAGTTGTTTTTATCAGGATTGGAGATGATGTAGTTGTTTGCCATGCGTGCAAGATGGTCCTTTACTAAGATGTGGCATCAAAATGAGACGATCTATCTTGTGGGTCCATATAGTCAGCGACACAAATTTTAATGGCACATCGTAGAGTCAAAGTGTGGGAAATGAGAAATTTGGTCTAGTGGCAGTGAGAGCATGTGAACAGTTGTGGACTGCTTTGGTGAAATTATGAAATTTCCATGGCACTGAAACCAGGAGAAAAGACTTTGGTCTAATGTTAGGAATTAATTCCTTGGTATTGAAGTATAGTATTATATTAGAGGTTGTCTTCAGTCAAATCACTCGAAATTTAACCATATTTACAGAGAAAATTATTAACATTTAATCTATCCAAAAATAGATACTACTAAAATACATTTGATAATTGCTTTTACATTGTTCTCATTTAGTATCGCAAAAATTATTGGTCTTTTCTAAAAACTTAATTAACTAAGCTTAGGCTGGTTTGACTTCTGTACCTCCGTTGAATTGTTTTGCGATGTCACTGGTGTTTCTTATCAGCAGATAAGTGTCAAAGAGTCTTGCCTATACGCGTCAAGCATTTTGCGTGTACCATGGGAAGTCTAGAGTCTAGCTACACGACTGTCTTTAGGCAAAATCCCACCCATTTCCTGTGTTTCTTATCACGTACCAGATAACAGTACGCTTATTCTGATGACGGTATACAGATTGTGTTTTCTTAGACTGTCTCCAACAGTCAATAGCTAAATGTGAGATGCATTTGATGATTTGGGTTGTCCACAGTGGAATGTTTAGCCACCCAAAACATTCTCTTTCCAACAGACGACGCAAAGTAGGCTCGCGCGACCCACATAGCGTCGGCCCCAACAGCGGACGCGTCGACCTCACCGGCACCGGCGAGCACGCCGCGGGTGCACGGCAGCGCGGACGTGGGGCAGCGCGCTGCCAGATGGCGCGGACGCGGCGTGGAAGCGGAGCAGCGCGGGCTCGGAGCAGCTCGCGGGGCAGGGGCACGGACGCGGGCGGCGCGCTGGCCGACAACGCAGATGCGGGCGGCGCGGACGCGGGGCGCGCTGGCCGGCGGTGTGGATGCGGGGTGGCGCGCCGTCCCGGCGGCCTCGCCTCGCTGGACGAATATGTCTACTGCTTGGATCCTCCTTCCGTGCAAGCGCAGCCTACGGAGATGAATGCGTCGCATGGAGAGAGAGGAGGCAATTTTGCATTGTGTCTCATAGCGAAGGCAAAATGCCTACCCTGCATGCGTCAGCTGTTGGAAGCCATTTCTTAGACGCAAAAATACTGTGCCTGAGCCATTTTGTGTTTGGGTTCCCTTTTGCATTCTCCGTTGGTGACAGTCTTAGGAACTGCGATCGTCCTCTCAGTCTCTCACACACTCACAAAGTATAGTAGTTTCCGGCATTCACATAACCGAGGACATGCTGGTCAAGATTGCTTGCGTGGTACGTTGGTGAGTGCCGTGCAAAAGCAAAGGTTCTGCGATTCTTTTTCTGAATTGGACAAAAATTTGAAAAATCGGATCGGTATCCACTAGAAATTTGAAACACGCCCCCCCCCACCCACCCACCAAAACGGTTGGATATATAGTGGACATAGAGACGGTGCATGCGGCGGGGAGTGCAGCAAGAATAAGGATGGCAGCGGATCGGGTTTGGTGCGGATATCCGTGGATTTCGGTTCTTGTGGGTTTGGTTTTGGGGATGATTTCTCACCCACGGTTTTCGAGTTCGGGGCCCCGAAACTGATCGGGTTCGGTTTCGGGTTTTGTTTTCCACCCGTGGATATCCAATAGATATCTGAAATAAATTATTTGAATTAAAACTCATGTTTTACAACATGCTAATAATAACTTGTTTAATTAGATTATTAAATTTATTCTAAGTTAACCATGAAAATATTTGTTATTTGTTGCCTCTTGTTCATACATATGAATATGTGTATATATATCATGCATATGTTAATAGAAAGTCCTTATTGCTCTTACTATGTTCCCAATACAAAGCGGGTTTCGGCTATCCGTTCGGGTTTCGGGTATCCGCAGTTTTGGTTTTGGGGACGGATTATCACCCGAATCGGTGTTTGGTGCGATTTTGGTCTTTGATTTTGGGTTTCGGTTTTGGGGACCCAGCGACTCCATTCGATCCGAACCCGCACCATTGCCATCATGAAGCAAGAACGTAGTGGGTGGCAGCTCAGTAGGAAGTGTAGCTCATAGCACATGGAAGAGGCGGTGACGGCACGGTAGGAGGCGTCGAGGAGCTTCCATGGCACGAGCTCGGACGAGGCGCTTGCTCGGGCTGCACAAGCGTTGGTGCAGGCGGTGAGGAGCCAAGACAGCACTGCTGGTGGCGGCTTCCTAGAAAGCGAATGCTGGCTAGGTATTGTGGTGAAGTTTCTCAGCATTGTATTAACGATGAAAGGAAGTTTGTGGGCTGTTTGCTGGACTGTAGGATGGGCTAAAAATTTAAAGTGGGCTGAAATCTTTTTGACCGATTTAGTCTTATCTCTTCCGGACCTAGGTGGACGAATTTCACCGAAATTCGGTCCATTCCAACCGAATCCCAGAACAATAGCTGGGAGAGGTCAATATTTGTCTCTCTGGTCATAAGACTTCGCTTTTTCAGTACGATGAAATTTACGTTCTTGTTTTGTGTCTTGGCTAGTTGGCTTTCTCAATGTTGCCCATGAGCAACCATACATCGTCCTAAAAATCGACCAGCTTCGCCACTACTGGTCCAAGTGTTGAGCGCTGCAGTGGATGATGGCAATGAATGGATCCTGGCTAGCTATAGGTCCCTTGTTTTAAAAAAAAAAAAAAAAAAAAAAAGCTATAGGTCCCTTGCGCTGTGGTTCACTATGATGATCAGCTCATCTCTCCTTTAGTTCCAAATTGTTTCCTTTTTTTTTTGTAATAACTTTATCGATAGAATGGCTCTTGGTGCTATTGGGATGGTATTCCTATTACAGAACACACTTGCAAGAATTCTCTATCCTTTTGTCCTCTTAATGAAAAACGTGTGAAGTCATGTCTATGAAAATAAACTCCTTCACGACGACACGAGGTCCTCGGCCGATGTTCGCTCTGACGCCAGCGCTAGCTATCTATCCTTGTGCTGTTTCCGCCACACCGCTGCGCCTCGCACCCTCTCCAAGTCGGATCCAAACGTTAATGCCGCGAAGTTGCCAGGTGGCATCAAATGGAGACGGAGATCTATCTTGTGCATCCAGATAGTCAGCGGCACAAATTTTAACTGCAAACCAAAAAGTCGAAGTGTGGGAAATGGAAAATTGGTCTAGTGTAGTGAGGGCAAGAAGTGAACGATTCGGGCGGCTTTAGTGAAACTATGAAATATTCAAGGGCAATGAAAGAATATGCACTAAAAATAAAAATGTTAGGTAGTAATTCCTTGACGTCTTCGATCAACACACTCTAAATTTGACTTATATACAGAGAAAAATATTAGCGTTTAGTCTATGAAAAAAACTATTAAAATAGATTTGATAATTTTTCATATATTATTCTCATTTAATGTTGTAAAAAGTTATTGCTTTTTTTTTCTAAAAAACATAATTAAGCTTACGCTAGTTTGACTTCAGCTAATCGCATTGCCTTACGCCGCCTCGCCGTCGCTGCTGAACAAGCCCTTGTCAAACACCCAGTCCTCGATCATCTCCTGCGCCGCCGCCGGCTGCACCGCGGGCACCGAGTGCCCGGCCGCATACACGGCGGCGTGCACGAGGGCGCCATGCTTCTGCACGTACCCGTCGAGTCTCCTGCTCCCTTCCTGTCCGGCGGCGGCGCTTCTTCCTCCTTGCCACAGCCGCCACACGGCGCGGGGCGCGTCCTGGAACGCGGCGAGCCCGTCCCAGTGCAGCTCTCGCAGCCACGCCTCGACGGACACCACCCCGACCTGCGCGTCACGGATCCCCTCGTAGAGGAGCACGCGCGTGGACGACGACGGCGCCGCCGCCGGCCCCGACCCCCGCAGCAGCGCCTATCCACGTCCCGCTTGGCGCTCTTCATCACCTCGTCGTGCAGCGCCGCCTCGACCGCGGGGCTGACGAGCTCCCACGGCGGCGCGTCGCCACGGACGCCCAGCGCCGCCCTCACCTCGGGGTCGTTCATGAACTCCGCGGCGCCGGCGAGCAGCGCCACCAGCGACGTGCCCGTCGCCACGTCGAACAGCGACGAGAGCCCCGTGGCGTTGCGCAGCCGCGACAGCACGCGGTGCCACGCGTCCAACGCCTCGCCCCACCGCTCCTCGACGGCCAGCGCCGCCGCCTCCGCCTGCATGGCCGCGGCCTCGCGCCGTTGCTTCGCGTTGATCAGGCCCATGAAGTAGAGGACGTCGGCGTGCGTGGTCACCTGCGCCACGGGGTGCACGAAGCCGTTGCCGATGGCCACGCCACGGAGGTTGATCCGCTCCTCCTCGGGAAGCATGGGGTTGGTGGCCAGGATCAGCGCGCCGGCCGTGGGGATGGTCTTGCCGGCGTAGCTCTCGGCGGTGAGGAAGAGCGGGCGGGCTCGGAAGGTACCATCCGGCTGGGAGGAGAGAAAGGACTGCACCGCGGCGACGACGTGCTCCGCGATGACGGGCTGCGTCGTCGGGATGGCGGAGGGGGACGGCGCTGCGCTGTAGCCGGTGCCGAGCGGGCTCTCGAGGAAGAGGAGCCCGAAGCGGCGGTTCCATGCGTAGGGGTTGGGCGACAAGGTGAACGCGGAGGAGGAGCTGGAGTTGAAGTCGCTGGATATGGGGAAGACGTAGGGGCCGATCTGGAGGAAGTTGCTGGCGAAGGACGACAAGCCGGGGCCTCCCTCCAGCCAGATGAGCAGCGGCGTGGTCGCCGGCGGGGTCACCGGGTCGCTGGCCTCGTAGAAGGCGTAGTAGAGAGACGCGTTGGCCACAGGGTTGGGGAGGTAGCCGGACTTGGTCGGCAGGGCTTCTTTTGGGAATAAGGTGGCCGCCGGGGCTGCAGACACGGCGGTGGCGAGGATGACGATGAGGAGGAAAACCGGGAGAGGAGCTGCCATTGGCATTGCGCCTTGCTTGCCTCAAGAATGCTTTGCAGCATCAGAGCGAGAATTGGATATTTAGGTTGTGAGATTGGCTGAAAAATCTTTGACAAAAGGGGACTTTTTTCCTTTAAAAACTGGATTAGATTGACAAAAGAAAAATTGGATACACACGTTTATCTCTATTGCATGAGTGTGTAGGTTTAAAAACTGGATTAGATTGACAAAAGGGATCTTTTTTCCTTAAAAACTGGATTAGGTTGATGAATTTTCGTGGTGTAGGCGTATCTGTTATTAACTAGTCAAGGATCAGTGTGTCTTCCAGTAACTTTCTGAGGATAGTGTAAAAATTTCACTTTCTTCCAACCGAAGATACCCTGGAAATGACGAAGTTGTTTCCAGCCATCCATAAATTACTGCGCCGGTTCCTGCTGGGCGTTGTAAAGCCGTCTGCAGTCGGGGTTTATCGGTTCTATTTTAAATGGCATGGATTGCCACACTGTAGCTTTTATGGAGGCCACTTACCAAGTCCACCACTATTTTGTTTACTCTAACCTGAAGGTAGCATGTAACTGCCAAAAATTGTAGGTGGCAGGGCCAACAATTAGTTACTTGAAACACCATTGATGGAGGGAGAAAAGTTACTAATCCAATATTAATATTTTGGATGCTTACTTCTGGGCGGTCTCTATGGTAGAAACTATATGTGATGTCCAAGAATACCATGTCAGCAAAATTCATCTATAGAAACTACCTCCCACAGTGGTGGAGTCTTCGCGCAATAAATATTACCCCTTTCTCTCTCTACCTTATCTCTTCCTCCCTCTGCCACGAACCAGAACGCAGATGGCCACCATGCGAACATGCAGCAGCAACATGGACTAGCGCGAGCAGCGGCAGTGTGGACGAGCGCGAGCAGTGGCCGACAGAGCTAGCGCCCTCGTCCAGTGGCCGCCGGGCGGCAAGCTCGGAGGCGGCGCGAGCAGTGGTCTGCGAGAGCGAGGCCAGCGGTGGAGCGGTCGAGCATGCGGGGGCGCTGCCCGGGCTGGGCGGCACGGGCGAAGCGCGCGCGTGGCCAGCCTCTGCTGGCGCTTCGCCCGGCGACGCGATGGCGCTGGTGCCTCTGCCGAGCGCGCGTGGCCAGCGGTGGCCGACGAGAGCGCTGGGACTCTAGGCGACGGCGGTGTGGCAGCGAGTGGAAGAAACGAGTCATTCCTCCCAACGCAGAAGTTGCGGTTTGTTCCTGCCTCGATCGACGAGTAGACTTTGTTTCTCCCCGTTTCTCTGATTTTCTCCTCTTTACTCATTAATTAGTCTGCCATGTCAGCTTTTCTTACTTATGTGGCAAGTCATTTAATGAGGATACAAACCATCATTAATACTCATTGGGACTGCCTTGAAATACATCATGGATGAGTTTGATAAGAAGCACTGCATTAAATAACCAGATGCATTTTCTTTTTTTTTTTAAACTAACCAGAAGGTTAAATAATAGGTTAGGATGTTTTATTTTTTACTATCCAAATTTCAAAGCCAACATACAAATCACATATGCAGGAAAAGCACATGAACATATAACCAGCACTACTGGAAGCAGCGAGGCAAAGCCCAAAGAATACTCAGCTTTGCCGAGTTCCACCCTTGGCAATCCTCACTCAGCTTAGTTTCTAATGGCAAAAGGCTCATTGCCGAGTGTTGGGGTACTCAGCAAAGAGTTTATTGAGTGCTAAAATGACCCTCGAGAAGAAAATAAAAACACTCGGCAATTGAGCCACACAAAACCCAAAAAATAGCAAAAGATTGTTTTAAGAGGAGAGGCTCCCACCGGCCAAATCCGAAACCATGATGTCCCCCTACCACTACACCACACCGTCACTTGTGTCTAGATTTCGTTTTAGTTCCCCACATATTATACTAAACCGAGTGTAAATTATTTGTTTAAGGTTCTAAATGAATTTAAATAAAAAGTTGTTAAGTATAAAGTTTCGATTTGAATTTCAAATTTAAGAAATTGAAAGGTAGTTTTCGTCGACAAGATAATTTCAAATAAAAAAGTTGTTAACTACAAAGTTTCATAACTTTTAGATATCTATTATTTTTATTTTGGTTATTTTCTATTCGAGGTTGTTTAAAAAATTTTGAATTTAAAATTTTGAAATTCAAACATAGTTTTACATGACAAGATAATTTCAAATGAAAATGTTGCTGACTACAAAGTTTCATAACTTCTAAGGTATACAAAGTTTATTTTGATTCTTTCTCCATCTGATATTATTTGAAAAACGCCGGCAAAGATCTTGTTTACCGAATGTGAAAAAACTTGACAAACAAGCAAGTTTGTCGAGTGTTGTTATTTTGTTAAGTGCCTGAAAGATTGCACTTGGCAAATCACCTAACGCTCAACGAAGAGCTGGTTTCTGGTAGTGCGGATAGAAGAGGTAAGGTGATTTGCAGTATTAGAATGAAAATAAGTATGAGTAGCTGGCAGTCAAAAAGTATCAAATTAAAGAGTACAACTTCCGCAAACCCATATCAATTGTCCCAGACAAATAAAATGACTAAACTCCTAATATTCTAAGGTATCATTTAGAAACGGGTAAAAGTATGCTCATCATTTAGAAACCGAAAAAGTATGGGATTTCATAAGAAATTCATAAATTAAGTTATTTCTTTTTTTTATCAATTTCACTAAAATTTTGAAGGCGTAAACATGAGCTATTATTTCTAGATTAAGGCTTTTGATACAGGGCCTATATATATACTGATCTTACCGTGTTAATGAGAAAAATAGTAGCTTTTTATATCATACTGTCCTTGAAATTACAATCTATTTTACTAAAGTTTTTAATCTGCGAACACAACTTATAGTTCATAGTCTAAGCCTTCGGTGTTGCTCAATACAAAGTTTGAGCATTTCCAACAGTTTGGCATAATTCACTTGCTAAATTTAGATCTAACTTACATCAGAAACCCTAAGGCTGAAACAAAATTATATTTATGCCCTTCCACCTCTTCTGATACGAACGGATGCGTGCACAAAGGCTTTTTCTGCCAACTTGGGATAAATGACAACCTGAGGTGGGGAACTGTTGGAAAACGTCTTGTCTGTTTTTGCCAAAAAAAAGATAAGGATGACAACCTAGGATAGAGAACTATTGAAATTGCTACTATTTGGTTCATACCTAAACTTGTCTTGTCTAACTTTCGCTAAACTGTAGCTACCAAAGAAGTTCGGTGAACAAAAGTCAAGCCACAGTTAGTTGTGGTAAAGTCGTACAAAAAAAATAAGTCTATGACATGTACAGCCATTGAGGTGTGCGTGCGTTGTATCATCTAGACGGCGGTCCTTGGCGGTGCTACACAGCTCCCAAGGTGAATACAGTAGGTAGTTAAGGCCTTGTTTAGATGGAGGTTGGAAAGAGAGTGTAAAGTCCTGAAGCACTTCGTTTGTTTGTGGTAAATATTGTCCAATTGTGGCCCACTAGGCTCAAAAAGATTCGTCTCGTGATTTACAACCCAACTATGTAATTAGTTATTTTTTTATTTATATTTAATGCTATTTACATGTGGGAAACAATTTGTGAGAGGAGAGAGATTGAAAGTCCTGTAGCACTTCGTTTGTTTGTGGTAAATATTGTCCAATCGTGGCCCAACTAGGCTCAAAAGATTCGTCTCGTGATTTACAACCCAACTGTGTAATTAGTTTTTTTTTATTTATATTTAATACTATTTATATGCGGGAAACAATTGATGTGAGGAGAGAGAGTGGAAAAACTTGCATGTAACTAAACAAGGCCTAAGTGTGCGTTGTATCACGAAGGCTCCTCGCTTGCATGATTTGCTCACGGGTGTACCGAGAACTATTTTCCTATTAATAAAAAAACGGGTGAATGGTCCAATCGCAAAAAATGTAAAGTTTTATTGTACAATCTCATAAACATTTAATTTGATAACTCATAAAGAGTTTTATATCGTGACAAAAGAATTATATCTAGATGAAGTGTCTATCTCTCTCTCTATAATTTTTTTAATAAAAACTGGAGGGGTTTGCACCCCTACTCTCTATAATTAACCTGTCAAGTCTCAAATCTGCTGCATCACAAAGATTAAATGCAGATCAAATTTAGATGAAACTCCTATTAATATTGACCTATTTGTTTTGAATTCTGCCTGTGCTTTATTTATAGAGCCGAGATATAGAACATCTAAATTATCAGATTAAACAGACGTGCACGTGCAGCAGTCTATGATGCCCACATTCTGCCTCGCCGCGACAAGACACATGCATCGCAAGCATAGCATTACGCCGCCGTGCAATCGCCGCTGAATAGGCCCCTGTCGAACACCCAGTCCTCGATCATCTCCTGCGCCGCCGCCGGCTGCGCCGCGGGCACCGAGTGCCCGGCCGCATACACGGCGACGTGCACGAGGGCGCCATGCTTCTGCACGTACCCAGCAACCATCTCTTCTTCTCCGGCGCCGCTTCCTCGCCGCCACACCGCGCGGGGGGGCCGCCTGGAACGCGGCGAGCCCGTCCCAGTGCAGCTCCCGCAGCCACGCCTCCACGGACACCACCGCGACCATCGTGTCAAGGGTCCCCTCGTAGAGGAGCACGCGCGTGGCCGGCGCCGGCGGCGACCCCCCCGCCGCAGCAGCGCCTCCACGCCCCGCTTGGCGCTCTTCATCACGTCGCCGTGCAGCGCCGCCTGGACCGCCGGGCTGACGAGCTCCCACGGCGGCGCGTCGCCGCGGACGCCCAGCGCCGCCCTCACCTCGGCGCTGTTCATGAGCTCGGTGCCGCGGGCGGTCAGGGTGGCGATCTCCTCGGCGTTGTCCCGCGACAGCCCCGTGGCGTTGTCCAGCTGTGACCGCACGCGGATCCACGCGTCCGTCGCCTCGTCCCACCGCTCCGCGACGGCCAGCGCCACCGCCTCCGCCAGCATCGCCGCCGCCTCGCGCCTCTGCTTGCCGTTGATCAGGCCCATGAAGTAGTGGACGTCGGCGTACGTGGTCACCTGCGCCACCGGGTGCACGAGGCCGTTGCCGATGGCGACGCCGCGCAGGTTGATCCGCCGGTGCTGGGGAGAGACGGGTTGGTGGCCAGGATGAGCGCGCCGAGCGTGGGGATGGTCTTGCCGGCGTAGCTCTCGCCGGTGAGGAAGAGCGGGCGGGCGCGGAAGGCGGCGCCGTCCGGCTGCGCGGAGAGGAAGGCCTGGAGCGCGGCGAGGACGTGCTCCGCGACGGCGGGCTGGGAGGTGGGGATGGCGGAGGGCGACGGCGCCGCGCTGTAGCCGGTGCCGAGCGGGCTCTCGAGGAAGAGGAGTCCGAAGCGGCGGTTCCACGCGTAGGGGTTGGGCGACATGGTGAACGCGGAGGAGGAGTTGGAGCTGGAGTCGCCGGACAAGGAGAAGACGTAGGGGCCGATATAGAGGAAGTTGCTGAGGAACGAGGACAAGCCGGGGCCGCCCTCGAGAAAGATGAGCAGCGGCGTGGTGGCCGGCGGCGTCACCGGGTCGCTGGCCTCGTAGAAGGCGTAGTAGAGAGACGCGTTGGGCACGGGGATCGGGAGGTAGCCGGACTTGGTCGGCAGGGCTTCTCTTGGCAATATGGTGGCGGCCGAGCCAGCAGAGGCGGCGGTGGCAGCGAGGACGACGATAAGGATGAGGGAAATAAGCAGCGGGAGAGGAGCTGCCATTGCCATTGCGTCTTGCTTGCCTGAATGGCTGAATGCTTTGCACCATCACTCGGAGAACTGAATATGTAGGCTCTGAGGTTGCCTGAAAAACATTTGACAAAAAGGCCCTTGGAGCAGAGGGCCTTGCCCCATTCAAATCTGAGCATATACCTAAGAATGTGCGTAGTAGGATAAGTTTCGGTGTAAACATTGTTGAACCAACCTAGGACGATGCTGCGTTATCGTATTTTTTTTAGCCCACTTTTATGAAGAATTTATGCGACCATTTTTATTGGGCCAAGACTTCCTAATTCAGCGATGACTTTGTTTTTTTTTTTTTTTTTTTTTTTTTTTTTTTTTGGAAATGTAGAGCTTTCATTACACATCAGTACCAGTTAAACCACGGGACACCAACACCTCAATATCATGGGGCCTACCTCCCAAGTGATCACAGAATCACTGGGAAATTTACACCCAAGTGCTGCCAAAGCATGCGCTCCTCGATTACAAAAACAAGGACACACTGAGAACGAAAAAATCTCAGAACGCATCCGGTGCTTCACTTCCGTGACAATTCCTCCCATTGCAGACAGCCTGTAATCTTCCCCTTCCAACGCATCCTCGGCCATATATACTTTCATCAGTTTCAACTATCAGCTGCGATGTGCCCAAATTAGCTGCTTCTCTGACGCCTGCCTGTGTTAATTTTTCTGTTGTCCGAAAACGTTCAGACATAGCAGCTGTTAGGTATGACGCCGCCTCCAGAGCCGAGCGCCAATGTCCTTCCTCCCTCTGAGTAGTGAGTATTCCTCTCACCCCATCACAGCAATAACAGAGTTATCACCTTCAGCTTCGTTTTAGGCTCAAGCATAAAAATCATCTCCATCATATCCCTTGCCGTACTTGCTTCTGACAGCTCGCATCTAATTTCGAACAGGTTCAGTTCTTGCCACACCTTGCGTGCCTACTTGCATTTTAGCAGAAGATGGCCACCGTCTTCATCAAACCTATTGCACTTGCACATGCAGCATCTAGTATCTGTCTCCATTCCCCTTCGTTGTAGGATCCTTCTTACAGCAAGACTATTATGACTAGGTCTCCACAGAAAATGTTTTGTGTGTGTGTGTGTGTGGTGGGGGGGGGTGGGGGAGAGGTGTGGGGAGGATGATTCCAGCTTCCATAACTTGGACCAGAAATTACTCTCCCCATTCTGCTCCCTGCTGAAACTGCTGCGCCTTTTTGTTGGTTCCTTGCTGCAACCTCCCTATGCACTCTATATGCCGACTTAACTGAAAACCAGCCTCTTGGATCAAAATGCCACCCAACAAGATCGTCAATCTCTAAGTGAATTGGCACAGCAACATGAGATCACCGAAGACTTTGAAAAAGTCATGACAGAGGAAGTCGTGGATGTGGTAGAACTGCCCAATTGTTTATGATACAAAGGACCAGTTAATAACATATCGGATCTACCGAATGAATTGAATATTCCAGCATCTCTACAGAGAGAGGAACACCTGACACACTCCAAGCACGATCACGTGAAACTATTAAGGTGGCATTAGAGATCCGTTTATCAAGTGGTAAATATGAAAGGAGCTAGCACATGCATGCATGTGCTTCGAAGCATTGACTCTAGCTCAGTACTAGATTAAGCCAACATGAAAGGAGCTAGCAAATTGCTTTGAAGCTAGATTAAGCCACATGTATACATTTTTTTTTGATGAAACTGGAAGGGACAAGGCCCCTGCAGAAAATTTATTGAAAAGAGAGTCTAAAAAACAAGTACAACTGAAACAGCAAGAACAGAGGAAACAGCAGAAAACTAAAAAGAGCTAGGAAAGGAAGCAAGTAGAAGAAAGCAAGAAGAAGTTAGGATACAAAGAAAGAGAAAAAAAAAAGATGAAACTAAGGCAAGAATCTATAATAGACTTTGTATCAATTGATTAAACATAGCTGAATGGCTTGATTTTACTCTTAGAGTGACAAGCATCAATTCCTTGAAGAAGAGGTCTTTGCATTGCTGAATAGTCCATTGATTGTTGTTGAAGATAATTTCATTTCTAGCCTTCCAGATTGTCCAACTGAGTAGGATGATTGCTGTCATGAAGAAGGGGTTCTGCAACTGATCTCTGAGGGCCATTATATTTTGGAAAGTCTCCCCATCCTGCACTGTGTTCATGTTTATTAATCCCCAGCACTGCTGAGCAAAGGGACAATGCCAGAACAGGTGATCAATTGTTTCTTCGTGGGTTGAGATACAGAAGACACAATTGTAGGATTGCAACTGCATTTGTTTCCTTTTGAGTATATTCCTTGTACTTAATCTGTCACTCATCAGAAGCCAGAAGAAGACTTTGTGCTTTGACTGACATGAGGATTTCCAAAGCCATCTGTAGGCTGGATCAATAACAGTGTGATTAGATAGGAAGTTGTAGGCAGCTTTTGATTTGAAGTTTGGCGTTCCAGCCGAGTATGTCCAAATATCCTTACAGTGGTTGTCAAGAATAACAGCTTCTTTTATCCGTTATATTTCCTGAACCTGTTCAAAAGCTGGTTGTGATAAGGGCAAGTCAAACAGATTTGTTATCTCTTCTTCCTGAATGGCCACGCAGGCTGTAATATTCTTGTTCCTAGCAAAGGAGAATGCTTGTGGAAATTGAAGTTCCAATGTCTGAGGATTCCAATTATCAAGCCAGAAGAAACAGGTGGAGCCGTCTTTCAAATGGATATTTGCCATTCGCTTGAAAGAGTTCAGCATCTTGGTGACGTCTCTCCACCAGAAGGACCCCTTTTTAACGGTGCCTAGTAGCCTACCATTTTTGTAGTGGTTCCACTACTACAAAACAAGGATATTGTAACACATTCTTGTAACACATTCATTGATGTGTTACAAAGAAATTTTATAGTAACACAAAACGATGTGTTGCAAGCATGGGTTGTAACACAAAAGATTTGTTTTACCAAAATGTGTTACTAACAACAATTATAGTAACACAAAATTAATGTTACAATTAAAATGTTACAATAGCGGTACTATATTGTAACACAATAATGGAACAGATAAATGTGTGACAAATATGAACCCTACAGTAACACAAAATAATGTTACTATTACTTTACAGAGAAATATATACCTGTGAACTTCCAATTCCTAAGCTGCAAGGACGTCGCACTATGTCAGGTGCCTTCTCGGCTAATAGGCAATTACATCATGGTTCTCAAATGACACTAAAGTAGGAACAAGTAGGCAATTAAGGTTGTTTATAGATGCTGAAGCCCACTTTCAAATTGTTAGGCTAGGCTCAAGAAAATTTGATGGAGTGAAATCATAAGAGGAAGAACAAATGCCCTGAGGAAGGAAAACCAAAAAAGCTATTTTATCCTACAGATCAACCAATCTAAAGATTGGATATCAAGGAAATCTTTCATAGATATTGAAACACATGACCAAAAAAATATAGATAGATCAGGTAAGAATCAGATAAAAAAAATTCTCATGATAAAATTAAAAAAAACATTACGACCGACTAACTTTAAACTAAAGAGTAGTTGTAAGCAATAACCATGTTTCACAAGGGCAGGAAGAGTCTCGTTATTGTCTCACCTATAGTAGAAGTCAAATGCACCATCTGATATCTCAACTAGAATTACATGTTTTACAGCTGCATGAGATCGAGTCTGCAAGCAAAACAAAAAAAAAAAACTAAAAGTTCCTGTTATTCAATTCCTACACTAGAATAAAGGCAAAAGAAACTGTCCAAAGCTTTAAAACCTTGTGCAATCTGTTCGAATTTTCTATTTCGCCCACAGTTGCAATCCGCTTGTGTTCGTCCTTCATAATATTCCAGCAGTAGTGCATAGAAAGGAATGGACCTTGCAAAGCTTTGCCGTACTGCCATCTATGTGGTGTGGGTATACCACCCGTCCAAGCCACATACAGGGAAACAAATGATCTGTTTTGTGCTGATGGCGAATCCCAACCTGCATAAAAAACAAAATGACTAATTTAATTAATATGGAGCTTCTTATGTCATCATGTTCAACATTTATCTCGTTCAAGAACTCAACAAGTGCAGCACACATTCCAAGTTCCTGAATTACATCTCAACTTCAAAATATCCTAATATTGCAGTCAATTGAAAAAAGACAAAAACTAACCACAAAAGATAAAGTAAATCGCTATCTGTAGGATCTCAGATTAGGCCCTGTTAAGAGCATCCAAAATTCCCATCTGGGAATAGCACACTCACGGATCCATCAACCAAATTCAACATCTAGTCACCTATTCTTGTCCAGAAACAGAGCCATAAAAAAGAAACAAAAATAGAAAGCTTGATGTCCATCCAGATAAAAATAAACCACATACTACAGCTGCTGTAACTTCGATGCCTAGCAAAAAGCCCATGTTACATCTTGCCGCTTTGATTTTGGCCGCAACGTGGAAATCTTGCTGCGGTACCCTATTTCGATCGGTTTCACTTAATTAAGACCATATGTAGATTAGCGGTTTTACCTGTAGGAGGGAACCATGGATTCACCAGGCGGTGGGAAGGCAACACGGTGGGGAGGCAACATGGGGGGCTTCGTTGCAGCACCGCTCCACATGCACGGAGAACTAGCAGATGCAGGAGCTGAGACAAGCGAGCAATGACCTCCTGGCCCGTTTGGATCGATGGCTCGTCACTTGTAAAAAAGTTTGGAGATCAGGGATACTAGGTTTTTAGGGAAGCTACGACGACTAGGTTACGATGGATTTAGATTGCGTGGATGCCGTGAAAAGGAGGACGTGAGAGATTTGGCAATTTGGTATTGCGGTCTTGCGGGAAACTTGGCGCGTGGGTGTCGCGGGAAACCCAGGGATGATTTGGCGCGCCGAACATGCGGATGGCGCGGGGAAGATTGAACGGGGGGGGAAGGGAAACTGAAAGAGCGCGCAAGGGGAGCACTCGAGTCTCGAGACACACGACCCAAAATCCAGGGGAAGATTTGAGGAGGAGCTTTGCATTTAAATTTAAATATATTTCAAAATTGGATTCTCCAAAATCATGAAAATTTCCTGGCAAATATATTACCACCGAAGATTTAGTTATTTTATATAATATAAATATCTCGCTATATAATCTCTATATTGCCAGAACTATTCGTTACAAATATTAATTTATTATATTTGTTGTTTCGATAATTTTAATTTTCAATTAGGGTGCATAAGGAGCTAGCTAGATGAGTATTCTTTAAGCTCTCATAGAAATTGATATATTATTATTTGTCATACACATTCTTTGATACCCAATTCCAAAAAGCTTAACCAGCCAAGCTAAAATTAAATTTAATTTGAAAGAACTAATTTGGAACTTGAAAAAGAAAAAAGGTGCAGTAAGAATAAAAATGAATCATTTAGCTAACTCAACAAGCTTTCTATTATCAAAATTAATATATTATTATTTGTCATATTCATTCTTTGATACCCAATACCCAATTCCAAACATGCTTAATGAGCCAAGCTAAAATTAAATCTCATTCAAAAGAACTAATTTTGATCAGGAAAAGAAAAAGGTGTAATTATAGAGCAATTTTAAAATGAATCATTAAGCCTCGCATGTGGCTATCTAACCACTCTACCCTAGATTCACTCGTGTCTAAAGAACACAAAACATTCCTGTCATATTCACTTCACCTGATTGTGAAATGAGTATTTGGCGCCCAAATCTAATTCAAATGAAAACATTTTCAACTACAAAGTCGTAGATATTATCGAAGTTCTTCACCTTTAGTTTTGGTCGTTTTTCCATATGAGACCATTTGAAAATTTATAATTTTAAACGTGAGAAATCAAACGTAATTTATCTTGGAAAAATGATTTCAAATGAAAAATTTCTTAACTATAAAGTTATATAACCATTCGAGATTTACAACTTTGATTTTGTGATCCGACTCTGCACCTTACTCGAGCACTTACCTAAATCGTAGAGGTATGAGAGATAGTGTAGAACCAAGATGTTCTAGTATATCCTAATTTGGTATGGAATCGGACCACTCCATACTTGGAAACACTGCTCTAATTTCTATGGGAATAAACTTCATCTATCATATAGTCATATAATGAGATATCAAAATAAAGTCCCTCCATATAGAAAAAAAAAATATCGTTTTGAACAATGACACGGTCTCCAAAGTATAACTTTGACTTCATATTATTATAAAAATACTCATCACAAAGTGATATATTTATACTTTTATGAAATTATTTTTCAAGACAAATCTATTCATATGATTTTCATATTTCTAAACTCAACAATGTAAAAGTTCTTCATGATTTATGTTCCCAATTGTTTGACCAAAACCTTGTCCAAAACGACATTCTTTTCCTATATGGAGGGAGTATACTATAAACTCTCTAGGCATATTAAAATAAGGACAATATTATTTATATTGGTTATATTAACTTAATAGAAATGTTTATATATATATATATATATATATATATATATATATATATAAGTCAATTAAATTTTATTTAAACGTTACAAAATGAATATAGTTATAGTCTGAATATAATTATAGTCAGAATATAATTATAGTCACTAGCCATATAGTAACTTCTAGAGATATACATCGTATCGGGTGTCCCATTTTTTAAATTCAAATCTGTAATTGAGAAAATAATGGAAACCAGATTTGCACATGTCTTTTTATTATGCTGAAAATGAGTCGGTTTCCATAAAATTATTTTTGAATGCGTACGACTTCCCTTGAATTTAATGCTTTCTCCCAGGCCAGGCAATTTTGATGCGTACATTGTTCTTAAAAAATGATATGTGTACGTGTTTCCGCCCAAATTTCCGTCCAACGAATCTGCTAACTCAAACATATGTATCTATTCTATCTATCTCTCTATCTCCAACGATTTGAAAAACTATGAAGGAGCGAAATATTTGAAAATTATTTTTATCGTAAAATCTTCTTGCAAACCATAGATCTTATCCCTGTGACAGATGGACCGGAGATGACACACCTAGCATCCATATTTCACGTTGCGGACGACTCCTCGTCCGCCCGGCCTTTTATTGACCCATGAAAATTTTACCCACCCGCCCTCCTGATCTGTGCCGCCCCTCGCCCCCTCGCTCTGCAACTGATCTCCTATCGGTGCGATCGGCCGCGAGCCCCCTCCCCTCGCCCCTTTTGTGGCATCGGTTGCAGGCCTCCTCTCCTCCACTCCAATCCATCCTTCCGAATCAGATAGATCCCGGGGATGATGGCCGCCGGTGACAGCGATGACCTCGCCGCCCTCCTCCACCGCCTGGTGAGCCTCTGCTTTGACGCCGACCTTGCCTACCGAGTACCGAATACAGGTAGCCCATGCCATCCAAGCCTCCCTCCGCGCCCGACCTTCCTCTGCCTCGTCCTCCTCTACGCCCATCATCGCCAGCCAAGCCAGCGCAGGGCCCGAGGGATCGGGACCTAGCGTGTCTGTGGCGGTGCTCGCGGGGGGAGTGGTCGATCTAACCGCTGGGGAACGTGCTTTTCAGGGTCCAGAAGCCGGTGGAGGGGTTCATAGGAGACGATTGGTGTCGTGACGCTCATCGACGGCCTCCACGCCGCTCTGAGGCTGGGCATCCGGCGGAACTCCATGCATGTATGTAATAATAAGGCTCATCTTTTTAGTTGCCCCACCCAGCACAAAAACGTATGCTCTTGTTCAATTCATCAACTTCTTTATTATACATCCCATCCTGAGCATTAAGAGAGAAACGTAGTCGGTGAGGATGCAGCTGCGTACTACATCCCATAGTGCTGTTTTCATATGTGTATATGTGTATGTGTATTTATCTCATTTATTATTGTTATTATGAGTCTTCCTCTGAGAGGAGAGAAGTGGAGAGGATAAATGCTCCATTTGGTAAGCTGACGGCAATTGGGATTTGGGACGTCATTGTTCCTTGGCAGTATGATCTCTACTTCAATTTTGTGTTCATCACTTGTTTTTGCTTGCCGTATAGTTTGACCATCAATTTTTTTCCTGTAATACAGAGGTTAAAAATACAGATATCTGACCATTAGATTAGATGCACAAAGATATTTGGATTGGTCAGATCATAGACTTTTTTAAGTAGAAATTGAACAACTTTCTCTTTTGCTCAACAGAAAATGCTCAGTTATTTTTTAAAAAATTGCAAAAAAACAGAAAAAATGCTCTTGTTTAGTTCATAAACACTTCTTTCTAGGTTAAAGATTAAAACGGTGCATCTGTAGTAACTAATAAGACAACCTAATGATGTCCTGCAAGAATTGTAGACCTTGAGGCTGATGTATTATAGATACATGTGGAGTTTCAGGCGCCATTGTTGGATGCATGAATATGATAATCATGTAAATTCAGCTGCCAAGTTTTGAGTCTCTGCTATATATTGACCACAAAAAAGCTGATTGCATTTACAGACTAAAGGGGGGACTTGAGTGTTTTACTCTGACTTTGTTTTAACTTTTTGTATGACAAAAAAATTATTTTGATGATTATTAATTGAATATTCTTGCACAGATGGATGTCATATGTGTTGCTCACGGACACCGGTTGATCACGTGAACAAAAAAATGCGGATACTATCCTCTGTTACTCTGGTTAGAAAAGCTGACACTCAGTTTGAGTTATATGGGAATGAGGACATTAAGGTGAAATAGCATATCAGTTCCTTGCTTTTTCATGTTGACTTTCTCCTACCCTCTTGCTGTGCTTAGAGAGCTCAATGTGTTGCACCCAACCAGAATGGTGGATTTCTTAAACACATGGATGAATTTATACTTGCTTGTGAGTTTAATATTTATTAATCCACAAAGGATTTTATGATAACTCAGACTGCTATCTTTTTTCTCTAACTTGTATAAAGAAACACGTGAGTCTGGTTTCTTGTATTTAAGAATAATAATACTCTTATTTTGTTACATATTAATATTTTTAACTAGTGATTATCATTTGATTAGAATCAGTGCCAAAGCGACAATAATGGCAAGGAATAGAAGAAGAGGAAGCACAGGCAATATTTCAATGATGCTTCGATAATGGTTCTAGACTAATAGAGGTACACGTACTTCTTCGGTGTACCATTGAATTAAATAAAGTATATTATACTCGTAATGTTTTTTATCTAAAGATGCGTAATATTGTAACAATGTATAATATAATTATCTTTTTCTTCCTTTTAGTTTGATTTTTGTCAAATGATGAGTTCCACCACAAGTAGAATAACGAAGAGAGAAAAGGTATCTATGAACCACACTTTTACTATAATTATAGTAGATTTTTTTTCTTATATGATTTTCTATGAGATTTTATATGTGTAAAGGTCATCATGGAGGGGTTGAACATACTACAACTATTGCACATCAGGAGGTGGCTCGTGACAAGCCACACATAAGCAACCTCCTCTAATGAAGGTACATGAACATAATATCACTTGTTCTAATTGCATGATCTTGATGTACAACTAAAGGTTGTTGGTTACTAAGAGATTATGTCAAATTAATGTAGGTTGGGTCCACGGTGCTACTAATAACTTCAAAATATCCTAATAAAGCTAATGTGGTCTATGCAACTCTTTTGAGCACTAATCTAGTAGCCATTGTCAGCAGAGTTAACATAGGAAGTCCTAATAGTACTGTAAAAGATGAGCCATCAGTGAGGCCCATGTCTAAGTGCAACAATTAGTATTAGTGATGTCCATGCTAAAGGAGTCTCAATTGCTTGGCCTTTAATGTTTGTATGTTCAAACTAGTTTTCTAAAGTTTACATCAATACATATATATATATATATATCCTAATCTGTACTATTACATTTTTTTTACAGGTTGAAACGAATAATGATTGAATTACTTCATTGATGTGTATAAAGAAAGGACAAAGAAGCAATGGAATTTAGGAATATTAGTTCGTAAATTTTTATTTCTAGTATGGACTATGTATATTTATTCTCTAGAGCCATGTCATTATGTACATATCATGTCACATGATCTGAACAAGGATTAATTTAAAATCTTTCTATGATATATGTGGATCTTGCTATGATTATTGAAAATTTTGGTTTGTGTGATTTTGCAATATGTTATGTTTAATTTTGTGGTTCTACAATAAACTGTGTCACATGTATGGACAAAATAAATATTTTTGTCATAATATAATTGTGTTACAATAGATATAAAAAGGTGTTATAAATTATGTGTTCCTTTGATAAATACTACTGTGCTCTACAATAATGTAGAAGTGTTACTAGAACTTAAAAAGTGTTATAATAGACTACTACTGTAACACTAGCCAAATGTTCCAATAGATTAATAAATGTGTTACAAATTAGCCATTCAACCATAACGTGAAGTGTTACTAGAGCAAAAAATAAGTGTTCTGTAAAAATCATTGTAACACTAGACAAATGTTCCTATAAACAAATAAATATGTTACAATAAATCAGCCTATAGTAACATGGCCAATTGGAACATGAAAGAAAATGTGTTACTAAGAAAGCTAGTAACACATTTTCTAACTTGTAGTAACACAAGTTGGTGTTACTATATCCCCTTATTTGTAGTAGTGTTCTCCAAACTAGTCTGACCCATGGTATGTGTAACACCCCCGGTGTTACGTTAGCCTAAACCTGCCATGTCATCATCATCATTGCATAAGCATCCATGATTAGAGAACCCTAAATCAAACATTTAAAATGAGTTTACAATTTTAGGGTTTGTTTGAGTTCCCTTATATCACATGTGTATGTGTACACCATTTAAATTTCACTTGCAAGTTTAATCTTGTTTATAAAAGTAATCAACTAAAAGCAACTTTGGTGTTTGCAAGTGCTTGGCTAACCCTAGATTACACTCTAACCATGTTTTATAAGTCAAATGATACAAAAGCGAGAACCAAAATTGAATTCGGAATCCGAATCCCAAACCCTAACCCTAGTGGTTAAGTGTTGGAATTCTAATTTCATTTTCAATTTTGGTGAGCTAACCATAATTAATTTTATAAATAAAAGTTGCTAACCAATGGCACCATTTCAAAGTATGAAGTTTGTACTCTGAAAGTATGCTATTGGTTGGGTTTGAAAAGTGCCACAATATCATTAATTAATTGCCCAAAAGTCCAATTTGAAATTCCTTTTCAAAAACCCTAAATTTCAAAGTGTTTTGCCCCCTTTTCAATTTCACCTCAAAATATTCAAAATTTGGGAAAACTCCAAAAATACAGTTTGTGCATCTCTTTGAGCTCTACAACTTTGGTATATAAAGTTTTTCAAGCTTTTGAATAAAATTTGAATTAATTTCAAAAGTTATTTGAATTGCAAAGTATCCCCTTTTGAGTTTTAAACTCTAATTCAAAAATTATTTGGTTTCATGAAAAACTTCCTAAATGCAAGTTGTAGACCTTGAAAAATAGAACAACTTTTTATTTTGGGAGATTTTCATCTTTTATTCAAAAATCAAAAGTAATTTTGAAATCCTTAAAATTAAGGTTTTGCCCTCTTGTTGAATTTGAAATTCAAATTCAAAATCCATTTGAAATCTGACAAAACTTTCTAAATGAAAGTTGTAGAGCATGAAATTTGGAGCAATCTGTATTTTTGGAATTTTTGAACTTTTATTCAAAAGTTGAGAGTAATTTGAAAAGGGAGAGAGTGAGCTGGCTCTGCTACAGTAACAAGGGGGGGGGGACACCTTTCACCACGCCCATGCCGGGCACTGCTGCCGGCGTCGCCGTGGCCTTCTAGCGTCCTCACCGGCGATCCTGCGGAACCAACCACCTGGGTAGAGTCGTGAACGTCCTGGCCACCTCCTCGACCGCTCCTTGCTCTATAAAAACCAGCGCCGGTCGTCGTCAACCTTCTTTTCTCCACCTCGCTCACCGCCGGCCGTCGTTGATTCCTCTGCCAAATTGGAGCAGCACACACCATCACCGTCCAATTGCTCGCGCAGGGAGCTCCGCAAGTTCGTTGCGCATCCTCTAAACCAAATTCTAGCCCGTGACATCGCCGGTAGTAGCCGCGGGGTCATCATCTTCTCCACGGCCGGCGCCGGACTACATAGAGCCGTCGTGAGTTTCCTCTCTCTAATCAAAACCGCTCTTAGTCGTTTTCGAGTCGTATCAAGTTCGCCTGAGAGTGCTGAGTGTTTGGGTGTAATCGGTGTCACCGGAGATACTACGGTGAGCTCGGTCGCCGTGAGTCATGCGCCGCCCGTCTTGTCGGGCGGGCCGCCGGGCCGCCAGCGCTTTCGCGTTCAATGGAGTAGGGTAGCCGTGCGGTAGCTCGTTATGATCGTCGGATCGATGGGAGTCCAGTGGTACCGTTGGTGTTGCCGCCAGTGTCGCCGATGGCGAGCTGGCCGGCCAACCGCCGTCGTCGCTCGGTCCGGCGAGAGAAAGAAGAAGGGAGAGAAGGAAGGAGGCGCCGGCGGTGGGGGCCGCCTGTCGCCGAGAGTGGGAGAGGGAGGAGCAGCCTGCGTCTGCTCGGGTGAGTTTGGGCCGGGCAGGAGCGCAGGTGGGCTGGGCCGGGCCGGCCGTGTGTGGGCTGCACAGTGGCCCGTGAGGGGAGGGTTTTGCTTTTCACTTTTCTTTATTTGATTTTAAATGCTGCTTTTTTCATATTTTCATAATAAATTATTTTGGGCAACTAAAAATGTGAAAAATATATATCTGTGATCCTTGAGTGATGATCTGTCCAGGAAAAATACTAACCATGTTTTTCCAACAAGTTTTAATTGTATGATAATTTGCTCCATTAATTAATAACTACAACTTCCATGATTTTTAATAATTAAAATATAAGTCCAAAAATCATGAAACTTGTTTTTGTGTGTTAATTAGATGATAATGATCTTAATTATGAAGTTTGATTAGATTTTGACTAATTTTTGTATTATGCTTAATTAACCCTTTAATTAATTAATGTTTAATTAATTAATCATGTGGTTAATTAGGGTTTAATTAATCCCCAATTAGCAAGTTAATTAGTGGCTTTCAACGACTGTAAAAATGGTCAATAAATTAGTAATCACTCTAATCACCATTTGGGTTGTTTGATTTTGGGATTGAGTGATGACCCTAGGTCATTAACCCTAATGACCTTCGGCATTTTATGTTGATTGCGTATCGTTAGTCCGTCGTCGTCGATGTTAGTTATACCTTCTTAGTGCAACTATACCGTGAAGGAAAGTTGTACTCAAGATAGGTTAACAATCGTTGCATCATTATCGCATGCTCTTTTATTCTTGCATCGTAATCATGCATCTCAATCGTGTAGCCGTCTTGCCGTCGAAGAAGGTGTTCGGCGTGAAGAGGTTGGTCCCGATCTCAGCGGTGCCATCGCTAATCCTAACCGTCAAGCCCCAAGGCAAGCCCGGATGCATTTAAACCCCTGCCTTGTATTTCGAAAACCTTTTTATATTGTATGTTGATGATGTGATGCATTAGGTAACAGGAGTTGTGTGATCACCTAATTTGGTGCACTTACCGTACCTTGATATATACCCTGGATACCTGTTTTAATTTCGAAAATGCTAGTGCATGCTTAGCCCTGCAAATAGCACAGGCTTTATGAAATGTTTTTAAAAAGGTGATAACAAAAGTTCCCCCTTGAGGGCAATTACGAAAACCTGATGCTACTTGTTGGTATCCCTTCACTTTGATCGGGTCAAGGGTACGCAACAAGAGCATGATGATGAGTAAATTGAGACCGGGTGGAGTGACTTGCATCAGGAAGGGCTAGTGCCCTGGTGTAGTGTCGTCCACTTGTGAGTCGGTTAAGGACCGTCCGTTGTTTGGCCCACAGGATCATGAGGTTATTGGATAGTACTAGTCGCATGCTAATGGCGGTAAGCTCCCTTGTACTATCTTTGACGAGAACGGATACCGGGACGAGAGTAGCGTGTACCCATCCTACGGGGCCACCGTGGAAGGGGACCACGGCGTAGGGAGATGGTGTACTGTACCTCGTGGCTAGGACCCGTTCTGGTCGGGAAAAATGCAAGCGTGAGTTGATGTATGTAAGATGTCTGGTCCTGCATACATCGTGTGGCTAGGAAGCCCCAGCTGGGTATATAAAGCGATTCGAATCGTCGTGTGCTCCACGATATGGGAGCCGTGATCCTAGCACCAGCATCGTAGTAACAATGGAAGTTGATGATGGAAAGTTTTGAATCCGATACTTGGTTGACAAGTGATTGATGTAGTAAAGTAAGGACTGGCTTAGTCTCTTTTGCAAAGGTGTCATTTGATCTTGCTAAAGCCTTACCTTGACTCCTATTAGCAAAGCATTCCCGAGTCTTCTCCCCTAATTTTTGGACGGGTAAGTCTTGCGGAGTACTTTTTGTACTCGGGGTTTGTTCAACCCCATTTGCGGGTGAACCGCGTGAGCAAGTGTGTTCTGGCCCTTCTGCATGACGGATCGTTGATGAAGTATTTGACGAGGAATAGATTGTGTGGCCCGTGGGCGGGGGCACTTTCGTTGTGTGTTTGTAATAAAGCTAAGTAATGATACTTCCGCTATTTTGTAATAACGCTACTCTGGTTTGTATAAGTTTGATAAAAGTTTTGTAAATTAAGTTATTGTAAGTCTTCCGCTACTTTGGTATTTTGTATGAAAACTGTTGTAATACTGTGATGTCTCTGTAAGTATCGATCCTGGAAGAAACGTGGTTTATCGGGGGTTCACCCGACGGAACATTCTAGGTTATGTGGTGCACAATTACGGCTGACAAAGGTCTTAAAGACAATGTCAGGTACTTGTGGGCCATATAATTTAGAAAGGTTACGCCCACAGAAGGGTATCAGAGCGGTACTTGCAAAGATATTCACAGTGTTACTTTTCGAAAACTTCAAAATGTTTTGGATCCAAAAATTAAATGTGGTTTGGTCTAAATTGCTTCTGCTCCGTCTTAATTCTTTCTTGTAGCCTTTTAGGTGCTATTTAAAAGAGTCTTAAGCGGAGTATCATGTTATTTTCTTTTTTGCCCTATATTACTAAAAAGAATGCTTATGTTACTTTAAAAAGTCTTTTGCTTGATCCGTAGGTTCGATCATGCATCATGTTTAATTCACTTATTTAAAGAATCATATCCCCGATAACAAGTGGTTGGGCTAAGTAAAATCAATCCTATTCTTGCTAGCCCTAGGATTTCCATCTTATAGGCTTTGCTTGTGTATAAATATGATCTTGTCTATAGCGGATGTCCGGCAACACTCGTCTTTGGTTCTTCACACGAGGGAGGTGAGGTCCCTCGGGCACCACCAAAGCACCACCGTCCTTGGTAAGGCTGTGGCGGCTTTAGTCCATGCCACCATCGAGAATGCCCGTATGCTACGGGGAAATGAGTCGAGAAATCAGAATGCCCCACATGAGAATCATGGTCGTCGTAATCACGACGAAGTCACATATGCGGATTTCATCGAAACTTCGTCGCCCGGTGTTCACAAGGGCTGAGGAACCCCTAGAAGCTAATGACTGGCTTCGTATTATAAATTTAAAGTTTGACCTGCTAGAGGGTTGTCCTGACTTGTTGAAACCCAAGTTTGCTGCCCAACAGTTGAGAGGCCCTGCATCTGCATGGTGGGCAAATTTTCTCGCACGTCAGCCAGTTGGTCAGCAAGTCACTTGGGCCATGTTTCAAGATGCCTTCCGTCAGCATTTCATTCCTGACGGAGTAATGCAAGCAAAGCTGGAAGAGTTTCTAGCATTAAAGCAAGGTGGTCGATCAGTGGTGCAATATGTGAACCTGTTTAGTCAGCTATCACAGTATGCACCTGAACATGTGGACACTGACAGTAAAAAGAAGAAATGTTTTGTTCGGGGTTTAAAGAGTGATATTGAAACTCACCTTACTGCCAACCCAACTGTCACTTTCTATGAGGCGGTGGATATCGCCATATCATATGAAAGATCCATGCTTAAACAGAAGAGTGAAGAGCGGCGTGCTTTCTCCAACCCATCTGGCGGAAACCAGAAACGTCAGAAGGTTATGTTCCACCCTACTCAGCATACCCACCAGCCATCCCGCTATCCACAGCACCAACAAAGTCACCAACCCTATTACTATCCACCACAGCAGCAGCAAAGCCATCAATCTTATCATTACCCGCAGCAGCAGCAAGCCTACGAGCAGCGGAGAACACTCACCTCTTTGCCACAACCTACCCCAACGGCCCGAATGCCCAAGATACTCGAACTCCCACTCCATCAACTCCCCAGGCTTCGTCCACTGGTAGAGGTCGCTGTTTTAATTGTGGAGAGCCACACTATGTTCGATATTGCCCCTACCCAATCCAGCATACCTCTAACTTCCAGCAAGGGCCGAGCAACCAACAGCATCAGGGTCAAGGAAGGAGTAAATCACAGTATGTCCCGAAGGTGAATGCTGGAAAGAAACCTGGGCGTGTGTATCACGTTCAAGCTGGAGATGTTCTTAAAGGAGAATCTGTTTTAATGGGTATGTTTCCGTCACCAGTCACCCGCACTTACATTATTTGATTACGGTGCATCACATACATTCATCAATCGTACTTTTTTGTTACAAAGCATGAAGTCCGCATAACCGAAGTTAAAGATTAGTCTTTGGTATAATCGTCGGGAGGACGTATACATATACGAGAAATGATATACCAAGTTTCTATATTTCTTGGAGTATATCTCTATCTCCTCAATCCGATGGTACTGAAGGATCAAAACATAGATGTGATCTTTGGAATAAGTTGGTTGAAGGAATTCTTGAATGAGCCTTTCCTGAAGTTTCCTCCTTCTTTCTTCTAGGTCACGATTCGTTTCTAAGAATTGTGACTTTCTGAAAATATGAGACTTGTAATATGAACCCTTCTACCTCCCTTATGAAACCATGTAAGATGTGTCTACTTGATACATTTCCTTTTCCATTACTTAGCCCTAAGCTTTGAATCTCGGGACGAGATTCCTTTTAAGGGGAATATAATGTAACACCCCCGGTGTTACGTTAGCCTAAACCTGCCATGTCATCATCATCATTGCATAAGCATCCATGATTAGAGAACCCTAAATCAAACATTTAAAATGAGTTTACAATTTTAGGGTTTGTTTGAGTTCCCTTATATCACATGTGTATGTGTACACCATTTAAATTTCACTTGCAAGTTTAATCTTGTTTATAAAAGTAATCAACTAAAAGCAACTTTGGTGTTTGCAAGTGCTTGGCTAACCCTAGATTACACTCTAACCATGTTTTATAAGTCAAATGATACAAAAGCGAGAACCAAAATTGAATTCGGAATCCGAATCCCAAACCCTAACCCTAGTGGTTAAGTGTTGGAATTCTAATTTCATTTTCAATTTTGGTGAGCTAACCATAATTAATTTTATAAATAAAAGTTGCTAACCAATGGCACCATTTCAAAGTATGAAGTTTGTACTCTGAAAGTATGCTATTGGTTGGGTTTGAAAAAAGTGCCACAATATCATTAATTAATTGCCCAAAAGTCCAATTTGAAATTCCTTTTCAAAAACCCTAAATTTCAAAGTGTTTTGCCCCCTTTTCAATTTCACCTCAAAATATTCAAAATTTGGGAAAACTCCAAAAATACAGTTTGTGCATCTCTTTGAGCTCTACAACTTTGGTATATAAAGTTTTTCAAGCTTTTGAATAAAATTTGAATTAATTTCAAAAGTTATTTGAATTGCAAAGTATCCCCTTTTGAGTTTTAAACTCTAATTCAAAAATTATTTGGTTTCATGAAAAACTTCCTAAATGCAAGTTGTAGACCTTGAAAAAATAGAACAACTTTTATTTTGGGAGATTTTCATCTTTTATTCAAAAAAATCAAAAGTAATTTTGAAATCCTTAAAATTAAGGTTTTGCCCTCTTGTTGAATTTGAAATTCAAATTCAAAATCCATTTGAAATCTGACAAAACTTTCTAAATGAAAGTTGTAGAGCATGAAATTTGGAGCAATCTGTATTTTTGGAATTTTTGAACTTTTATTCAAAAGTTGAGAGTAATTTGAAAAGGGAGAGAGTGAGGCTGGCTCGCTACAAGAATAACAAGGGGGGGGACACCTTTCACCACGCCCATGCCGGGCACTGCTGCCGGCGTCGCCGTGGCCTTCTAGCGTCCTCACCGGCGATCCTGCGGAACCAACCACCTGGGTAGAGTCGTGAACGTCCTGGCCACCTCCTCGACCGCTCCTTGCTCTATAAAAACCGGGCCAGCGGCCGTCGTCAACCTTCTTTTCTCCACCTCGCTCACCGCCCGGCCGTCGTTGATTCCTCTGCCAAATTGGAGCAGCACACACACCATCACCGTCCAATTGCTCGCGCAGGGAGCTCCGCAAGTTCGTTGCGCATCCTCTAAACCAAATTCTAGCCCGTGACATCGCCGGTAGTAGCCGCGGGGTCATCATCTTCTCCACGGCCGGCGCCGGACTACATAGAGCCGTCGTGAGTTTCCTCTCTCTAATCAAAACCGCTCTTAGTCGTTTTCGAGTCGTATCAAGTTCGCCTGAGAGTGCTGAGTGTTTGGGTGTAATCGGTGTCACCGGAGATACTACGGTGAGCTCGGTCGCCGTGAGTCATGCGCCGCCGTGCGCCGTCGGGCCGCTTCGGCCGCCACTGCTCGCGTTCCAATGGAGTAGGGTAGCCGTACGGTAGCTCGTTATGATCGTCGGATCGATGGGAGTCCAGTGGTACCGTTGGTGTTGCCGCCAGTGTCGCCGATGGCGAGCTGGCCGGCCAACCGCCGTCGTCGCTCGGTCCGGAGAGAAAGAAGAAGGGAGAGAAGGAAGGAGGCGCCGACAGTGGGGGCCGCCTGTCGGCCGAGAGTGGGAGAGGGAGGCTTGGCCTTGGCTGCGTGGCGCGCGGGTGAGTTGGGCCAGGCAGGCAGCGCGCGCGATGGAGCTGGGCCGGGCCGCGCTGTGTGGGCTGCACAGTGGCCCGTGAGGGAGGGTTTTGCTTTTCACTTTTCTTTATTTGATTTTAAATGCTGCTTTTTCATATTTTCATAATAAATTATTTTGGGCAACTAAAAAATGTGAAAAATATATATCTGTGATCCTTGAGTGATGATCTGTCCAGGAAAAATACTAACCATGTTTTTCCAACAAGTTTTAATTGTATGATAATTTGCTCCATTAATTAATAACTACAACTTCCATGATTTTTAATAATTAAAATATAAGTCCAAAAATCATGAAACTTGTTTTGTGTGTTAATTAGATGATAATGATCTTAATTATGAAGTTTGATTAGATTTTGACTAATTTTTGTATTATGCTTAATTAACCCTTTAATTAATTAATGTTTAATTAATTAATCATGTGGTTAATTAGGGTTTAATTAATCCCCAATTAGCAAGTTAATTAGTGGCTTTCAACGACTGTAAAAATGGTCAATAAATTAGTAATCACTCTAATCACCATTTGGGTTGTTTGATTTTGGGATTGAGTGATGACCCTAGGTCATTAACCCTAATGACCTTCGGCATTTTATGTTGATTGCGTATCGTTAGTCCGTCGTCGTCGATGTTAGTTATACCTTCTTAGTGCAACTATACCGTGAAGGAAAGTTGTACTCAAGATAGGTTAACAATCGTTGCATCATTATCGCATGCTCTTTTATTCTTTGCATCGTAATCATGCATCTCAATCGTAGCCGTGTTGCCCTCGAAGAAGGTGTTCGGCGTGAAGAGGTTGGTCCTGATCTCAGCAGTGCCATCGCTAATCCTAACTTCGTCAAGCCCCAAGGCAAGCCCCGGATGCATTTAAACCCTGCCTTGTATTTCGAAAACCTTTTATATTGTATGTTGATGATGTGATGCATTAGGTAACAGGAGTTGTGTGATCACCTAATTTGGTGCACTTACCGTACCTTGATATATACCCTGGATACCTGTTTTAATTTCGAAAATGCTAGTGCATGCTTAGCCCTGCAAATAGCACAGGCTTTATGAAATGTTTTTAAAAAGGTGATAACAAAAGTTCCCCCTTGAGGGCAATTACGAAAACCTGATGCTACTTGTTGGTATCCCTTCACTTTGATCGGGTCAAGGGTACGCAACAAGAGCATGATGATGAGTAAATTGAGACCGGGTGGAGTGACTTGCATCAGGAAGGGCTAGTGCCCTGGTGTAGTGTCGTCCACTTGTGAGTCGGTTAAGGACCGTCCGTTGTTTGGCCCTGGGATCATGAGGTTATTGGATAGTACTAGTCGCATGCTAATGGCGGTAAGCTCCCTTGTACTATCTTTGACGAGAACGGATACCGGGACGAGAGTAGCGTGTACCCATCCTACGGGGCCACCGTGGAAGGGGACCACGGCGTAGGGAGATGGTGTACTGTACCTCGTGGCTAGGACCCGTTCTGGTCGGGAAAAATGCAAGCGTGAGTTGATGTATGTAAGATGTCCGGTCCGCATACATCGTGTGGCTAGGAAGCCCCAAATTTGGGTATATAAAGCGATTCGAATCGTCGTGTGCTCCACGATATGGGAGCCGTGATCCTAGCACCAAGCATCGTAGTAACAATGGAAGTTGATGATGGAAAGTTTTGAATCCGATACTTGGTTGACAAGTGATTGATGTAGTAAAGTAAGGACCGGCTTAGTCTCTTTTGCAAAGGTGTCATTTGATCTTGCTAAAGCCTTACCTTGACTCCTATTAGCCAAAGACATTCCCGAGTCTTCTCCCTAATTTTTGGACGGGTAAGTCTTGCGGAGTACTTTTTGTACTCGGGGTTTGTTCAACCCTCGTTGCGAGGTGAACCGCGTGAGCAAGTGTGTTACGGCCCTTGCTGCATGACGGTCGTTGATGAAGTGACTGACGAGGAATAGATTGTGTGGCCCGTGGGCAGGGCACTTTCGTTGTGTGTTTGTAATAAAGCTAAGTAATGATACTTCCGCTGTTTTGTAATAACGCTACTCTGGTTTGTATAAGTTTGATAAAAGTTTTGTAAATTAAGTTATTGTAAGTCTTCCGCTACTTTGGTATTTTGTATGAAAACTGTTGTAATACTGTGATGTCTCTGTAAGTATCGATCCTGGAAGAAACGTGGTTTATCGGGGGTTCACCCGACGGAACATTCTAGGTTATGTGGTGCACAATTACGGCTGACAAAGGTCTTAAAGACAATGTCAGGTACTTGTGGGCCATATAATTTAGAAGGTTCTGCCACAGTATGTCTCTATTATTGAAGAACTTGTCCAGGTTTTTCATTAATAATGCCTGATTTTGGAGTTCTAGATTAATGATGCCTAGTCCTCCATCCTTCTTAGCTTTGCAAATGTCGCACCCAGTTTTAAGGACAAAACTAGATACACACTATATGCGAGCCCAGGAAGTCAAATCTCACATATAGCTACAAATAAAGGTAATATCAAAAGACAATGCTTAATTATAATAGCGTATTAGTAAAGAGTATAACCTCAGAGCGCAATCAGCGAAATGACACTCTAATCTTCAGGTGAAGACTCTCCACAGGGACAACTGACTGGTTGATCACAAGCCCAAACTTCTCCTGAGGTGTGGGGGAAATAGCAAGAGTGAGTCCATGTCGAACTCCGCAAGTATAGCAATAAGGTAGTATAGATCCCACAAATTCATGATCAAGTAACATAAATAATGTAGAGCATTAAACAGTAAACAATGAATATGTTAGCAATCAAAAGTCATCATCTTAAATGTAAGGATTCCAAGGCCGCTCGTGTCCTTGAGCAAGGCTAGTATACCAGTTTAATAAACTCTGCGCAAAGGTGTACACTTTCCTTTGCGAGTCGTGATTTACCCTTTTCGCCCGAGGTGATCGACCTCTTAACCCACTTCCAAGGAAGGCCGGCGGGGGTTCACTATGAAGCCTTTCAAAGGTTCGTCTAACAAGTTAGGGCCACTAGGTTTCAATAGTCAGTCTGTGTGATACAACCAGTCCCAGGGATCCACAGTCTGCTTTCCCCATTTGCGCCACAAGGGTAACCTCTAACAAGCTAGAAAAGATCCTCATACTGAGCTAAAGCCAGAGCCATATAGCCCTCACAGCTGTACTGTCAATCCCGGAGGTTCTCTTACAGATAAATCCTCAAGTTGCTAAAAAGTCATTTTTATTGTTTGTTGCTTAAACATTAATTAAGTCACAAGATCATGGTCAGAGAAATAAAAACCCAAGCTACACTTGGCTTGATCAAAAATGTTCAGCTGGTACTGCTGATCCTGCTCCAAAAAGTGCTCCGAATTGTTCACGAAGTGTTCACAGTCTAAACTCGACCAACGACAACAATCAAGCATCCATGGCAAACATACACGGAGCAAACAAATTGTAATTAGAACAGTACATCAATCATAGGAAAAGATTTTTAAAAACTAAATAGCACGCTAATCGGAGCTACGGTGAACAAGAAATAGCATCGAAAGTTTTGGTACTATAAAAAAGAATACAAAAGAATAGCCTTCATGCTTAACAATTTTAATAGTTAGAAAAACTATGATGGAGTTGTGAATTTAGATTAGAAAAAAATCATAATTTAATTTAAAAGGCGAATTGAAGCTAATCATATATTCTTAATAGATATTATACCGTATAGTAATTTAAGCAAGTTGAACTTTATCTTTGCTAATAAAGAAAACAACATGTGGGAGCTTCTAATCGGATTGTATATGACATGTTTTTAAACTAAGCAAGTTATAATTGGAAACATATCCGTGCTAGTATTAATCAAATTATGTCAAAGGCAATAGAAAGCACAAATATTAACCCTACGTTGCTTTTTATTTGGAAACTAGTGACATGCATGTTAACCGGATTAATGTTTAATAATTTCAAAAACATATGCTAGCCACTAATAATACATTGACGCAACAACGGATCCAAGGAATCTGAACTAAACTAGGATGGTGGAGTTAAAGCTGTAAAAACAGTTAAAGCTGTATAAACTTTCTAGGTAACCATGGATGAATAGGATAACTTGCACTGATCTAGAAGGACACCGAGTAGCACTTCGAATCAGAAAATAGTTGATGCATGATTAACCGTAGGTGGGTAGATGCAACATGTAGATGTGTATCTCACGTGCAAACGCAGCATGCAGGAGCGGTGGTCAACAGCATGGTGTAATTAATAGAGAAAGGAAAACATGGCGCGATTGGATGTGCTCACCACCAACGAAAAACTATGAACGGGCAGATATAGATGGTTGAAGAAGGCAGTAGTTCCGCAGCGTTCGGCTGCCCCAGGCAACGGGCTTGGCGACGTGATGGCGGCGAAGAGCAGCTTCCTTCATGCGAAAAGCGGCACCAAAGTCCTGGGTAGCAGCGAGGCAACAAACGGCGGTGGGCGTCAATAGCAGCGGCAGCTTCGTCAGTTCACCGGCGGAATCCAGCGCCGAGCGCAGAGAGGAGCGAGGACTAGGGCGGCTCCTGGCAATGTAGATGCAAAGAAAAGCTCGGACGGGTTCACGGCCTTCTTATAGGGGTCTCAGCTTGGCATCCACGCCAAGAATTAATCCCGCACAAACCGGGGTCACGCGGCGGCGGCGTAGATGAGGAATCAGGAACGCGGAGGAAGAATTCGCTCTTCTTTTAGGGCCATCAGGCAGGCCATGATTTCCCTCAGGCAAAGTCCGTCTGGATCACGACGTGCAGGTCCTAGCCAGCGGAGAGAGAAAAGGCATGACCCACGATGTAGTGAGACATAGAGGGAGTGCGTGCTTGGCTGATTAGGTAGGCCTCATGGGCCAAGAGTGACGGAGAGTTTTTTTTTTCCTTTTATTTATTTATTTCAAAGCATTTTCCAAAGCATTTAAAATCACTTTGAAATTTAGATCAAAATCACTCAGTACAATAAAACATATGCACCAGCATGTATACACAAACAAGTTGCTACACCTTATGATAACTTTTAATTTAACAAAAACATTCTATTTGCTAATGTTTTCATGCACACAAAAAAATACAAAATTTGACTAACTTATATCTATTTCAAAAGGTGTAAAATTTGGGGTGTTACAGCAAACCATTGTCTAGGTAGCTTTCAGGTTGCTTCTTCCATTTATGTTGGATCCCCTCCACGGGCAGTTCTTTCTGTATTTATTAATTTGTTTGATGATAGCTTTTGGTATCTCCAAAGTACACATGTAATAAGTAGGTAATGAGGAAAAAACTGCATTGGTCATCTGCAGTCTGCCTGCTTGATTTAGAAATGATGAAATTTTCCCAAGTCTTCTTTCACATTTATTGACTAGTGGCAAAAAATCAATGATTCTTGGCTTTGTTGTTCCCATAGGTAATCCCAGATAGGTGAAAGGTAAGGAGCCCTTTGAACAACCAAAGGTCCTGGCCAGCAAATCTAGTCTTTGCTCAGAGATGTTGATTGGTAGAGGCCAGTTGATTAAGTGAAGTTTTGCAGAACTGTTTTAAGGAAAAAAAGTTGCCTGGGGTCACCCTCCATGATGATTAGAGTATCATCTGCATAGTGTACCACTGGGAAGTCCTGATCATTTTGGAGAGGGATTGGGTGTTTGAGCAGTCCCATATCTTTTGCTCTGTTAATGAGAACTTGAAGGAAGTCAGCAGCCAGGACAAAAAGAAGGGGGGATAATGGATCCCGGCCCCTGTCTTACTCCCCTTTTGCATCAAAACCTCTTTCCAGGTACTCCGTTTAGAAGAATTGATGAAGTGCCTGAAGGGAGGATTGCTTTCATCCATAAAATCCATTTCTGCCTAAATCCTTTTGCCTCTAAGATCTTTAGGATCGCCTAGTGTTCTATTTTGTCAAATACTTTTTCAAAGTCCAACTTTAGGATTACTACCTCTTTTTTGATTGATGACAGAGATGTAAGTACTCAAAAGCCCATGGCAGACAATCTTGTATTGTTCTTGATTTTATAAATCCATACTGGTTTTTATGAACTAGGGGGATGATGGAAGTTTGCAGTCTATTTGCCAGCAGCTTGGTGATCAATTTCATTGAGGAGTTCAGCAGTGAAATGGGTCTAAACTTATTTATGGAGGTTGCATTGTCCACCTTTGGAATGAGGGTGATGAAAGAAGCATTTACACTTTGGAGGCAGCAATTGTGTTCAAAGAAGTTGTTGCATAGCTTATAGAAATCCTGTTTGATCACATTCCAGGAGGCTTTGATAAATTCATTATTGAATCCATCTGGGCCTGATGATTTGTTATTTGATAACCTCTTGATGATATCATTGATCCTCAATAGAGAAGGGGCTTTCTAGACACTCCAAATTTGGGCTCTACTGGATCAGCTCAGAAGGATTCACTGTAAAGCTTTCAAATTCTGTAATATCCAACCTTTCCTTGAATTCATGCCAAATCATGTTTTCTTTGTCACTGTGACTAGTGATTGTAGTGCCATCAGGACTACTAAGTTCATTGATCAGCTTATGTCTATATTTTATAGAAGCATTTGCGTGGAAAAAATGGGTTCCTGCATCCCCTAGTTGTACCCACTTAACAGTACCTCTTTGCCTCCAGTATATTCTCTATTTTTCCAGGAGCCGAAGAAGTGTGCTTGTAAAATTTTGTGAAAATTCTATTCTGGTACACTCAAGTCTCTGTGTTCAGTCAAGATTTCTAGAAATAGGATTATGGCTCTGACATTGACAATGACTGCCTTGAGGTTTTGCAAGGTTTTTTTTTTTCCATTCTCTCAGACTCCTTCTTAAGCCTTTCATTTTTGCTGTGATTAATTTGGCACTGTCGACTGTGTTCTGCTGCAAACCTCAGCTCTGGTTTAAAATGTTTTGGTATTTAGGGTGCTATAACCAATAGTTCTCGAATCTAAAAATCTTTGTTCTCGGGATTTGGGTTGAGATAGTAACCACACACGGACAATGATCAGAGGGGACCATGTCCAGTGCTCTGACAGAGGTACTAGGATATGAGGTGATCCAGTTATTTGAAGTAAAGAGCCAGTCCAACTTTTCCAGTAGAGGACTCGGTTGCATATTTGACCATGTATATTTTCTTTCTTGTAAGCTCACTTCTTTAATTACCAAACGGTTGATTGCTGCATTGAACCTGAACATGTCAGAGATGTTGCCACCTATCTTATTTCTATCTTCTGGTTTTCTTATAAGGTTAAAATCGCCAAGTATCATCCAGTTTGAATCTTGATCAATCTGCATATCCTGAAACTAGTTTAGAAAGATGTCTCTGCCTTCAGGGGTGCATGGGGCATAAACACAGGTGAGAATCCATGAGTCATTATTGTGCAGGGAACTGAATTTTACAGTCAGGGCAAATGAATTGTGAAATAATCTCTGAGCTGAGAAGAGGGATCCCTTCTAAGCAATCAGAATACCTCCAGAGTTTCCAACAGATGGACTAAATTCAAAGAAATCAAAAGAACAGAGACATATTTTTTGAAAATACTTTCAAACTCACTTTTGTTCGTTTCTTGAAGACAAATAATATCACACTGTGCCTCTGTGATTTTGTTTCTGACTGGGTCCCATTTCCAGGAGGAGTTAATTCCTCTGACATTCCAAGACATCACTTTGCAACTTCTGCTTTGGTTTTGATTCATTAAGTCATAGAGGAAAAGTCATAAACACAGACAAATACATAACTTTAGCCATTATCCTAAAGAGGGTCGAATCATCAGACAGCAGCATTAAGCTTAAGTAACAGTCTCGGAAGCACAAAAGCTTAATAGGATTAACTGACATCATCTTAATAGGATTAACTGACATCATTACTGTTGTGAGAGCTAACATGTCAACTGACATCTTTACTACTGAAGGAGCTAACATGACTGGTACTAGTCAAAAGATTCCTGATCTGATCTAACTCCTGATCTGATCTAGCTGACTGATGGAATCAGGCAGCATCGTTGCCCTTAGGCCCTGGTTCATCATTGGCCTCCTTGCTATTGCCTTTGCTTGTCTTGGTCCAGCTTGCTTCCTCCCAACCGGCTCCTTCACTTCACTTCCTTTTAGGAGACAGTCATCTGTCAGGTCCTTCCCATGAAGGCTGCAAAACTGGACAACTTTTGTGGATAAGGTTTAGGGGTGCAAGTGGCACATTTTTTGACAGTGCATCCAGCAATCTTAAAACCATTGTTAATTTGCCTTACTCGTTCACTTCTACATACCTGAGTTTCCACAATGGGTGTCTGCCTTAAGGAGTTTTTCCTTCTCTTGTTTGCATCCATCCTAGTTGATGAACTCAGCCCTTGTGTGTTGGCCTTTCCTTTCCAGTCCTCAGAGTTACTGCTATCTGAGACAGCAATAGGTGTTTCCTCAGAGAGTGAAATATTAGGACAACAAGAAGGGATTGTTAAGGAGACAGTACCAGTGTCATTTTCCAGGAAAGAAACTGCTCCAGATGAGAGGAAGTTTTTGGCATATTCAAAGTTATCTGCCGAGAACTGCACTGAGTTAAAGAAAGGTGCCCAGTTTTGAGGGATTCTGATAAACAGCCACATGTATACATCATACCGCACAAAAGGTTCCCTACTTCATATATACTACATACATTTGTGATAAGAAAGCATAGCATCTGATCTGATCGACATCCTTAACCTCACGTCATAACCATCACAATCGTCTTCACCACCACCAGCGACTACATCTACAATCGAAAGTTGAATCATTCTAGTTTATCAGATGTGCTTAATCTAGTACTTGAGATTGTCATGATTTATAATCTAGTTTTAATCTAGAATTTGCCTAATTATTTAACAGTGAGATGATCAATATACCATTTGAACTTCAGAGCTTGCTTATAACTCCTACATATTGATGTAAGTTGGTTGTGCTGTGCGGTGTATAGTACATACATCATATCTAGATTGTGCCGGCGCATGTGCAAGGCCGAGAGGAGTGTACCTGGTGTATTTTTAAACTTGTTCCAAGATCGGATGAGCAATACCGCAACGGCATGCTGCCGCATGCCTTGTCTGCCACCATTCATGTTGCTCTTTAGGATTCACGCACCGTCACCCTCACGCTGGCGCGCCCTGTAATTTTGCTTGCCTCCTCATGGCACGCGGTCAACACCGTTCATGGTGTACACGAGCTTGTTGTAGCCACACCTGTAATTTTGCTGCCTGAAGGTTTCTCATGATGTGTATAATTGAATTGCTTGCCTCCTACCGTACACCTATGTATTTGTTTTTTGAGTCATATAGCTGAATTAAAGGTGGGACTTAGTCCGCACAGATCTCAATTGTTTCATGGCGCTTTAGGTTGTGTGACCTCTAGTCACACCAGGTAGATCGGGATTTGCTAGGGCATGGTACCACAAGTCTTTGCTTCGGTCCAAACACGGCTCATGGTATTGCCTCGTGCCGGTAAAAGCAGGGCCATCAAAATATCTTTGCAAGATTTATTTCCCGCTGGTCAGCTGGTGTATACAATTTTTTTTTACATATGCCATTTTCATTACAGTTGCAATCTTACTATTACTAATTAGAGGCCCCAACGGAGCCTCCACGTTATTTCTCACCAGATGCGCTAAGAAAAAAGAAAAAATCCTTAAAATTCTAAGAAAAATTAGAAAGATCTGACCATCCATTTGATAGAATCTAATCATCAATGATATTAATAGCCATTAGATCTGTTGTCTTTTCTAAACAAATTACCCACCACTGCCATTATGAAACCTCACATGGTATTATCTAGCAAAGGAAGAAAAACCCGATTCTAATATAATTGCTCCTCTCATCGTATCCCTCTCGTGGTATTGCTCGCAGAGCCCCGGCGCCGCCGCTCAAACGTAGTCGCCGACTGAGATTCAACCAGAAAAAAGAGTATCCGATCCTTCCATCCTGCGTATGCTATGTATGTGGCGGCGAGTCACATTGTGCCGCAGGTTGTTGGCAACTCTGGCAGTGATCGATCTATATCTCTGTAGCCTAATTGGGTACGGTCTCTTTGGAGGAATATAGTAAGTAGTCTCTGTTCTTTTATTGCCTGATCGGTCTCCTATTTAATTATTCTGATCTTGGGCATATAGAAGGCAATTTCGTACATCAACAGGAGCTGCATGGCAGATTGGCATATATTATCATACATGCATAGTCTCATGGCGGACGAGCTGGTGCCGGACAGGACAGGTATTGTACGCATGCCGGCAACAACTGAAACCGGCACATATATGTATAAGGAAGGCAGAGGCAGGGGATGGATTGCCTGTTGCCGCGCCAATAATCCGCACTTCAGCAGATGAGCGAGGGTTACTTGTGCCAAAGATATATGATATGTACATGCTGTTGCTTGCGTGATGGAGCTCATGCATCCAGGTCAGAGTACATTTCAGTTAGCATGCAAAAAGTCTCTTTTGAGTTTTGACAAACAATTAACCTCTAGCTATATAGTGTCCGGCCAGTTCACCACAAACACAAATTCATCACTAATGACATTTTTTTCACATATTATACATGCTCATGCACTATATCCTGCTGGTGATTGAAGGCATGCAAACAAATATTCCTCATGTGATGATAGACGAATAGATCAACATTACTGCTAATTTCTTAAATAAATTTAAATGGTGGTTTAGGTAGTATGGTATGCTAACCAAGTATTTACACTATAACAAAGTAGTATATTAATTCTGTCAATATAATATGCACATGGTCCAGTACTGCTGTTCTAAAGCTAATTTCTTTGAATATGTATCAGCTGGGGACAGGTCATAAAATAAACTGTACACAACCTCTGAATTTGTCTTCATGCATCAACCTTTAAATTGTCTCTTATAACCAAAATAAGTAATAGGCATTAGATAGAAGTGAAGCTGTTGTTTATAGCTTATTGTGTGATAGTCACAGGCACGGCATTTTCGTCAAATAAATTTTTACTTAATAATGATTAGGTGCTATATATAATATTATTGGTGTATCTATATAATTCAACCACCACATGCTTCTGTGATTTTTTTACTGGCGGGAATATCAATATGTATTCTGGTCTCTATATATTTATGTATTCTGGTCTCTATATATTTATTTCAACGTGAATACATATATGTTGAAGTATATATAAGTTAAAATACTTACTCAGGACTACATGCCAATGTTCCAATGTGTATTCATATGTTCTCAAAGATACAGTTCTGGCCATACACAAAAACAAATATAAAATAATTTTAATGAAAAAATATCTTATCATTATACATAAATGTAATCAAATGTTGGTCCATCAATAAAAAGTTTAAAACCCATGTTTATTAATAGGATTCAAGGAGGGAACCAGATGGTGCACTAAACGAAGAAGTGCATAGAAGGAAGTACAAAGAATGCTAATCCCAACATATATATTTCTACATATATCATTGGAACAAATATTTTATTACTTTAGAAACAAATTTTCTAATGACTCCCCAACAATGAGGAAATAATATGTAAATTACCATATGCAATTTATCAGTACAGGAAAAAGTTAGAACAATTAAAATATACAAAAATATACAAAACATAGTAACAAAAAATAGTATATAACCACCTTCTCTACATACTAATGACAAAATATCATCTTGGATACAATGAAGAATAAAACTTTCAAAAAACAGAACCTACGACAATATTGTCAAGATGAACAAGGTAATCTACTAAATCTACTCCATTCTTCTATAGGTGTCAATAATTAAATACAACATGGACGGTTGATTATTATATAATACCTTTATTCTATAGGTACCAAGATCAACGATGAATAAAACCTTCAAAAACATAACCTACATAAAATATATAGTTCTTTTCTATTAAATACAACATGAACGGTTGATTATTATATAAATCCAGTCACTCTCACATCTATTGACATCAAAGAACTAATGCCAACCCACAAAGTCATATAAATCAAATGATAAGGATGGAAACACAGGAATATTATCAACATCTTTTCAAGGGTGAAATAAATACACAAATAGTTCCAATGATGCAACAGAGATATATGATATGAAATCTCTTTAGTTTATATATATATTAGGCTTCAATAATTCTATTACTTTAGAACCCATCATTAATGAAATTAGTGAAGTGGAGTCTAGAAAAAATGCATGTATTGAGGTAAAAAAAAGATATAATAAATGTTGGAAAAGCAATTTTAGGGTAAATACTCAATCATGTTGTCTTTACAAGCTGAACCATCTATTACTTCTTATAATTTTTTTTTACAAAGCTGAATCACAAAACAACCACTGCACACACCCCTATGATCTTCAATAACACCCAAAACAATAGCACCCAAAACTCAGACATGAGGAGAAAATACAAGACAGGAGCAAACATACTACACATAACCATTGAAGCTTGCAGACACAATGAAATCAGCAACTCATGATTGCAAAATTTCCTTTTAATATTGATTGTTGTAAATATAGTAAATTACAAGTCAAAACTTAGGTACAACATATCTCTTTCCTATAATCAATTTGTGTCTTCAGAATAACATGCTTGCTTCAATTAACATTCAAAACCATAATCAAGCTTATGAAATATACTAACAATAATCATCAACTAAATGAAAATAAATAAATAAAGACCCGTGCAACGCACGGGTTGATGGACTAGTGATTTTCATAATCCATTGCAGCATGTTTGGTCTAGGGGAATACCCCATCCGGAATGGATTGATCCAGCATGCCACAATTACTTGTAGATTCCGCTGGTGCTTAGGCTTGTATTTGGTTAGTGGAGCGGAGTGATTGCTGGCCTCAAGTTAAGAATGCGCTCGTCCGATGGTTTCGACGAAAACAAGGTGGTCAGTAACTTTTGCCTCTGGTCGAACAACTCGATGACGGACGGGCTGGACAGATCCATCGAACCAAACACCATGCTTAGACTGATGATATGCTGTGCCATGACGTTTCCCTTGGAAGGAGCGTTGATGTCAGCAACGAGATAAAATGGGATCACCGAAGACTTGTTTGAAAAAAATCATGACGGCGAAAGTGGTGCATGTGGTAGAACTTCCCATCAATTGTTTATGTTACAAAGGACCAGTTAACATGTCGGCTCTACGGAGTGAATTGAATATTCTCGCATCTCTACAGAGAGAGGCACATCTGACTCCAAGCTCACGTGAAACTATTAATGTGGTATCAGAGATCCGTTTATCGAGATATATATATATATATTAGGGTTTAGGGTTTAGAATATATATCAGAGATACATAAATATGAAAGTACTAGCACATGCCGCATACACGCGTGAGCATTGACTCTAGCTGAGTGTACTAGATTAAGCCAACATGAAAGGAGCTAGCAAATTGCTTTGAAGCTATACTAGATTAAGCCAACATGTATACATCGTACCACGCAAAAGGTTCCTTACTTCATATATACTACATACATTAAGGAGGTATGTATCAGAGATCCGTTTATGAAGATATATATTATGGTAAATATGAAAGGACCTATCACATGCATGCACGCGCTTTGAAGCATTGACTCTAGCTGAGTAGATTAGGCCAACATGTATACACTGTACCGCTCAAAAGGTTCCCTACTTTTCCATATACTACATACATTTGTGGTACCGAAAGGAAACATAGCATCTGATCTGATCCCAGCATATATATATATATATATATATATATATATATATACATATATGTACTTTCTGGCTACGCCCCATAAGCAACCGATCGATCCATAACCATACGTCTCCTTTGGAAATTCATTCTTGTTCATCGATCAGCCCAGCCAGCTGCTAGGCCGTGCAGCAGTGGTATGTTTAGTTCCCCCTCATTTCCTCAGCCTCTCTCGTTCAGACTTCCTATGCATTAATTTCACCTAATATAATTTCCAGCTGTGATATGTATGCCTATATGCAAGCTATTGGCATGCGTGTATCTTTCAATCAAATATGATATATGTCGTCGTTTGAATCCTGTGAATGCATGCATGATACAGCACATGTAGTAAGTTTATATATGTATGTATGTATGTACAGGTACGGTGGCCAGCAGCTAATCTAAATCGAATTAATGGCTGGATTTCTGAAACCGATGAATGAATGGAGCATCCGTGGCGCGGTCCTCTTGAGTTTGGGCGCGCATGTCGCCCTCGCCATCATCACGGCGGGGATCCGGCGGCGAGAATCCACCGGTTTGCGCATGCTCCTTCTCTGGCTGGCGTACCAGGTCTCCAACTGGGCCGCGACGTACGCCCTGATCAACCTGTGCCTCGGCGGCGGCGGTGGCGGCATCAGCACGTCGCCGAGGGAGCAGCAGCAGCTCGTCGCTTTCTGGGTGCCGTTCCTCCTGATGCACCTCGGTGGCCCGGACAACATCACCGCCTACTCCCTCGAGGACAACAAGCTCTCGCTGCGCCACGCGCTTCACACCGTCCTGCAGGTGCTGGGAATATCGTTTCTGATATACAAGCAGCAGCTGTACCTGCAGTACATCGGTGGAAACAGGACACTGCTTCGGGCGTCCGTCGTCATGGCCGCCGTGGGTGTTGCCAAGTATCTGGAGAGGGCGTGGGCGCTCTGGGAAGGTGACTTTGGCAGCTCAAGCAACAAGCAGCAGAAGATGCAGATGAAGATCCGTAGCTCAACCAAGAAGCAGCAGGAGATATGGGTGAAGATCTGCAGCTCAACCGAGAAGCTTAGTGATGAGCAGACCCTGAAGGATGCCCATCACCTGCTCCATATCACCAAAGCAGCCTTGGCTGATTGTTCCATTTCCATCCATGAGGACCAACCCAAACCCAAGCCTGATGATACCAATAGTGCCAAAAAGTTTCCTTCTACGCAGTGGAGAATATGTGCAAGGTGGTCCAGATGGAGCTTTCCCTCATGTACGACATCCTCTACACCAAGGCTGCGGTGATCCACACCTGGGTCGGCTACTCCATCCGTGTCGCCTCGGTGACCGCCACCACCATGGTGATCATCATGCTGTTCCTGTCCTTGTATAGCACAAGAGGTTATGGCGGCGGCCACAAGAGAGAAGATCTCCTCGTCACCTTCATCGCGCTGGGCGCTACGTTCATCCTGGATGTGGTATGGCTGACCAGAGCGGCCGCATCGACCTGGACATATGCATTCTTGGAAGCTCGGCTGCAGTCTTGGCTCCACCATTCCCTTCTGGGCACTAGAAGTAGAAGATGGCACCAGTTTCGACGTCGGGTTATGTCTCTGCGTCCGAGACAGGTCAGCAATCCCAGTCCCAGCTACAGATTGTGGTCGGGCACCATTGGGCAGTACAACCTGTTGCACGAGTGCACTCATGGCACCCCAAGCCTATTCAGCTTCAGCATGCTGGTGAAGATGATTGCATCAGAGGAAGTTTGGATGGAGTACCAATACTCTAGGGCTCGCGTGATCTCAAATCCTGTCAGGAAGTTGTTGTTTAAACAAATAGCCAGGGCACTGAAGGAGGCAGAGGAGAAGGAGGAGGAGGAGGAGGAGAAGAAGGGGTGCCGACCGTGGTTACCTAATGAGGCAAGGCATCGGCTCCTAGGCGAAACACTGCGCTTCGTCCAGGAGTTCCCAAAGCTCATCCTCATTTGGCACATCGCCACGGTCGTTTTCCTTTGGATCAGCGACCAAGTCATCAAGCTGCTGCGCAAAAACGAGACAGTAGAGGCGATCAAGGCCTTGTCAGATTACATGGTATTCCTAGTGACTGATGTACGCCCAGATATTATACCAGGTCTTAAGGTCCGCAGCCTGTGCGACGTGACCCGTCAGGTCCTATGCAAGATATGGGAAGAACATAAACGTACGTTTAAGAAAAGCGAACAAACCTTTCAAGAGCACCTTGCCGGCATGCTGCAATGTAGGGAGAAACTGTCCAGCGCTCATACAAACGCTCTCCCCTGCCTAGGTGATATTCTGTCGGATGGGACTAAGCTCGCCAAGGTGCTAGAAGCCCGGCTCAATAAGACCAACAACTGGGAAACAATTGCCGAGAGTTTTGAGATTACAGAAAAGGATTCACCAAAAAGAATCCTATCAAGAATCCTATTCTTGATTCCAGAGTTGGAAACGGGTCCTGAGCTGAAAATAGAGGATCTCTTGGATCTCATCTTCCGGACGTGGGTCCGTATGCTGATCTTTGTGTCAACCCAGTGCAACAGCGATTCCCATGCCAAGCAGCTCGGGCGTGGCTGCGACCTCACCACCATCGTTTCGATCCTAGCACAGCACACTAGCATATTTCCAATCGCTGACTTGACTGTCACACCAAGCTCTGCCGCTAGTGCAACACGCCCAACACGGACGTTGACCGCCGATGACGACAATGGATTGAGAGGAGCCCGTCAGGGGGCGCCGCTGCCCCTGGTGGGCACTAAGGCCTGCCCTAGGGGCAGGGGAGGGGGCATGCACCCTAGAAGGGGGCAGCCGCCGCCCCATGCGCCGCCACGCCGCATGCCACCATCATCGCTTCCTATCTAAGTTATCCACGAACATCCTTTTTAGTATTTTACCGATTTGGAAATAATTAGTTATTTACATTAGTTATTTAGACGGAAGTTAGTAAATTGATTGGGAAAACGAGGAATTCATGTTCAATAAGGATTCCTCCACCTTGCTTGTAGGCTTAGTCCGATTCTGATTATAAGTACTAAGAGCATGTAACCAAATCAATCAAGAAAGTAATTGGACGAAAGCTCTCTTATTCCTCTTGCTCTCCTCTCTCCATACCACCGCCGCCGCCGCCGCCCCCTGCACCCGCACCGCACTGCATACCCTAGCAGCCATCGCCTCCTACATCGCCACCGCCGCCCACGTCGCTGCCCTAGCGGTGGCTGCTGCCGGCCGCCATTTCACGCCGCCTTCTCCTCCTCCTCCTCCGCAGCCCATGCACCCTACCCACTTTGCTATTCTAGCTGGTATCACGACCAGATCGATCTCCATGCCGTTGCCATGGCTGACTTCACCGAGTTCAAAAAGCTATTCGCCAAGTTCTCGACCAACATCTACACCAATTTTGATGACATCCACAACAAGATCAACGACTTCAACGACCATCTCTCCGCAGTGATGAAGAGGGTGCCGGCGCCTATGGCGCCCATGGCATCCGCACGCGAGCACGACGTCTTCACTCCAACGATAGAGACGATTGGACTTGCTCGACTCCAGCAAGATGCGATCTGTGATCTCCCTCGCTAAAGTGTATGAGCGATGCATGCTGACCATAAGGACAGATGGGCATCTAATACACCACCATCGACGCTCACCCCTGACTGCCCAATCGTCGTCATCAACTTCAACGCCGTCGACACAACTGGTGCCCGCTAATGATGCTGTTAGCATGATGATCATCAGCAATACAGACTCTGTAGTTTAGGTAACCTCTCCTTTCTACCTTCATGGGACGATCAATGCAACAGGTGCCCTAATCTTGGTAGACACTGGCTCCAGCCACGATATTATCAATATTAACGTCGCTCGCTCCGATGACCTCTAGGAAGTGGGGGTCAACACTACGATTTTCGTCAGCAACGGGAACGAGGTACCATGTCATAGTGCCTCCTTTCATGTTCTGCTAAACATCAACGATGACATCTTTTATATCGACACGCTCCTACTCGATCTCGACAAGGATATTGACGTAATCCTTGGCATGCCGTGGCTCACTAGCTTGGGACGACTTCAGAACCATGGACCTCCTTCACTTTCGTGACGGACGCCCCCACATCCTAAGCATGGCTCATCGTCATCAACTGACTATGCAACCTCGTTGGATCATGACAACACGTCCCATGGTACACACTGTCTTGCCCTCGGCAACACTAATTCCTACTCCTTTGATGAACAGGTCCTAGCATGGCCGTCTACTAAATGTTCTCGGCAATATCGATGATCTCGCTGACATCATCTTAACCCTCATGCAAAACACTGTCCTAGAGGACAGAGGATAGCGACCTCCATGTCATCGCTACCGCCATCAATGAGGGTCAAGCCGCCAGAGCTTGGTCCAAGCACCAGGGCATCGTCTTCTTCAATGAGCCGGCAGATGTGGAGAATCCAATGGCTGAGGCCATTGCACAACAAAGTAAACTTTGACACGCCTCTGTATTCAATTTTTGCATTATTAGACTAGTTTTAGTGAAAAGTTTCTTAACATTGTTTTCATTCCTGCAATGTCATATAGAGAAAATATGAATGAAGCCGCTGCCTGGCTTCGGCTAACACGGGTGGCCACAGCGCGGACAGGGGGGAGCTGGATGACTCAGAGCTTGTGCCCAAAAGCAGGCACAGGGAACAGAAGCCGGAGGCTCAGGCATGGAAGGCGATGATGAAGGTTTGGGACTCCAAGTGGAGACTAAGCTACCTGATGAAGCCTCCTTTGACGAATTCCACACCGCCTTCGCCCCCTATCAACGTCGACGTGGGAGTCCATGCAGGTCGTCTTCTCAGGCAGGAAGCAATGGTCGCATTTGTCTTGTCGACCTGGTCCTAAAAAAGCACTTTTCCTATGTAATATTTTCTAGGTGAATCAGTAGGTGGTTAGGTGTGCCGTGTGCGTTGTATCACGAAGGCTCCTCGCTTGCATGTTTGCACAGGGTGTATCGAGAACTATTTTTCTCTTATTGAAAAACGGGTGAATATAATGACTCGATCGTGAAAAAAGTAAAATTTTATTGTACGCACAGACATTTTATTTGATAACTCATAAAGAATTTTATATATATCGTGCATTTTATCTAGATGAATGTGTCTCTATATCTCTATAATTTACCTGTCAAGTCTCAAATCTGTCTATATATCTATCCGGTGCTCCTTTTTTTTCTGATGCACAAGCCGCGTACTCCTAGGCAACGGCAAGATGAGATCTCGTTCCCAACGATTTCATTGACAGCAAGCTTTGACTCCATCGCTGCTCCAAACTATTTTTTTTTTCTGATCTGAGATTTAATGGAGCTCTGGCTTGAGCGCCGATCTGAAATCCGTTCTGTTTGGTGCTCCAGTTTGATGCTCGGATAGAAAATTTTATGCCCTACCTTGAACGGCAATCTGAAGTTCTGAACCCACGCTATTTTGCCTTCATCCAAACTGATCCAATACCATTTGTAGTCCGGTCTATGGCAATGGTGAAATCATTAAGGAATTCGATTAGATCGAGGCAGTGGTGCAGCTTTGCGAGTGGCAAATGCAGACCTGAGGTATTGAGGTGCGCTCATCATGCAGGTGGCCCTCTTCTTGGAGCGGGTCTGTATATGACTGCAACACTGTTGTTGGAAGGGTGATGTTCAGAGAGGCAGCAAACGTTTTACCCAAACAACATTTGGTGAGGGGCAAAAAAAAAATACACTAGTATTCTTGTGCACAAGTAATTACACCCGGAAAGCTCTTTATCACAAGTGAATAGGTTTACTGAGCTGCCAAACAGGCCCTTAGCTGCAGATAAAATTATTACCAATGCAAAGGAAAATTTCATATATATAAAAGAAAATCAAGCATAACAGGAGGCGAAGAGGGTTACATCAGGATGTTCAGGAAGTTTCATCGAGTTGAACTGGTCTGTGATGCCCTGACAGATTTGAGGGAGCTCAGGTCAAGCTTCTGAACATCTAGGAAAGCGATAGATTTTGACATGTTGGAATTGAGTGGCTGTTGTGATTGACATAAGTTCAAATGATAGGGTTCTAATCAGCGACCAATTACATTGAAGGACTCACAGGATACATAAACTAGATTGATAATCACGAAGAGTGACAGCAAGAATTATTTTTTCTCGAAAGAACGGCAAAAGCTTTGCCGCAAATTTTATTAGACGATAGAAAATAAAATGAAACTGTACAAACCAAACGAAGAAAAACTCTCTTTATAACTTGGACAACTGCATCTAAAGTAATCCAGTATTTCAAAGGGTGTTCCATCAGTCTGTTGCCTCATGTTGAACTGGCGCCTCCCTTGCCCTGTAGTACTTACTGGTCGATATCGCTCAGAATTATTCACATGAACAAAAGATCGTTCATCACTCAGACACATCATGATTGCTGCTAATTAATCTCCAATTAAGCAGGGTGTATACACAAATGATTCTTGAATGATATGACCGCCGGTGTATCCTTGGTTTACTTCTCCTAAATACTGAACCTTTTGGCTGTTCAGATGAAAAGCCACCATATTATCGTTGCAGCACAAGAATATAACCTCCTTATAGGGATGAAATCCAAGGATTATGACACATGGTAGAACCTCCTGTTCGTCATCTGAAACTTCGATAATGTTGTCATCGTCGGAGTTCCAGCAAACATTTTTTTCTAGCGATGCATCTTGGGTCTTCCTTGTGTCACCCCAATGCAACATCCAATATTCCGGTTCGAGATCTAAGGTAATCCAGTATTTCAGTTCATCGAATTTGTTGTTTGCCAAGCACCATGAGTATGTACTGGCATTGAGGATGATTTGATCCTTGGGCACCCACTCCATCTGGTTATTACTGGATTCGCAAAGAGTCCAAACTTGAAGTTTGGTGAAATCATCATCAGTAGTAATAGCTGCAATGTACACCCCCTTCTCCGATCTACCTAGAAAAGATGGTATTTTGCTCTTCAAATCGACAAGATTTATTGGCAGTTTGATTACTCTGTCGGCAAGTTCTGTTGGCGATTTGATTACTCTGTACTTATAATCCAGCAAGGATAGTCTGCAAAATGACAAACATATAGAGAGAGACAAGAAGTTACTATATCCAGCAAGGATGTATAGTCTGCAAAATCACACACATGCATTCATATAGAAGTAAATTTACCTAGCTACACATTCACCAGGGCAGTGTATGTAGAGTGCATCCCTCCAGTACACAGCATAGCGGTATGGCCGTATGGGGGCACCACATTGAAGCCGCCCTAATGTGTCCCTGCGGCCTCGCCTTCCCTTCCCGGACGAGCACCTTCTCCTGCCACGTCCTGGTGCTTGACGAGAACTCGTGCCACGCCGTCCATGCCGACGGCGGCCACTCTATCAGGCGGCAAGCGTCGTCGTCGTTCTCGATCCAACCCCTGTCGTTCTCCATCCACCCTCTCTCTAGCGACAACAGCATCCTGTACGACTCCGGCGACACAAAAGGGTCGAACACGAGGAACGCACGGCGACTCCAGTTCCAGGCACTGTAGTGGCTGTCGACGTCGAAGCGACGACCAGGCGACGGTGGCAGGCACGCCGACCACCGCGTGGTGGGATTGCACACGTGCAGCACCTCCTCGTTGCTCTCGAGGATGAGGACGAGGCCATTGCAGTGGTCCAGGACCTCGTACCAGCTGCCGGGGCATTCTAGCTGGATGAAATCAAACTTGCCGTCAAACCGGCGGAGGCCGTCGTCCTCCGGCGGCGACGTCGACGTCGGACGGGACAAGAACTGGGGCCTGGGGTAAGTCTGGTAGTTGATGAAGAGGCCGCGCACCGAGTGCGGCAGGAGGCGTCGGATCCGAACCAGCAGCTGCCGCTCGTCGATCAGATCGCGCCAGAGCTTGCAGACGCCACATGAGGCCGCGAGGCTGCGCGCTGGGAGACGGCCGAGGACGACAGCGAGCAAGTCGTCAGGTAGGGGTAGGGACGCCGCCGGCACCGTCTCCGTCTTCATGGACGCGGACTGAATGCAACAGTACAGATCAGGCGCAACGACGACGTCAAGAAATCTTGGGTCAAATAAAAAACTAATTATTATGTTACATCGATGTAGGTTGGATCCAGATTAGGTCTGATTTGTTGGAAAACGTGACTACATCTTTGCATATCCTATATCCTATATCCTATCCTATCCTACTTATTTATTATATATACAACTAAAAAGACCTAAATGTTATCGTATCCCCCGCTAATGACCCCGCTCCTAATCGCCCCGCTTCTGCGCTAATCGCCCCGCCCTCGTCCTTCTCGCACAGCCTCCGCAGAAGCAGAACCGACGCCTACCACCATCCAGATCCTCGTGCCCAACTCTGCCCACGATCCTCCATCTGCTGCCCTCCACTGCGCGCCCTTGTGATATGTCTTCCCCTCCGGTCGCGCCGCAATCCGAGAAGCCAGGCCAAATCCATCGTGCTCCTGCGATCCCATCGCCGCCGCCATCGCACGCCGGCCTCGCTCCTCCGCCGTCGCCCTCGCTGCGCTCCGCCGTTCTCTGCAGTTGCACCAGCGCCGTCGCCCTCGTTCGCTGCGCGCCGCCGTTCTCTGCAGTTGTCATCACACGCCGCGGCCGCCTCACCAAGGCCCCAGCAACCCAGTCAGCCAAAGCGTCGACGATTTCAGTTGTCGTCAGTCGTCACCCCTGCCTCCTCCCCTCCCATGCGGAGGACGTCCTGGCTGAGGGCGGATCCAACGTTGAGGCAGCCCGGCCGGTGAGTATTCTGCTGATGGACTTCTTCGCTGCTGTTCCCTCTCCTGACGAACCTCTTCGCCAAAGTCCATTGTCCCCGCCGGCCTTTTTTTTTTTCGCGATCGTGCCTTGGCACGTTTTTCATTAAGAGGAAGTAGAAAGTCGAACCATACAGAAGACAGTGTGGTAATCCATTGATTACCACAGCAGTCAGCGAGTCATAAGAGAAGCGCTTAAATTACATAGGAGATTTTGCAACAGAAAGCAGCAACTAATATCACAGAAGTGGCAGCAGTGACCGGAGCTTGGAGAAGCCCGCAGTCACCCAGTCCTTCGCCTCGTCGACAATGAGCTGGAGCACCTGTGCCGGTGAAGATGGCAGCCCACCAAATGTCCTCGCATTGCGTTCTTTCCATAACGACCATCCCACCAGGAAAGCAAGGGAGTCAAAGCCTTTGCGGTTCGCCTTGGGGATCAGCTTCCTAGCACCCAGCCACCAACTGAAGAAGTTGTCTTCCCGTACGATGATCGTGTTGACAAGATGCAGCCTGGTTAGCACCATTGTCCAGACCTCCCTGCTGAATACACATCCAAGGAGGATATGATCAAGCAGCTCCGGGCATTGGGCGCAGAGAATGCACTCATTTGAAGCCTGTAAGCCATGCCTATGCCGCCGTCCTGCCCGGCGACGTGACGCCCACGGTGCGTCCTTATTGGCGCCCATGCGGTGGTTGGACGAGCAGCCCTGGAAGTCCGTCATCTACGTGGCGCTGGGGAGCAAGGCGCACCGCGCACGTGACGGCGGGAGCTCGCGCACGGGCTGGAGCCTGGAGCTCTCCTGCCGCCGACCGACCACTCCGGCACGCTGCTGCTCCCAGACGGGTTCTTCGAATAGCGGGTCACCGGTCACGTGATGGTGCGCGCCGGCTGGGTGCTGCAAGTACGTGCTCGCGCACGGCGCGGTGGCCGGTGGCCGCGTTTGTGACGCACTGCAGCTGGGGCTCCACCATGGAGGGCCTCTTCCTTCCGGTTCGGGCGGCCGCTGGTGATCCTACCGTTCGGCCCACCAGGGGCCTCATCTCCCGAGAGGTGGCGGCATGCGTGGCTGGCGTCGAGGTGCTGAGGAACAACGCTGATGGGTCGTTCCGCGTGGCCGACGTTGCTGCAGCCGTGCGGCGGGTGATGATGGCCAACGAGGAGGGCGAGGCGCTCCCACGCAAGTACGCAACGCCATGGAGCTGCAGAAGGCTGTTGTGGACAGCCGGACAGGGTGAGGCAGGAGGGGTACGTCGTCGATGAGCTGCTGGACTACTTGCAGCGCTATGGTTTGATGGCAAACCACTGACACGCACAGCTCTGGTTTGTGACCGCCTGCACTCTAAATTATAACTCGTTTTTGTTTTGTTCAAACTGTAAGTCAAATTAAATTTGTCAATGGAGGGTAAGGTCTAACGTTTGATTCTGTTGGTTACTCTTAGAGATGTACATTCACTTATATGCAGAATATAGGCCACTGAGAGAAAATTACTTAATATACAATACTCAATACTCAATAGTTTCATTCATATCCTGTTCTATCACAGTGCTGTGGTGCTAATAGTTTCAGGTGGATTAACTGATGCGTCCCCCAATGGATGTCTTATGAAGATAAAAGAAAATTATGTCTGAAGAATTCTCTACAATTAAAAAGAACCAATTGTCATCATCGAGCTAGAACACCAACATGCACCAGTGGTTGTCATATCTCACTAGGTAAACTGTTACAGTTGATGGAATGTTGGAAGTTTGAACCAAGGATGGCAGAAATACTACTGATTTTTGAACTGTTTGTCACAATGTTAGGCTGTAGTGTGAGGGCTGTATGCATTTGAGACATGTTCTAGACATAGAAGGGATAAATTTGACTTTCCTCTTCTTGATGAACTATCCGTCTACTGCATTAAGCATTTCCAAGTTTCCAATGCTCCTGTGTTCTGTTGCCATGTTGATCACCTGATGATGAGATTCACAATGCCTACACAAATTTGTTCCCAGGCTAACATGTGCCTCAAAATTTACCTCTGTATGCTCATATACCATTTGATGTCCTACGGAACACTAGGCTCGGAATCACAATTATATTTTGGGAGGATAAGTGGTTAGGAAGCTTTACTCTCAAGGAATAAGGAGATTTCAGTTGCTCGAGTCTTTAGTTCTAGACCACTTAGCCTTATGTTCGGTAGAGCACACATTGGTGATAAGCTAACAAAATGGAATGTGTTTGTCGCAAAAGTAGCATTTGTATAATTAGATGACCAATGAGATTTAATTATATGGAATCTTGATAACACATTAAAGGTTCTTTTACATTAAAATCAATGTATAAACATTTTGTAAACCAAATTGTGCTTCCTGTTCATAAGGCCATTTGAAAGTTAAAACTGCCACTTAAAATTAAGGATCTCATTTGGTTCTTTATGAAGGAGGTAAATTTAACTAAAGATAATATTATCAAGAACAATTTGAAAGGTGTTGAAACTTTGTTGCTTTTGCAACAATAAATAAACTATTTTACACTTGTTTTTTTATTGTCACGTGGCACATTTTGTTTGGAGAGTGGTTCAGGTTTCTTTTTGGTTGTTGGGCGTTGGCTGTTGTGGTTGCTAGCATAGGAGTGGGACAAGAAGCGGGAGATAAGTGCATATTTCACTCTCCCGGCACATTGGAAGTCTCCGTGATCTGACGCTATGTTAAGTTCACAATCGGCATAGAGCAAATTTTCTATTTAGACCATACTAATTCACCTGAACCTGCAACAGTTCAGCTCTAGATGCTGTCAACTCAGAAAGAGTTGGTAAAGCATGTTTCCTCTTGAACCAGTTCACATCAAAATGTTCAAGCTCCTTTCATGCAGATGGGAAAGATAAGTGAGTTTTGGCTTTTATATGTGTCAAGTTGACCATACGAAGGTCTAGGATTTAATCATGTTTCAATTTTTTTTTTTGGGTAGCATATCAATTAACAGATTTGTTCTAGCATATCAATCAGTGGTGTGAACATGATTGTTCGAATTTCACATATTAGAACTTGGATTATATTTTAATTGTTCCATCCTTCATAAAGACTCGTGTAATAATATTACTGATGTTTCGATACGCCATGTCTTGAAGTAACACTTTTTAGCAGCAGCATAACATATGTTCACACGTTATTGTTGCTTATTTTTTACCCGTTGCAACGCACGGGCACTCAACTAGTACTACTAAAAAGACCCAAATGGTATCGTATCCCCCGCTAATGACCCCGCTCCTAATCGCCTCGCTTCCGCGCTAATCACCATGCCTCACACGTTCGTGGAACCGCCACCGGAGCACGATGCCCACCTCGCCCCTGCCGCTCGCACACGACGCCCAGCTCTCCGCGCCGCCTCCTTCCTACCGGCCCGCACAGCTCCCGTGCGCTAAGAAAGAAGCAGCAGCAGCAGCATTCCACCGGAGGGGACAGATCGTTGTTGGAGCGGAGGGCGAAGGAGGCAGAGAGAGAGAGGCGGCGCAGAGGAGGAGGCGTGGCGGCAAGCAAGGAACAGGCGCGGTCGTCGGGCAAGGAGGTGCGCCCGCCCACGTGGCCTACTCCGCATCTCCTACGGTACCGCCCACGCCCATGGCTCGGCCCTGCTGCCTCCGCCATCCCTCGCTGCGCGGTGTTGCCACGCCGTTGCCCACCTCTCCGGCCGCGCCGCCCGCCGCGAGTCCTGGCATGATGCAAGCAGGCAAGATCCGCGTGCAATGCGACGGCATCCGCCGTTCATTCCACCCAACCCAAGGCGAGGTGAATCCCTCCCGTGCTCTCCTCCTCGGCTCCTCTCTCTCTCCCTCACTGTTTCTCCCTCTCCCAGATCTATGGCATCCTCCATGAAGCAGCAGGTCAAGCCGGCCAGCGTCCAGTCCTACCGGCGGCTTCCCCGGCAGTATCAACAAGTTGCCCGGTGGAGGGGGTGGGGAGATGACAGATGACGAGCTTGCACAGGTCCCAAGGAGTATGTACGGCCATGGTGCTGTCTCCACACACAGCAGGGGCGGATGAGCACCAACCAAGACACCATGGTCGTGTGGGAGGTAAGCTCGTAACCGTTCACCTCTCACTGGGTGCTGATTCATTGGCAAAAGATAAGATTGCAAGTGCTTCAAATTTATTTTCTTTCTATTTAGGATTCAAAGATTAGAAAATGGAGAGCTATTGTCAGGAAGCCATTCAAGGTACTTGATTAAGTGGTCATTGTTACAGGTTTTGGTACAGGTCACTACACCACCACCTCAGATAATAAGGTAGTGAGTTTTGATTGTGGATCACATCCTTTTAACTAGATTTTGTATATGCATGGTAAAAAAAATTGTTAGGGCAGTACGAAAGGTAACGGTTTATATTGCTTCACACGAAAGATGCATGAAACAGAAAGGTCAACATTGGTGCATGAATGAATATGATTATTTATGTCATATGTTAACCTGATGGGAATTAATTACAGTTTTGTTTCAATAGTAAATTCTTTTGTAAGCTGTGTTACCTGTGTACATTTTCGTAGTATAAAAAAATTTATATTGTTTGCCCTCAATGTATCAAGGAGTCTTCAAGGTTTCTCTGATGATCGCCCATGACATGTTATTTCTTAAGATATTTCCCCCACGTTCCTTTCCAATACCAGGGGCATGCATCTCAAATCTGAGAGAATTTTGATCAAGCCACCATATGATGAGCACTTCTGCAACACAACTACACATGTATAAAATCCTGTATAGATGGAGTTCTTATGCCAAGGCGTGCTCATGGCAAACATCTCTTCATTTATTTACCCATTACTCTGAAACCTCTGTTCTTTGACTTGAAGTGGAGGAAGGCCTCCATTGACAATTTTTTTCTCGCAGTTAGTGTGCAAGATGGATACTTTTATGATAATTTGCTACTTACTAGCAGTGAGTTATGTATGAATGTTGCTGAAAATAGGTCATTTAACTATATGTGTGACACAGACAATATGTACTGTGTATACTATAATATTTAGTTCTACTAGTGCTATTGGCTTTTGATGTTTTGGAGAAAGTTGTTTTTGGAATACCCTGTCATATTATCCTGCCTTTGCCACTGGCCAGATGTGTAGATAAAGAATAGCTTGTGCTACAAATCCTTTGAATAAAGTCATCTTTGCAAGCCAAAAATTGCAGGACTTCGGGTATTCCCTTGTTTCTATCTTTTATCCTGTATTTTTACGCTGAAATATGCGGCCTACAAACAAGTCAGTGATGTTGCTTTTCTTCTACAGTCATATGAGCTTCTCTTTTCATGCAAATATTCTGTTTAAGTATGCCCGTTCCTGTGCTCATGAGTGGATGAATTAAAATGGACAGTTTCATTATGGATCGACTTTGCAGTAGTTTTATGGGATTTTAGGCCAAATTGTCCTTATCAGGAGTGTGTGCATAGATTTTTCAACTCATTCTGAGTTGCATTTTGTCCATAGATGAATATGCATCATATTATAAAGATATTGGCCCCTGGCTCCTTTCAAGACTTTGGAAAGTTGAGCAAACAGACACTTATATGTCTGCAAAAGGGCACCCATTATATGATGCTTATTCAGAACAAGTTAAAAGGAGTGTTTGTAGTCAGACCTTCTTGGGCTTTATTTGTTTCATTTTCACATAATATGATCTATAATCATCTTTTCCTTTAAGTGTATCTGTTCATGTAGCATTGTGATTACCTCCTTTTCAAATTGGCATACATAAGTTTAATAATCTGTTTTTTTAAAAAAAAAATTCTATATGAAAGCTACTCTGTGACATCTTGTCTACTGGTGGACTTCCTGGGACTGAAAAAGGGGATGAACCTCCTTTGTATTTTTGCTGTGGATGATCTTGAACACCAGGTATGCTGATATGTCAAGAATGGTGCTATACTGTGAATACCCTACAGGCCACAATTTCTCTTCTTTCCATCCCAGTTCAATGATAGTAAGATAACCATTGCACTGGAAGAAACTTAGTTTTGAGATTCTATGAATGGTTTGCATTTTCTTCTGAGTGGCTTAGGGTGGGTGCCTTCAGGATAGCTATGGAAAGCATCTTTAATCAGTAAGCCATTTTTATATCTATGAGATATTGTACTTCAAATTTATAAGCATGTATGTGCGGCCAGCTCAATCATTTTCTGCTCGCTTCAACAACTAAGTCCAAACAGGTTTCCATGTGTATTACTGCTCTGCAGGCCATCAAGTCAAGGAGAAGATCAAAGAGGTTTACTTCGCTATTGGTGCACTTTTACTTTGTCAAATTAGTCAAACATGTTCAAAAATTATATTTCTTTTTCCGCACAAATCTTAGTAGATAGCTTTTTATCTGTACAAATCTTAGTAGATGGCATACAAGTTACCTAGAAGTTCATACTGTCTGATTTGTAATTGACAATCTCAATAAAGAATGATTTTCCTACTATTACAAAGTCAGATTCCAGACATATGACAAATCTGCCAGAAAAAAAAAAAACTATTTCTGTTGGTATAGAACTGAGAAAGGGATGTCTAATAATTCTTCTCCTACTTATAATAGGGAAAGTCAAACATGTTGCTTTTCTTCTACAGTCACAATCACATGAGCTTCTCTTTTCATGCAAATATTCTAACATGCTACCTCGCTCTTTCACAATGAGTCTGTTTGAGTTCCCACACTGTTTGAGTTTCTTTTTCATAACACCGGCCTGTTTGTATCTCTCCTTGTTATTATTGGTATGACCCAGATCCCCTTCCTCATTTTTCATTCTTATAATAAGTTATAATAAGAAAGATTGATTACCATACTACTGATAGGTTTGAGATACTTTGTTCTATTACTCCCACTTGCAGTCAAGCAACAAAGGGACCAATTCTCAGTTTCTTTAGCTCACTAATCATTCAGGTTACACATTCTTTGAAAAGATGAATTACATTGCTGTATGGGATTTCGTAGGGTGATTCCATGCAGCACTGCACTGCTCGGCTGTGGTCGATGTGGTCTTGATCGATGCCCCTGTTCTTTCCGTGGATTGTGCAACTGAAACCCATGATCATTGAGCCAGCCTGATGTTTCCGTGCAGCACAGCATAGCCCATGGATGCATCGACTACAGCCGAATCTACAGCCGAATTGGGTTACACGAGAGCAGTTGTGGATCATGAGTGCATATAACTTTTCTTAAACCCTCTGATTTTTTTCCCTATTTTGATCAATCGAGTCATGCAAGAGAAGCAAACTTGTTGCATTTCTGAGTGATGGAACTGTCAACTCTTGCTGGAGCCTGGAGGAGTGAACTGGTTGCTGCTGGCACATGTTGTTTGGCATGGTCAAACAAGGACATTATTCAGGATCAATGTTGGTATCTTTAGAAAAAAAAAAAGGATCAATGTTGGTCCTATTTTAGTTATTTATTTGATCAAAGCTGGCGTTTGCTGTTGTTTTGAACCTCATTATTGATATTGTATTGGTGATATCGTATTAATTTTCTGATTCAGTAGATTTTTTTTATTGTGTGAATCTTTTGAAACAAAACAATCTATGATGTTTATTTACATATAGGTTGCCGTAGCAACGCACGGGCACTCAACTAGTATAGTAAATAAAATGCATAGTAGGCCTTCAACTTTTTGGAATTCTTGTCAAGGATTCATATGAGAATCATAAATAGTTTATTAAGGGCCTACAATGCATCTTACATTCTTACTCTACAATTTATCCCAGTCGGCTCTTGTTAAGACCATTGTAAAAAACTTATTGTACTTTCCTTCCCTATAACATGCACAGATGAATCGACATGGATCAGGTTTATTTTAGTAGTTAGGTATAATTTACCATTTGTTTTCTCAATCCTAATTTGATGCATTTGGTAAATAATATGTGGTAGATTATATTAGGACCATAAATATCCCATAAAAGTTTATATGTTCTTTTTTTCCTCACAATTTCTTGTGAATTCTTAAATCTATATATATACTACTTTCTTCATTCTAAATTATAAAATATTTAACTTTTTTTGCCACTAAATTTGACCATTCGTCTTACTTCAAAAATTGTGTAAAATATTATTTCTTTTGTCATGGCTTACTTTATCAAAAAAAATCTTTAATAATAACTTAAATTTAACTATATTTGTGTAAATTTTTGAATAAGATGAGTGGTCAAAATATGCAGCATACATAAAATTATTGCAACATATGTCACACTAGATCTACTATTGCAAAATCTAAATAAAATACATGCAACATCAAGATAAACATATGAAACATACTCCACAAATGAAACATACTCCACTTAAACTGGCCTCCGCAACGAAATAACGGTGCCACAAAAATTTCGGACAACCACCCACGCTCACCCATCACAAAAGTAGCAAAAAGCGCATGCATATGCTTCTAGCACCTGTTCTTATCTCGTCACAGCATGTATGGAGACCCAAGTATTGCATACATCCCCACACCGAGTTGAGGGGTCACATGTGCTCCTATGTATTGACCTACGGAAAAAGATAAGAAAAGACCCACACGTGCTCCCATACATTGACCTATAGAAAAAAGGTAAAAAGACCGGTGTGGTGGCGCTTGACTGCAACTGCACCATGAACAGGTAGAGGCGCGGGTATGTGTGGGCTGTGGTCGGGTTCATCCGTTCCGCTGCTTTTCCTTTTTTATAATACCTGTGGCCAGGAAAGGACGGTGGGCATAACCATTGGGCCCGCACCACATCCGAATAAAGCCGAACGTTAGATTCCGATCATTACCGTTCTTACTTAGAGTTAGGAATTAAAAATAACTAGTGGCATACTCCTTCCATATAAGAATTAGATGTCATTTTGGACAAGATTTGAGTTAAACATTGGAAACATAAATCATGAATAACTTTTAAATTGTTGAGTTTAAAAATATAAAAACCATATGAATAGATTTGTCTTGAAAAATATTTTCATAAAAGTATAAATATATTATTTTGTGATAAGTACTTTTATAAAAATATGAAGTCAAAATTATAATTTGGAGACCGTGTCACTGTCCTAAACGACATCTAATTTTTATACGGAGAGAGTATATAGTTTTCTTTTGGCCGCAAGAGCTCATTCATATCGGCACGCGCATGCAGTTCACCTTTTAAATTTTCATCTATCTATTCGATCTATATATTTAAACTGAAATCAATCTATTAATTTTCCATACAGAGTATATAAATATGTAATAGCCGTCCGTTTACATTGAAGTCAATCTATTAAGTTCCCATATATATATACAGGGTTAAATTCTTTGTTGCACTAGCTAGAATATATGGAGTGGGGCTCCTTGTAGGCTACGTTAGCTCACGAAGAAGCCACGAACAAGAAACATAACATCTCTGCGTTCGTCCCGGATCTTTCACTAGTCCCGAGGAAACAAGCGGCGCCGTTGAGTTGAGCAAGCGGCAAATCCTCGATCGGCATGCAGTCAGGGTCCATGGAGACCGACGCGGCGGCGGTGCCGGCTCTACCCGACGACGTGCTCGCGGCCATCCTCGGCCGTCTCCTGGCGCGCAGCCTCGCGGCGTCGCGGTGCGTCTGCAAGGCGTGGCGCGACCTCGTCGACGAGCGCGGGCTCCTGGAACAGTTCCGGCGCGTCCTCCCGCACTCGGTGTCCGGCATCTTCGCCAACTACGTCGATCACAGGCAGCCGCACTTCTTCGCCCGCCCTAAGGCGGCGGCCGGCCGTACGTCCGACGGCAATTTCAGCTACATCGATCATGGGCTGCCGCACTACATGGCCGGCGGCTACGTCCCGCTGGGGGGCTGCCGCTACGGCGAGCACAAGGTTGCCGACCACTGCAACGGCCTGGTCCTGTACCGCGGCGAGGACTACGGCGAGATGTACGTGTGCAACCCCGCGACGCGGCGGTGGGTGCGCCTGCCGCCGCTCGCCGCCGGCGTCCACGCGGTCCGGCGGCGCCGCGCGTTCCTCGCGTTCAGCCCCGCCGTGTCGAGGCACTACCAGGTCCTCGTGGCTCCCCAAGATCTGGTGCCACTGGAGGAGCAGCGGGAGGACCATAGGTTCCAGGAACGGCAGCCCGCCGGCGACGCGGAGTGGCCGCCGTCCCGGTGGACGTGGCACGTGTTCTCGTCGAGGAGCGGGCGGTGGCGGGAGAGGGTGTTCGTCCGCCAAGGCGAGGCGGCGGGGATCGTCGCCGACCTGCGGATGGATTCGTTGGGCTACTCTCCCAAACCCCGGTGGCGCTATGCTGTCCATCGCCAAGGAGCGCTGTATGTTCATTGCCGTGGTGAATATATCTCGAGGTAAACACATGTTTATTCATGGTAGAGCTCCGGCGAGTCCCTAACGTAGTGAGGCACTAGGGGGAAAAAATCCATATTGTTCACTCGGTTGAGATATATATAGACAGATCCTGTGTTTCTTCACTTCGTTACTATTATACTATATAGCCTATATTTGGCATAGCTCTTCAGCAGCTTCACAAGCTGTTTGAAGCAGTTATATGCCGAACGAATCTTTTGCATTGCAAACAACTTTACAAGAATGTGCCTATCGTTGAAGAATGATCTAATTATTCTTTGTAGTTCTTACTTATAGGAGGTTCATCCACGCATGAAATAAAATGTGGGTGGTCAATTTTTGCAGGCTGTCCTTGTCAGCTGGGGAGTACTCCTACCATGTAATAAAGTCTCCCATAGACCGTTCAGAGTGCTACAAGGATGTGCGATCTTGTCTGGGAAAATCAGAAGGCGAGGTATATTTTGTGGCTATTAACAAGCGCCGCCTTCGAGTCTGGATGCTCAACGATAAGCATGATCCGACAATGGCAGGATCAGAATGGATACTGAAGCATGATCGCGTCCTTCGGCCCTATGATTGGTGTGGCGTGGTGTTAGCCAGCTGCTATCAGCAAATACAGCGCGATGGTCCTTGGATCTTGGATGATTATTACAAGTGCAGAAAAGAGAGGAAGAAAGCTGACTGGAGCTCAGAAAGGCGAAGATGACATTATTTGCAGCAATCCATACAAGGAGGAGGAGGCGGAGAATGATGATGAAGAACGCTACGTGTACCCTAAAACTTTCGGCTTTGTTGGGTTTCATCCATACAAGGAGGTTATCTTCTTGGAAACCTTAGATGTAGCAGTGGCCTATCACTTGAGCACCTCAAAGGTTCAGTTTCTAGGCATATTAAGACCAGCTGAGTGGAATCGGGGTCTGTATGATTCATTTGTGTATACGCCATGTTATGATCTGCGTCATCACGGGTGATGAGTACTGTACCTACAGCTCAACATTTCGTAGGACAAGCATCACCATTATCATCATGTTCTTCATCATACTTGTGTACTTAACACATGGTGATGGTATCATCCATGATATTTTTTCTATTCCCAGCTTACTCTTTTGATCGAGTACATCCTTCAGATTGTTAGGACAAGCATCACCATCATCATCATGTTCTTGATCACACTTGCGTACTTACACGTGGTGATGGTATCATTCATGATATTTCTATGTAATTGAGATAGCTCTGGTTATTTTCTATTTCCAGCTTACTCTTTTGATCGACAGATTGTTAGTTAGAGCATCTCTAAAAGTTTGCCAAAATCCACTTGGCAAATTTTATGATTTGACAAATCTCTAAAATATATGATAAGTGAAAAAAGAGTCTTTCTCCAATAGTTTGGCATAATTCATTTGCCAAACCTAGATCAAACTTACATCAGAAACCCCGAAACAGAAACAAAATTATGTTTATGTCTTTCCACGTCTTAAAAACTTAGAACCCTGAGACAGAAACAAAATTATTTTTTATACTCTTTCACCTCTTCTAATATGGTCGGATGCGCGCATAGTCGAGCACGTATATATACTTGTGCGGAGGCACTAGAGTTTATTATGATCTTTGGGTTTTTTATTTTAGGTTAGGCTAAACCTAATTAAATCCTAGATAAAAAATCTAAGATGTGTTGTTTTTCGTTCCTAATTAACCACTTGCTCCGTGGTTATGTGTTCTGTGCTGCTGTGCTATGGGTTTGCCTGTAACTGCATCATGTAAGCCGTTCTTTTGGTATCTATTCTCTCTTAATAAAACACGTGTCACGAATGTGTTCATAAAAAAAATTGTATTGTTCTTGGTATCTATTCTCTTTTTAGTGAAACACATATGCCAACGAATGTGTTCATAAAAAAAAAATTATATTACATAGAAAAATAGCTACCTCATCAACAACGTAGCAAATTGTCTGTTGCAACGCATAGGTAATATGGACATATGAGTTTCACCAGTTCAGATTAGAGATGGTAATAGCGGATCCTTTTCCAACTGTATGCATATTATACATGGAAGTTTGGCTCCTTGGAGGATACGTTCGCTCCGTCTCAACAAAGACGCCACGAACAAGATCATAATATATCTAGTCCCGACGAGAGAACCGGAGTTTGCAATCAGGGTCCATGGAGACCGACGCGGCGGCGGTGCCGGCACTACCCGACGACGTGCTCGCGGCGATCCTCGGCCGTCTCCTGGCGCGCAGCCTGGCGGCGTCGCGGTGCGTCTGCAAGGCGTGGCGCGACCTCGTCGACGACCGCGGGCTCCTGCAACGGATCCGGCGCCTCCTCCCGCACTCGGTGTCCGGCATCTTCGTCAACTACGTCGACCACGGAAAGGCACACTTCTTCGCCCGCCCGACGTCGTCGGCGGCGCCGGAGACGACCGGCCCCACACTCGACGCCGACTTCAGCAATATCGTCCTGCCGGAGAGGTGCCGCCGGCGCGACGGCCCGTACAAGGTCGCCGACCACTCCAACGGCCTGGTCCTGTACCAGGGCGAGAACTACGGGGAGCTGTACGTGTGCAACCCCACGACGCGGCGGTGGGTGCGCCTGCCGCAGCTCGCCGTCGGCGAGGTGTCGGGGCGCCGCGCGTTCCTCGCGTTCTGCCCCGCCGTGTCGCGGCACTACCAGGTTCTCGTGGCTCCCCAGGACCTAGTGCCGGAGGAGGAGCTGCAGGACCGTCGGTTCCGGGACCCACAGCCCGCCGGCGACACGGGTGGCCGCTGTCCCGGTGGACGTGGCACGTGTTCTCGTCGAGGACCGGGCGGTGGCAGGAGAGGGTGTTCGTCCGCCACGGCGAGGCGGCGGGGATCGTCGCCGATCTGCGGATGGATTATTTGTGCTACAACCTTTTCAATCCTCGGTGGCGCTATGCCGTCTACCGGCAAGGAGCACTGTACGTTCATTGCCGTGGTGAATATGTCTCGAGGTATAATTCTTTGTTTGACTCTTTTTTTTTTTTGCAATTACAAATTCTATGATTGACTTTCTTTTGAAATTATAACACGTTGGTGCTCAATTTTTTTTTTTCAGGCTATCCTTGACAACTGATGGTGATGGGGATTACTCCTACCGTGTAATAAAATCGCCCATAGACCGTTCCGGGCACTACCGCTCCAAGTGGTACAAGAATGTGAGATCTTATCTGGGGAGATCAAAAGACGAGGTATACTTTGTGGCAATCAACATGCGCCGGCTTCGAATCTGGATGCTCAATGACGATTACGAATCGCAGTCGCGGCACGATCCGATGGCAGGAGGATCAGATCAATGGGTATTGAAGCATGATCGTGTCCTTTGGCCAGATGCCTGGTTGAACCTGGGACCTGGTTCTTGGATCTTGGATGATTATTACAACACGAGAAAGCAGAGGATTATAGTTGGTCCTCGGATCTTGGAAGATTTTCATAAGCGGAGAAAGGAGAGGGGGAAACTTGACTGGAGCTCGGACGACGACGAGGATGGTGACATTATTTGCGGTAATGCAGATGGGGAGGAAGAGAATGATGAAACTTTCCACTTTCTTGGGTTTCATCCTTACAAGGAGGTTATCTTTTTGGCGGCCTACAATGCAGTAGTGGCCTATCACCTGAGCACCTCAAAGGTTCAGTATTTAGGCCTATTTAAACCATATGAGTGGAATCGGGGTCTGTATGATTCATTTGTGTATACGCCATGTCATGACCTGCGTCATCGAGGGTGAGAGAATCGAATGCATGGCAACGAGGGATGCATGTGTGTGCCCTGATGGATATATATACTTTCCACTTTCTTGGTTTTCATCCGTACAAAAAATTATCTTCTCGATGGTGCTAATTAAAATCAAATGAATTGAATCATCCATGGTGTGTATGATTCATTTGTGTGTAGACACCAAGTTATGCCCTGCATAATCACATGGATTAGGACCGGCGCAGCTCAACATTTCAATGGAACACGAGTTATAATGTTCTTGATCACACTCTTGTGTACTTATATATACAACATGGCAATAGTATCATCCATGATATTTCTATGTAAGAAGACACAACTGGAACAACTGATAAAGCTCTGTCTCAATTTTATATTTTTCAGCTTATTCATTTGATCGAGTACGTCCTTGAGGTTATCAGTTCAGATCACATTCTGAACGATGAAAAGAACATGCACTAGAATTTGATAGCCATCTGTTAATTTTCCATATACGGTTGAAATTGAAGTCAATCTATTAATTTTCCGTACAACGTTAATTCCTTACAGTTCTGCTCCGTTGGACCTTTTCTAGAAAACTACTCGAATCTTAAAGCAACAGATTATATATATTTTATTTTATTTGTCCTAGGTTTTATTTGGGCCTCGTCTCGTCCATGTCCAAACTAAGCCTATTAGTTCTTTGTTTTGTTACCCAATTCGTTTTCTATGGCTCGGAAATGAGAGCAGGCAGCGGAGGCGCGCAGTTCTAGATGGAGATCACGACTGGGACAACATGGGCGGCGGCGGAGGTGAGGCAGCGGTGCAGCACGAGTACGCGGAACAGAGTTGCGGCACCAGTAGAGAAGGGTGTGACGGTGATATTGACACCTAACAAGATGAGGGAGTGCTGGTGGCATGGTTGGATCTGCCCATGGTCCTCCCCGACGTCCTTGTGGTGCGCATCTGCCGACGCTCCGGTGCCTTGGCTGCCATCGGCGGCCGCGATACTGTGTGATTCGGCCACCAGATCGACGAGCCGTGACACTTAACTGCACCGGAGCCTCTTCCCTCTGTTGGTCCGTCTGATCTGGAGGTCGCCGCCATGGAGCATTGTTGTTGTACTCTCGACCTGGTGCTAACTTTGTAAATCCTGCCAGCAATAGGAAAAAAAAGGAGCTGGACCAGCACACGGGTATGGACTGAGCTTGGACAGGGCTGGGCCAAGCCCAGTAGTACCCAGGACAAAAATAATTAAATTAATTATTAGGTGGTGATTCGTGCAGATTTCTGAATAAGGTGCAGCTTTCTAAAAGCAATTCTCAATTCCTTATTGCACTAGAATTTATTATGAGCTTCGGGTTTTTTTTATATTTAAGGTTACGCTAAATGACTAAACCTAATTAAATCCGAGTTAGAAAAATCCGAGATGTGTTGTTCTCGGTCCTAACCACATGCTAGTGCTATGGATTTGCCCATATCTGCGTCAGCTTCTATTCTCTCTTAATGTAAACCGTTCTTTCAGCTTCTATTCTCTCTTAATGAAACACGCATCAATAATAGTCCTAGATAGAAAAACAGCTACCTCATCATTATCTACTAACATGTAAATAATTGTCCTTTGCAACGCATAGGTAATATTATGCTCAAAAAAAAAAAACGCATAGGTAATATTGACCGATGAGTTTCACCGGTTCTGTTTACAGATGGAAATAGCGGATATCTTTCCTATTTGTATGTGTGTATGTATGTATTTGGAGCAGGACTCCTTGGCGAGGCTACGTTAGCTCGGGCTCAACAAATCCGCCACGAACAAGGAACATAACATCTCGGCGTTCGTCTCGGATCTTTAGTCCCAAGGAAACAAGCGGCGTTTTGAGCGAAGCCACACGTACGCCTCGATCCGGCTGCAGTCAGGTTCCATGGAGACCGACGACGCGGCGGTGCCGGCTCTACCCGACGACGTGCTCGCGGCGATCCTCGGCCGTCTCCTGGCGCGCAGCCTGGCGGCGTCGCGCTGCGTCTGCAAGGCGTGGCGCGACCTCGTCGACGAGCGTGGGCTCCTGGAGCAGTTCCGGCGCGTCCTCCCGCACTCCGTGTCCGGCATCTTCGCCAACTACGACGACCACGGGAGGCCGCACTTCTTCGCCCGCCCCACGCCGTCGTCGTCGTCGTCGCCGGCGGCGGCGACCATCGACGGCAAGTTCAGCTACGTGCTGCCGGAGAGGCGCCGCCACGGCTGGTACAAGGTCGTGGACCACTGCAACGGCCTGGTCCTGTACCGGAACGAGAGGAACGGCGACGATCTGTACGTGTGCAACCCCGCAACGTGGCGGTGGGTGCGTCTCCCCGAGCACGCCGCCGCCGTGCAGCCGGCGATGTGGCCGCGCCGCGCGTTCCTCGTGTTCAGCCCCGCCGTGTCGCGGCACTACCAGGTCCTCGTGGCTCCCCTCCACCTAGTGCCGGAGGAGGAGCAGCGGTTCCTGGACGTGGGGCACCCCGCCGGCGACGCCGAGTGGCCGCCGTCACGGTGGACGTGGCACGTGTTCTCGTCGAGGACCGGGCGGTGGCGGGAGAGGGTGTTCGTCCGCCAAGGCGAGGCGGCGGGGATCGCCGCCGATCTGCGGATGGATTCTTTGCCCTACTCACCCAATAATCCTCGGTGGCGCTATGCTGTCCATCGGCAAGGAGCGCTTTATGTTCATTGTCGTGGTGAATATGTCGCGAGGTAAACATGTTTATTCATTCTTTCTTAGTGCTTGTTCACTTCGTTACTTTGGCCCAATTTGGCATGCCTTCGTCATCAGCTTCACGAGTTGTTTGAAGTTGTTTTATGCCTATCGTTGAAAGAATGCATGATCCTGATTATTCTTGGTAGTAATTTGCAATATTGGAGGTTCATTCATGCATAATAAAATTTGAGTGGTGAATTTTTGCAGGCTGTCCTTGTCAGCTGGGGATTACTCCTACCATGTAATAAAATCGCCCATAGACCGTTCAGAGCACTACAAGAAGGTGAAAACTTCTCTGGGAAAATCAAAAGGCGAGGTATACTTTGTGGCTATTAACAAGCGCCGGCTTCGAGTCTGGATGCTCAACGATTACGACTCGCAGCGGCGTGATCCGATAATGGCAGGATCAGAATGGATACTGAAGCATGATCGCGTCCTCTGGCCCAATGACTGGTGGGACATGGTGCAAGACAGGTGCTATCACAAAATACAGTGCGAGGACGGTCCATGGATCTTGGATGATTACTACAAGAAAATAAAGGACGACAGGAGGAAACTTGACTGGAGCTCGGATGGCGACGATGACGTGATTTGCCGCAATGCAGACCGGGGGGAGGACGACGATGACGACGAACGATATGTGTACCCTGAAAGCTTTCACTTTGTTGGGTTTCATCCATACAAGGAGGTTATCTTCTTGACTACCCTAGATTTAGTAGTGGCCTATCACTTGAGCACCTCAAAGGTTCAGTTTCTAGGCATATTAAAACCAGCTGAGTGGAATTACGGTATGTTTGATTCGTTCGTGTATACGCCATGTTATGACCTGCGTCATCGCGGGTGAGCAACGTGCCACCGTACCTGCAGCTCAACATTTCAGGCATCACCATCATGTGTTCATGATCCCATTTGTGTACTTACACATCGTGATAGTAACAGCCATGATATTTCAACGAAAGAGGAGACAGCTGTAAAGATTGATAGTTCTATCAATTTTGTATTCCCGGCTTTTTCTTTTGATCGAGCATGATGTCCTTCAGATTATTGGTTCAGATCAATCTAGTATGTGATTGGTTTTGGTCATTTCTTCAACCAACTTCGCTCGAATAATTTAAAAGTAATTAATTTTAAAATATGAGAACATTAAATAGAATTTGGGACATCAATAATTTCAAATGAAACTCCTTAGATTCAAAGTTGTATAACTCAATGAGATCTACAACTTTGATTTTGTTGTTTCTCGATCCAACTTTAAGCATATAGGTTATATTTTTTAAATAAATCAGAATTCATTTTTTTTCTCGAACTACTTTTTTATGTGGTACACTTTCTCTTTGTGGTATTCCACCTCTTGCTTGCTTCTGGTCCAAAGATGAAATCCTTAGTAATAGTTGGTTGTGTCATTTTCATTAAGAAGAAGGGGGCCGAAAGCACGGCGAATACAACACAACACACAAACAACGATAACCACTGAGTAAGTGGCTGAACAACACAACATTCACAAAATAAAGAAAGGAGAAGCCCTCCAACACACCAAACAACAAATGCACGCTACGCCTACAGCTTGGGAGGAACAAAATATCCAATATATAAACATCCAATAATGTAATATAATATTAAAGATCTAAAATTTTCATCTTTTTTCGTCCACCGCTCCTACCTACCCGAATAGTGGACAGTGTCTTCTATTTTTTTATATTAGATCTAGACTTATGACTCATACTCAAATGAGTTAGAATAACTCGCGTCTAATGATGATGGATGCAGGAATCTTGATTGGCCCTAGGCCGGTGGGGCAAACAAGCAACCTAATGTTGTGTTTGCTGTCTCCTCTTTCATAGAAACTAGGAGGATGCCCCGCGCGTTGCTGCGGGTATGCAGTGAAAATTGAAAGAGTTTATAATGCACAAAATATGGTAAAGATTATTTGAAATTTAAGTTGGGATATGAAGAAGTAAAAGAGTAAACCTGATGAACTTTCACTGAACTCACTGTACTGAAAAGTAGAGCTGTTTTTTGCTGCTGATCATTGGTGATTCAGTACCAATGTATAAGTTTGTAATAGATTATTTAAACGAAATTCAAATTTGTAGAACTAAAAGACTAAAGTTGATGAACTTTCTCCGAACTGAAATAGCTTCAGTTCCTAAACTCAAAACTGGATTTGTTTTGTTGCTGAACATTGGCGATCCAGTAGCAATATAAGAAGTTAATACAAACAAAAGACAAATTGAAATTGAACGTCTGAAGTGGAACTGAATTCTCAACTCTAGGCTGCATGTTTTGATTGTTGAAGAAATCTAGCAAGGTATTTCTTGGAGAAAGCTCAGTATACCATTGGTTGCCTTCATTTGGTTTGTTGATGTCGACATCATCTACATGAATAGAGATTAAAAAATGTTAGATATTGAAGTTGAAAGTAAATATATAATTATTCAAATAGTTTTGAAGTAATATTAACTGTATCTTCTGCCGTTTGCCTTCTGGATCACTTGGTTGTTTCTGGTTTAAATCGATCTTTCTTTTTGCATGCGAGATGCTGTCAAATTATTGAGTAAATATAAAAATAGTTTTGAATTGCTTTTCTAAATTTCTTGGAATACTTTTTTGAGTTGTAGATCCCTGCAATAATTGAACTTTAGGACAGAGATAGCACATGAAAGAATCATGTAATTTTTTTTTTTAAATGCTGGGTAAGTTCAACAGTAGGTGGCAGGCCTAATAAAGTGCAGGCTGGGACATGATAAAATTAGATTTATGGATGTAGCTATAAGTTACAAAATAAGCATCTGTGCAGTTTTTATGAATGTGCCATATTATTTTATACAATTAGATCCAGTAGTCCAAAAGTCACTGTCCATATATATAGGAGAAAATGATTGCAGATATTAGCACTGTACCTTGAAAAACCAAAATAACCTAACAGAGCAAAAAACACGGAGATTTATTCGCAAATTGAGATTGATTAATTCCCTTGCACAAATCATGCAACAAAAAATATACAGTTAAGGATAGCTAATGAGCGGCGTTCATGAAGATGGATGGTTATGAGGTTAAAACAGGATGTACTTAGAAAATAGTTATGGATCATATCACAAACAACTATATGGAGGAAAAATTCATTGCCTTATAAGATGTGAGGCATGTATGTCGACCATGGAATCGAAGGAGTTCGTACGGTATAGGCCAAACCAGAAGTAGAAAGTGTTATATCAGAGAATAGGTAATTAGAGCCGATTGCTGTTAGAGGAAGATGATTACAGTGGCAACAGTTGGCTATGTTGGCTATAACTATTAGAGCGAAAATTGTGACCCTATAAGTAGGCAGCTGTTTAGTACCATGGATCATAGAAGAAGAGCAATCTGCAAATGGTACAAAGCCTCTGCAATTCTTACATGAGGATTAAAGATACCATGGACTGAACCCAGAACAGTAAGAGTTGTATTAGAGAATAAGCAATTAGAAGCGCTTGACGCTACAGAAAATTGATAGTGAGAATACCTGGCAAATCTGAGTACATCAATTGTGAATCTGCTGAACAAATTCAGCTGCTGAGTATACATCTAGGGTGGTAATTTTGAAACCAATGAAAGTCCATCTGTAGTGTCGGACCAAGGCAACATGTAAAAAAAAAATATGAGGATGTGGAAGAGTCGAACATATTATGCATTGTTAGACGAAGAAACCAAATTAAATTGTTTACTATCAGGCACTAAAACATTACTACATTCATGAAAATGCAACCATTGTTTTAATTAATAGGCCACCGCGGTATGTGTACTGATTGCCAAAACAATGTTTTTTAAAAGCATTTTCTTCATGCAAGAAACCAACCATACAGCAAAAGTACTTCATTAGGATAATTTAGAAAACTAATAGATGCTAAGTAATACTGTTATAGTATTATGTAATTTGTATGCACATATACTGAACTGGGCAACTGACGTCTGCACATACGGAAAAATGAGAATAGACAGAAAAAAGGGAAGCATAGCTACTGAGGCTGAAAGGGGGCGTTAGTGATCCACTTGCCTTGCGAGAGGATTGTACGGGCGGCTGTTGCCGCTGCAGGATTGCGTGAGGGCCAACCACCGCGAGGCAGGTGGCCGGACGCAGGGCGGTGCTGCTGCGGAACTCTAGGCACATCCAAGCGCTGCAGGGATGCACCCGCGAGGGAGATGGCCGAGGCACACCCCGGCGGCGTTGGTGGCCGGCGAAGGGGGGAGGGGAGGGCGCGCAGGAGTGCCTCAGCAGGGTCTGCCTGTTCGCCTCCAATTTCTCCTGCAAAAAGAACCAAACACCCAATCCACCGCCACATCCGATTGAAGAAACTAAACCCGCCGCTCCTCCCCGAAATTTCAGTGAGATGATCGAGCAGGGCGCGGCCGCTCACCTTGATGTACGCGAGGCGGGCCAATTTGATTTGGCATATCAGCTGCGTCAGGTTCCCGTGGATCAAGACAATAGAGGCGGCAGCGGCGTCCCTGCCCATCCCCTGATCCGACCCCTGCAGGGCACAGGAAACAGGGGAACATGAAGCTGAAGAGAATCGAGACCAATCAGATTGGGTAGATCGGGCCGGTGAACCCGGGGCGCATGGAATCGAGAGGCCGTGCGCACCTTGGATCGTTGGGAGGAGTCGGAGGCCTTCGACGACGAAGCCATGGCGGGCGGTGGCGCGAGTTCAGCGACGCCCCCCCGGGCTCCGTCGGAAGATGGCGGCGGCGACATGGACCATCGGCCAGTTTTTTTTTTTTTTTTTGATTAACCATCGGCCAGTTTCTGGTTGAGCAATGGAGGGGGATGAGGGGGAAACAGCAACGACCCAAGAGCCGCAAGGTCGGGAGGGCGCCGCAGGGCCCACCTTCAGCGACTCGGAGAACGGCAGATGGAGCGTCGCCCATCGCGCTTTGCGCCGCGCGTGACCCTCCTCAGCGAACCATGACGTCATCTTGGAGCTCTCAACCAATCAGGAGGCTGAGAAATAAGCTAGTTGGGTTTAGGATTATAGGAGTTATAGATATCATGAGCCATAAGTACTTTGCCACCTAGTTTTATTACCAGTACGGGCAACCTGGCGTTGAGTTTGCTGCTTCTAAGGTTCAGTCAGTTAGGTTTGAGAAGAAGCAGTGTCCTTTTCCGATGCTTTTTCTATGTTGGTCTTGGTGTTTGGTCGTAGACTCTTAGTGTTCCGTGAGTTCTATAGTAATTTTTGGATTACCCTGGCTCACTTGTACTGAAACTCCTACTTCCTCTCACTGAAATATGCAAGGTCCAGAAAAAATAGAAAGTCTTTTTTTTAAAACTCAAGCAAAGGTAATATTGACCTTAGATGGATGATTTCCACGAGTTTTGTTTAAATTTGGAAATGCAGGTCTTTTTCCTATTGTATATGTATGTAGGTACGTCGTATAAGCAGAGTTGGGCTCGAGCATCTCCAACAACTCCTTAAAGTAGGTTGCTATTCTTATAACTTTGGCAAAATCACAAAATTCCTTCTCCAACAACTCCTCAAACCAACTTGCTATTTTTTCACACTTGCTATCCAGGGGTCTCGCGCGCGTATTCTTCCGCGCGCGGAGCCAACTTGCTATCGCGAAAAATCTCGGTCGCCGGCTTCTCTCCCGCTCGAGGGCGTCGTCTCCCACGCGCGCGAAGCACTTCCCTCCCCGCGAAACTAATCTATCCGCGGCACCACGATCATCTCGCGACATCTCTTCCCGTCGCTCATGTTCTGCAGACCTTGCGAGGAAGGTCGTCGCGCCGCCGTCTCCTCTTCGACGTGAAGCCGCCAGGCCATCCATGAGGTAGCGCTGCTGTTCTTTTCTCATCTCGTTCGCCCGTCTGCTAGGACTACGGCGCCGCCACTCCGTTTTGGGCGCTGGTTTCGTCGGCTCGCCGGCCTGTTGCAGTTGGCCACAGCCGCTGCCGTCCTCGGTGTGCCGCTGCGTCACCGGCACGCTGCGGCTCGGCCGTCGCGGCGGCCACCACCGCCGCCGCCGAGAACCTCCCCCGGCACCGGCACCGGCCCCTGCCCCACGGTCCTCCGCCGACTGGTCATCATCATCGGCGTCATAGCATCAGAACCCCTGCAATCTGCCTCTGTTGAATGGTTAGCCTTATGTGTATGAGTTCTGAAGTCTACGTCAATATGCATGCTACTGTGCTTGTGTCTTGGTTGGATGTGCATGGTTACTTGTTGGTCTTGTCGCTGCTGGTACTGCAAGCTGCTGGCCGACTGCTGCTCTGCTCGCCAAAATGCTGAAGTGACAGACAAGATCCTGCTGCTGCTGTCGTGCTGAAGCCTGACAATGCAACCTGAACGGAGGAGGAGATGGCCGCCTTGTTGCAGCTTGTCACCGGCAGCGTATGGAGATAGAACGATGGAGCAGCGGCGAAGATAAGTCAGGGCGGCGCGGCTGCGACCTTCACGCACGCGAGCAGCGAATCGTCGCGGCGCGGCGTCTACGGCGCGAGGAGCCCAAACGTCGTTTACTAGATGGGCCTTTTTTTATTTTTACCAAGTTAGAATAGCAAACTATTGGAGAGGGGTCTTTTTTTCACTTGCCAAATAAATTAGCAACTTGCTAAAACTTAAAATTTAGCAAGTAATTTTTACCAAACTCTTGGAGATGCTCGGGCACCACAAACAAGAACACAATATATATACCTCGAGAAAAAAAAAAAAAAAGAACGCAATATATCTCGTCATCCTTCCCGGATCTTTAGTTTTAGTCCCGACGAAACAAGCGGCGTTGCGTACGCGCGCGGCACGCCTCGGCATGCAGTCCGGGTCCATGGAGACCAACGAGGCGGTGCCGGCGGCTCTACCCGACGATGTGCTCGCGTCCATCCTCGGCCGTCTCTGGGTGCGCAGCCTCGCGGCGTCGCGGTGCGTCTGCAAGTCGTGGCGCGACCTCATCGACGAGCGTGGCCTCCAGCAACGGATCCGCCGCCACCTCCCGCACTCGGTGTCCGGCATCTTCGTCAACTACGCCGACCACGGGAAGCCGCACTTCTTCGCCCGCCCTACAACGTCGGCGGCGGCGGCGGCCTGCCCCGCGGTCGACGGCAACTTCAGCTACGTCTTGCCGGGGCGGCGCCGCCACGCCTGGTACAACGTCGCGGACCACTGCAACGGCCTGGTCCTGTACCGGTGCGAGGACTACGACAAGGAACTGTACGTGTGCAGCCCGACGGCGCAGCGGTGGGTGCGCCTGCCGCAGCTCGCCGTCGGCGAGGTCTCGCAGCGCCGCGCGTTCCTCGCGTTCAGCCCCGCCGTGTCGCGGCACTACCAGGTTCTCGTGGCTCCCCTCGACCTAGTGCCGGAGGAGGAGCAGCGGCAGGACCATCAGTTCCAGGAACCGCCGCCGCCCGCCGGCGACACGGAGTGGCCGCCGTGCCGGTGGACGTGGCACGTGTTCTCGTCGAGGACCTGGCGGTGGCGAGAGGGTGTTCGTCCGTGAAGGCGAGGCGGCGGGGATCGTCGCCGATCTGCGGATGGATTCTTTGGGCTACTCTCCCAGTCCCCGGTGGCGCTACGCCGTCCATCGGCGGGGAGCCCTATATGTTCACTGCCAAGGTGAATATGTCTCGAGGTAAACAAAACAAGTTCATTCATATTTTATATTGCTTGTTCAGTTCATTACTATGCATGGCACTATCAGCTTTAGCAGCTTCATGAGCCGTTTGAAGCTGTTTTATACCAAACGGGACTTTTGCAAACAGCTTTAGATTAAAGAATGTGCGATTGTTGAATGATCTTATTATTCTTGATAATACTTACATATATATTATATATTAGATGTTATTAGCTACGAGCTAGAGGTTCATATGCATGAAATTAAACATGAGTGCTCAACTTTTGCAGGCTGTCCTTATCAGCTGGGAAGTACTCCTACCATGTAATAAAATCGCCCATAGACCGTTCAGAGTGCTACAAGGACGTGCAATCTTTTCTGGGAAAATCAAAAGGCGAGGTGTACTTTGTGGCCATTGACAGGCGCCGGCTTCGAGTCTGGATGCTCAACGATCAAGATTCGCGGCAGCACAATCCGATGGCAGGATCAGAATGGATACTGAAGCATGATCGTGTCCTCCGGCCCAATGACTGGTGGAGCGTAGACGGCAACTATCGTAAAAAACTGCACGCTGATGGTCCCTGGATCTTGGATGATTATTACAACTGTAGCAAGGACAAGAGGAAACTTGACTGGAGCTCGGACGGCGAGGATGATGACATTATTTGCAGCAATGCAAACGAGGAGGACGATAACGACGAACACAAAGTGTACCCTGAAACTTTAGAATTTCTTGGATTTCATCCATACAAGGAAGCTATCTTCCTGGATTACCAAACTACAGCAGTGGCCTATCACTTGAGCACCTCAAAGGTTCAGTTTCTAGGCAAAATAAGTCCAGCTAATTGGAATTGCGGTTTGTATGATTCATTTGTGTATACGCCATGTATGTCCTGACTTGCGTCATTGCGGGTGAGCACCTGCAGCTCAACATTTCGTACAACAGGCATCACCATCATGCTCTTGATCACACCTTGTGTACTACATTCATTTGTGTATACGCTATAACCTGCGTTATCGTAGGTGAGCGCCTGTAGCTCAACATTCTTTTGATCGAGTATGTCCTTCGGATTATCAGTTTGTATCTACAAGTTAATTTGGTTTCGGTCATTTCTCCAATAGAGTTTGCTCCCCAATAACCATATGAAAGATGGGTCTCACAAGTGTGTAGGGAAAAAGATAACTGAAAAGTGATAGTTGAGCTGAGCTCCGTATGCAAGGAAGGTTCAACTTCTCCTTTATATAAGTGGAGATGAGGGAAATACTGGTGCCCACAAAAAAAGGAAAAAAAAAGAGGGAGAGTCATTGGCCGAGAACAGCTGAAGCAAGAAAGATAGATAGATGAAGGTACATGCTCTTGCTCTTGCTCTTGCCCTTTAGACTGTTGGATATATGCTCCTGCTCCCCTCCCCATTTTCATTCGTTAGCTACTATCACACGTATATATACCTGCCAGCAATGCCTTTCATCAACTGAACAAACAAGGTTTTAAATAAGTGACCATGATATCTCTCCACAATCATGAGAGCGTTGCATACGTCATTAAATTTCTTTGCTTATCCTATATTTTCTTTTGTCATTACAATTACAACGTAGACACACAGCGCACACACACTCACCCTTAAAATCTTTAGCAGGATGGAAAGAGTAATGTAAACGAACACTCAAAGCAATCAGTGGCACATGCTGGCTCAACCGAAAGAGTACGGGAAAAGGGACGAACCCGTACGTTGGGCAGCTTTGAAGCTAGCTAGGCCAAACCGAAGCATTGTAAGAGTATCCGCAATCGTAATACTTTAAATTCATACTCTAAAAAAAGTCTGGTCATCAAGATTCTCTCCTCTATACTCAATTCTCCCACACCCATCTATCCTTTATATCATCCTCTATCCACTATGAGACCTACTTATCACTTTATCTAAATATATCCATGTGACATCTTGTTTTGAAGTATTTATTGAAACAAATTTAATGGTGCAATCGGAATTTGATTTGATTTTTTATTTTGTAAGTTATAAGATTTTTTTAGACAATACAATTAGTAGGGCCCGCGCTGCATGCAACTTACCTGTACCTCCTGTCTCTTCCGCGCCAGGCTCCAGCCAGATAGCGCATGCCCGGGATGACTCCAGACTTCACGGACGAGGAGTGCTTCTGTAAAGTAACGTATCATTTTACAGGTACCGCTGCAGCCGATTGGTCCGGTAAGGAGCTCTCCGGATCACTTTACAGGACAGCAGTGCAGTTAGTCTAATAGCGTGCCATTCCTTCTTGAAATAGAAAAAAGAAAGATGCAGAACAAGCACTGGTCTTGAAAAAAACGAAGCATAGCCAACCTTCCCACTGGTCTATAAAGTCGCATAACTTACAATTTTCGTTTAGAGTGTCTCCATCCGATGTTGTTTCAAAAATTCAAATTTAAAAAAGTCAAAATTTTAAATTTAAATATAGTTTTTCTTCATAAAATAATTTTAAATTAAAAAGTTATCAACTATAAAGTTCTATAACTTTCTAAGATCTATAATATTTATTTTGGTTATTTTTCATCAAAGATAGTATAGTAACATTGTTTACAAATTTTACATATCCCTCTTATAGTTTTACAAAGACATCTACCACTTTATCAAATGAAGAAATTACCAAAGTTGTAGATCTTAATCAGTTCTATAACTTTTATGTTCATGCCTTTTTCAGCTAAAATCATTTAGTTCCAAAATAACGTCCAAAGTTGTCACTTTTAAATTTCAAATTTCAAATTGATAAAACAGTCGCATGAAAAGATGACCAAAATAATAGCGGTAAGAACACAATAAATTTATAGAGCATAATTTTAGAAAATTTCAAGAAAAAATCATCAAATTCGAACTTAGTATGAGAGAGAAAAACTAGTTGCAAGTTTTAGGAAGAGACTAAAAAGAAAAATCAAAATTTTTCAACAATTTATAATTGAATTTCAAGCAGCATTTTGAAGCATAAAATAAATTTAAATGGAAAAGTTGAGTAAAGTTGTATATCTATTCGAGATCTACAACTTTTATTTTGGTCATTTCTCCATCCGAGATCATTTGAATAATTTGAATTTTTAATGTGATGAAATTCAAATGTACTTTTGTAAATTAAATATTTTGATATCTTTTCAAACGAAAATAATTATCAACTACAAGACATAGAGTTTGTATTCATATGAAAAAATTATGAAGTTTTCCGTACATCAGCATATCGTTGTCGGTTCACATCATTGTTAGTTGGTGGTTACAACCGGTAGTCATATGAACCAACAGCTATAGGACCCGAATATCGCTACCTGTTGCTAATATTATTGTCAGTTTTAACCACGAATTGGCAGTGATAGGCCGGGGTAGCACTACAAGCAGTGATGACTGAATCTGTAGTAGCATTGAGAATGTGTCTCAAAACAAGCGAGGTGTTGCTTGAAAAGGATTTTATGAAAATTTTGGGTCTAGGAAACTCGTCATATATAGACGGTTCCTGAGATGATAGGGGCATCCTTCATAGCGACATGTTTCATGGAGAGCCGTCTGTGACATGTGTCTCCCAAAACCTGTTTCACCTGTTTCACTGTAGGAGAACAACACACCATGTCTCACTTGGCCTGTCTCTAATCTGACATATAGACGTGCTTGTTTTTCAGGTCTGTGAATTAAGTGCTTTTTTTTCTGCTTTGGCCATAGTGAATGTTGATACAATTTATTATAAACTTGATCAAACTTAATAAAGTTTGACTTGTTCCAAACTTAGAATTGTCTTCTTAACTTTGGATAGAGAGGGGTATAGTAGTTTGTAAGATGTGCGGACTAACTGCAAACGCCACCAGTAAATATAATCCTATAACTTGAAACCGGATATAAGTGTGGAATGAAGAGAGTTTACAGATCCCTAGACTCTAACCACCTTAGCTCTGTTTGCTCCGTTTTCTTCGTGGCAGAGACTATATAGAGATGTGCCGTATATATACATATACTAGATCAAAGAATGAATGGAAGAGGATGGAGGAAGGATAGAGATGCCTAATCTAGCATTTTTTTCATGTATGCCAGTTACGTTATTCGAAACGAGACAGAAGGTAGTACTCCCTCTTTCTTTATTCCATGCTTTGCTTTTTTTGAACGAAAACGCTCCATATGAAGGAAGAACCGTTATTTGCAAGGCAAATAAAGTTTGCCCACCGATCTGTTCATTTTCCTGCACACGCACTTTATCCTTTAGCTTCACCGATTATGGTTGTCAGACAGACTCTAGAACATATGCGAGAACGCCAAAACAAGCAAATTAAAGCAGCTATAAAGGGTAAACAAAAAAGTAAAGGGGCTGGGGTATAGCCTCAAATATAGGGCATCGAATCATTTAAACTTTTTTTCCAATTATAAGGCTGCGCAACCCAAAATATAAGACTCATTTGTCCTTTGGATAGCGCTACAGCAAAAAGCTTCCATATCTATTTTTGTCTTCTCCAACAATAATACCCAAAAGACAACTGCTTCAGCAGATAGGTCTCTAGGAGAGAGGATACTTATGGGCTGGCTAAATTTAGCTGCTAGACATCCAAACAGTCTAGCTAAAAGAGTAGCTAAACTTAAAATGGATCTAGCTACTTTCACCTAGCTAAAGCTAGCTAAACTTTAGCTGAGTCTATTAGTTGGAGCATCCAAACACCCCAGCTAAAATTTAGCTAGAAAACTTTTAGCTAGCTAAAGTTTTATTTTAAAATTTTAGCTAGCTAAACTTTAGTTGGGTGCATCCAAACAGGCCCTTAGACTTAGGATATGTCTCTTCAGGCACCCAAAATAGGTCTTCTATATAGAGACTCTATTGAAGGCTATAGATATTGCGCTGGAGACCCATTTTGGGTTTGGATAGCCAAATGCCTATCTTGTTGAGGAAGCCTAAAGATCTATTCAAGGTGAATTTAGAGTATCTACACCAGTCTCTCATAATCTATCCCAATATGTATGTATTGGGGTAGGCTTTTTTTTTAATATTGAAGGTGTTGCTATATATGTCCTAGTAGCCAAATGAAAACTGGGTCTCACAAAGGACCGAAAAGTAATAGTTGAGGTATTATATATAAAAGGAAAGTGGAGGTGATGAAAATAATGGTGCCCACAAAAAAAGAGGTATGAGCCAACTCCCCTCCCTATACTCATTTGTTAGCTGCTATCACAAGTATACCTGCCATTAATGCCTTTCATCAACTCAACAAACAATGTATTAAAATAAGTGGCCATGATATCTCTCCAGAATTATGAGAATGTTGCGTACATCATTAAATTTGTTTGCTTATCCTATATAATTATTTTTAAAAAAATTATACAGTATAATATAGACACTCACAAGTCACAACGCAAACACATTTCCCCGTAAAATCTTTAGGAGGAGAAAAGGAGTAATGTAAACGAACACTCAAAGAATGAGTGACTTGCTGGCTCAACCAAAAGAGTACAGGAAAAGGGAGGAATCCGGCCGTACGTTGGGCATTGAAGCTAGGCCAGACAGAAGCATTGCAATAGGGTGCGCCATTCCATCTTGAAATAGGAAAAAGAAAGACGCAAAGCACTGGTCTTGAAAAAACCAAGCATAGCCAACGTTCTCACCATACACGCATTCATAATAACGAGATTCATACGCTTGTGTCCAATCTAAGATCATTTCCCGCCACCAAGCTAAACAAATTTTAGCGGGAATTAAGCACACAACAAGAAGCTAGGAGCCGGAGTAGCGGAGGAGGAGGAGGAGACGCGCGCGGCGGCGTAGCAAGAGCCGCTAGCTGCCATGGCTGAGCTCGCGTCGGGCGCCGTGAGCTCGCTGCTGGGCCTCCTCCGCAACGAGGCGCTGCTGCTTGGCCGCGTCGGCATCGACGTGGAGTTCATCAAGGAGGAGATGGAGAGCATGCAGAGCTTCCTGGACCACCTGGCCCGGACGGCGCCGCCCGTCGGCGGCCACGACGAGCAGGTGCGCACGTGGATGAGGCAGGTCCGTGACCTCGCCCACGACTGCCGCAACTGCATCGACCTCTACCTCCAGCGAGGCGACCCGGCGGTGTACCGTGCCCAGGGCGGCCGCTGGCGCTACCTCTGGTGGGCTTCCTGGCTGCTGCAGAAGATCATCGCCCAGCACAGGGCGGCCGTCCGGCTTCGCGAGCTCAAGGAGAGGGCACGCGACGTCGGCGAGCGCCGGTTCCGGTACGGCGTGGAGATCCCGGGGAAGCAGCAGGCGGCGGTGGCAGCTGGCTCTGCAGCAGCACCGTCGTCGTCGACCCAAGCTGCTGAAGACGATGACGGCGACGAAGACGACGATGTTCGGTTTCAAGCGGCAGGGATGGCTGACAATTCTGATCCCCGCCGAAGAGCTCTGGAGCCTCACACTGTAGAGGACTACTGTGCTAGCAAGCTGGCTGACTGGCTCGAGATGATCCTCGACAAGAGGACCCGAGCAAAGAAAGTTGGAGCAACAATGCCGTCCATCGCCATTGTGACACCGGACAAAGACGACGCATCCAACGTTGTCAATGATACCCGTGTCATGGTTGGAACCCATTTCGAGCACAGCGTCTTTGTTGATCTCCACACAATCCACTTATTCTTTGTATTGCTGCAACCCTTTGACATTCTCTACTACATCCTGTGGGAGCTCGAGCAAGGTGTCCAACCGCAATCCCAACAACAAGGCACTGATCATGAAGCCGAGGAGGAACACACAAGCAGCCATATTGGCGATGATGATAGTGATGATGATGAAGACGAGGATGAGGACGAGGACGAGGACGAGGAAGAGGAAGAGGAAGAGGAAGACGAAGACGAAGACGATGATTATTCAGTGGATGAAGACAATGTTTTTTCCTCTGATTCTAAAAGTTGGAAAGCTTACGAAGGAAAATGGAAAGAACACAAAGATATCATGCGAAAGATGAAGGCAATGAAGGTCGACATCAAGATGAAAGAAATCAAGGAAAAGATTAAAGAATTGAAGGCAGAGCAGTTGAGCATGGAGGGAGCAAAATTCATTGGAACCACAACAGGCATACTCCTCATGGCTCTGCTGCTGCTCAAGTCACCTAGTCATGAGCAAGACTACCTAGCCCGTGCAAGGAACAATGCCAGCGCTATATTAGGGAGGGACAAGAAAACAATTATCAAGAAAATAGCCGGAAAGCTTAAAACCCATATGGAAGAAGAAGAAGAAGGCAGCACCCAAATCTGCCTCGATCTTGACCAATATGAAGGCATCCTATGCGATGCAATATACAAAACCAGCAAAAGCAAGCTCCAGCAGGCCCAGGAGAAAGACATACCAGCAGCAGCCAAACCAACCTCAGAGAATAAAACTAAGCCGGTTGAGAGTCAAAACAAACAGCAAGATGATGATAACTCTGTGCCTGTGGACAAACTTGCCATAGCAGGTAAACACAACGAGCAATTCATAAGTGCTGTTGAAGAGACCAAGAAGATGATCAATAAAATCAAGAGGAAAATTGCTGAGCAGCTGCAGATCAAAGGGATTGCGGACAAGATTAAAGGGCATTTGCAAGGTAAAAACGCCCTAGTTATCCTCGATGATAGCAAGAAAAACTATATATCTAGATGGGAGGAAATCCAGAATGCTTTGAGCCTCTTGGTGGATTGTGTCGCCGGTGTAGTGATCATGACCACCACAAAGGACAGAGAGAGGACCAAAAAAATTTGCTACCCACCTGGGGAGCCTATAACCTACTCCCTTGTTGGTCGTTACTATGATGCTGTGCTCCAGTTCATAGGGCAGCGGGTGAACAGAGATGAAGATGCCAAGATCATCCTCAGCATCTTGGGCAAGTGTGATCCACATGAGTTCTGCATGAAGATGTTTGCACATGCTTTGTACTCTAATCCCAACAGAAGCACTGAAGAACTGAGCAAGCTGTGTGACGACCTGCAAGATTCCAAGAAATCATGGGCCACCAATGCCAAGAAGATGTTCAAGTTCTCCTACAATGACCTGCCTAGAGAACACAAGTCTTGCCTGTTGTACCTAGCCATCTTTCCTCAAGGTTACAACATCCAGCGGTCAACCATAGTAGGCCGATGGGTTACAGAAGGGCTGATAACTAAGGAAGACTGGCGCACTGCAGCGCGTCATGCTGACCGATGCTTCGACAATCTCATCAACCGGTGGCTTGTTTTGCCAAAAGTTCTCAGTGCTGCAGGAAAGGTCAAGAGCTGTGTGGTAGGTGATGAAGTCCATGGGTATATCACCAAGATCGCCTACAAAGAGCATATTTTGGATGCACGCCTGTCAAAGCAATGGGCTCACCACTTCTCCATCTTCAGTGGACTCCGGCTCCGTGCCTCTGATAGCATCAAGAAGTTTGTCACAAAGCTCTACAAGTATTCACCTCAACTCCCATTGCTCAAGTTGCTGGACCTAGAAGGCTGTTCTTGGTTGTATAGGGACCATCGCTACCTCAAGGACATCTGCAGCAAGATATTACTTCTCAAGTATCTGAGCCTAAGGGGAACAAATATTACCCATCTGCCTAGTGAAATCAACAACCTCCACGAGCTTGAGGTATTGGATATCCGGCAAACCAAGGTGCCTGAGCGTGAAACAAGAGATGTACTACTCCTAAAACTTAGGCGTCTGCTAGCTGGGAATGCTAATCCAAGCACAAGCAGCAGTCATGACATTGGCGGTGTGCCCAGTGATTCAATGTCATCATTCACTAGTGTCCGGATCCCCTGCAAGATCGAGAAAATGGAAAACATGGAGGTACTGTCAAATGTAAAGGCTTCACGGCGTGGAGATGAGATAAAAGAAATTAGAAAGCTATGGAGGCTGAGGAAGCTCGGTGTGGTTATTGATGACAAGGAAGCTCATCTCAGAAATTTCCTTCGAGTTGCAAGTGACCTAAAAGAGTGCCTCCAGTCTGTTTCAATCACTATAACAGAAACCAGAAGTGAAGGCACTCAGCCCCGCATTGAGAAGCTACTAGAGGAGAAATTGTACGAACGCTTGATACAACCTCCCAAGAATCTTGAGAGCCTAAGCATTAGTGGAGCCACACAGAAGGGGCAACTTCTCCCATCCTTGGCTAAAGGCAGCAATGAACTTGCCAAGGTAACTCTGAGCAAGACTTCCCTGAAACAAGACAATCTGAATGACATCGCTGAGTTGCCTAACTTACAATGTGTCAAGCTCCGGCATGAGGCATACACTCAGCACGAGTACAACTTCAAGAAGAATGAATTCCAAAATCTTAAGTACTTCCTTGTTGAGGGCCACAACATGACCGACATCACCTTTGAAGATGGAGCAGGTCCTGAGCTAGAGAAGATCATCTTGTCCTCTACCAATATAAGGTCTCTTTGTGGGGTTGGCCGCCTTCCAAAATTGACGGAGTTCAAGTTGAAGGACAACAAACTAATCTTTTCGTTGTCAAGTGATAAAGTTGGAGAAACTATTGATGGAAACAAGACCAGCTCATTCACCTTCGAAAAGAATGAATTCCCACATCTTAAATACTTCACTGTTGAGGGCCCCAACATGTCTGGAATCACATTTCAAGAAGGAGCTCTTCCTGAGCTTGAGAAGATCACCTTGTCCCGCACCGACATAAGTTCTCTTGGTGGGGTTGACAAGCTCACAAAATTGAAGGAGATCGAGTTGAAGCATAATAAGGCGCTCCTCTCATTATTTGAACATGCCAATCAAATTACTAAGGTGACTCTTTATGATACCTTATTCAAGCAAAGTGATCTACTACATAGCCTCGCTACCAAAAAGAAATTGACCTGTCTAGAGCTCTTGGACAAGTCCTGTGATGAAACTGAAAGTGAGCTTATCTTCAACGAAGGCCAGTTCCCGATGCTCAAACTTCTTATTGTCAAGTGCTCTAACATAACCAAAGTTACCTTCAAAGAGAAACCTGCTCCTGTTCTAAAGAAGTTCATCTGGTCCTATAAAAAGATTGAGTCTCTCTGCGGCATTGAGAACCTTCCAAAACTCCAGGAGCTCGAGTTCAGTGGTGACCTCGTCCCTCATAAGGTGAGAAAAGACATCGAGTCACATAATAATAAACCTTTTCTTGTACACAAGAAGCTGGAGCAGAAAAAAGACAGCGGACAAGAAGATGAAGATGGTGATGCAAGGTGTTCACCTATCTCCTGGATCTTGAAAAAGAAGCCGGTTCAGCCGTAAAGGTTCCCACTCTGCTTCTTCCACCTCGTAATTTTCATGATCAGGCTTGTGTGTGTTACAAATGGTGTGTCTGGATTCTGAAACTGCAACTCGTGTGTGGCTTTACCTTTCGTGCATGCATCAGCTGTGCCATCTGACTGATTTCATGTATGCATGATTAATGCTTGAGCATAACAGCTATGCTGTGCCTACATATGCTCATGTGTATCAGTTTGGATTTCCCTTCAGTTGTTGTGTTGTGTGTGGCTTTTCCTCTGGATGTGCACAGCATGTTGCTTGCGTGTCTTGAATATGTAATTAAGTGTGTTTTCATTGGCTGTCCCTGTGTGCTCTTTGATCCAGATGTGTATGTGTGCTTTCCACAGAATTAACCTTCCGGTATGGTTCCATGTAATAAGTGAGACATTTCAGTTGTTAATTTCAATTATTATTACTGTATATGACATCTGCAGTTGGTTCCATCGTTTATGTGCCTATGTATGCATGTTGAGTATAGTCCATTTCAAATTGTAAGCCATTTTGACTTTGATAAATTCATAAATTTTACTATGTATGACATCTGCGGTTGGTTCAATCGTCAAAAGGTTGCACAGCCATCGGTTTTACTTTCCTAGATTCATAGGTTTTACTATATATAATATACCCAAACATAATATATATCTAGAATCATCTAGAAAAGTTAAAAACAACTTACAATTTGGAATGGCTTTTAAAAAGGTGACCTCTTGTTTTTTGACCATTTGGCAAGTAATTAAGCAGAGGATGCAGCTGACCTTCCCGCATTCTATACATGCTGTGCTCAACCACACGACCAGCAATCTGTTCTCTTCTCTTAAGCCAAAAGGTTACAGCTCGTCAGCTCGCGTTATTCAAAGACGAAGAAAAGGAATGCTACCAATGAAATAGTCGCAACTCTTGCATTGCACGTGCTCACATTATAAGTGAAACAAAACAGAAGCGCATCATGCAAGAGAACCACAAGTTCACAGCAAATTCAGCTCTTCCACGTATTTCGTTAATTTGTTAAAGTAATCAGTACATTGAAAAAATGACAATAAATTCACTATGCTGGAAGCATTTTGCAATTAAAAGACAACAGGTGATGCATAAAAATTCATGTGCTGTCACCAATCCACTCGACATACATACACAAATTTCAGCAGCAGGAAAGGCACCATCCATAATTCTTATGTTGGCACCAATCCAATTCATCGCCAGCCAACTATGAAAAAATTTCTGTACCATACTGACATCAACAGGATGTTCTTATTTCATATCCCTTCATTTCGCATGTACAGGGGTACACAAAGACCTATAGCCAGAGTCCAAGGACAATGGCTGCAACAAAGTTAACTTTGGGGAGGAAGAAAGGGAGGTTGGAGGAGGGCAATGGTGCCATTTTAATTTAAATCTTATCTCTGGAACCTCAAACAGCTGGTAAACGAACTCGACTCGGTACACAGTTTTAATTACACCAGGCGGAGGGGACGACAGCCAGCCGGCCACGGCTACTGAGGGGGGAGCAGGAAAAACCCAACTGGATTTGGGGCCGGCCAAGTCGCATAAACGCACATGCCATGGGGGTGTACTATGGCTACTGTACAGTATGGCGCAACTGTGATCCTTCTGATTTTATGGCACGGTTGTGATCCTTCGGATTTTATGCTCTCGCCATCACATGAAGTAGCTCAGTGCTTTCTTCTTCCTTGACCCGCCTTCACCATACAGGTCATTCCATTGAAGAAGCTCGTTCATGTTTGCTGAGTCAGACGAAACGCTCGCACAAACCTGCAGTGAGTAAAAATAGATTAGGATGCTGCTCTAGAAACAAGAATGTAGGTCGTTGTAGGTTGCAGCTCTAGGAACACGAATGTAAGGTTGTTGAGAGGGCCAGAAGGAGATATGAAAGAGGCAAATTTGGTGCTCACCTGCTCATGGGCAGATTTGAAGTCGTCTATGCTAAGAGGACGGATGTCCTCGCTTCCATACAGTGCAGGCTCTGGCCTACCTTCTGTTTTAGCTAAATTCTTCTCCTGCACACAATGGAATCGAATGATATAGGCATCATTTAACAGTAAAATGCATAATTCACACATCACAGCTCCCAGCTGCTAGGATAATCATACTGCCAAGTGCAAACAGAGCAACCAAAAGCAGAGACAACATTGTCTACCTTCTTTTCCTTCTCCAGAATTTCTCGAATGGGATAATGTGCTGCGGTCACACACAGATTCTGAAAGCACAAACTCAGTGAAAACCATGCAAAGGGTTTCTAGCAATTGCATGCATAAAAGTAAACATACCTTCAGGTCGCTTCCTGAATAACCATCAGTCATATTGGCAAGTGAGTCCAGATCAACATCCGGTCCCAGCTCTTCTTTTGCCAAAATTACCTTCAGAATTTTCTCTCTATTTGATGCATCAGGTAAGTTTACCATTAACCTGAAACAATATAATGAATAAAATGGTGATAAATATGGAACCAACATTGATAATCCCACCCAACCAAACAAAACTATTGCTACCCAACAGCAACAATTAGATAACAATGGCCCACTAAACAAAACTACAGTTACAACTGGGTAATCCCGCCCCATTGAATGGAATAATATTCACCTCTTGGGGAAACCTCCTAATCACAGCCTCGTCCAGGTCAAAAGGTCTATTTGTAGCACCAAGAACAAGCACACGCTCCTTATCTTTAGTGCGCAGCCCATCCCAATTTACCATAAATTCATTCTTCATCTTGCGCATCGCTTCATGCTCCCCTGGATTTTCTCTCCTTCCTAGCATACTATCAACCTGCAGAAAGTCAAAACAGTTGGTATATACTGTACCGAAAGTGGTTACTAATGTAAACTTGTGTGCTTGCATACCTCATCAATAAATATAACACTGGGGGCTATTTTACTTGCTAGTGAGAAAACAGCCTTTACATACTTCTCTCCTTCACCAAACCACTGAAAGTAAGCAAACCACTGGTTAGCCTTGAGACACTAGTGAACCTCATAATTGCCCATTAAGTGAATTAATACCTTCGATGTAATGCTCGACATTGATATATTGATGAAATTAGCGCCTGCTTCAGTTGCTACTGCTTTGGCAAGCATAGTTTTCCCAGTGCCAGGAGGTCCGAAAAGCAATATTCCCTTGCAAGGCTGCGAAGAATGAATTGAGGAGGCGGTTATAAGATATCTAAAATCTAAATAAAGAGGTAAAGAATCATTGGAAGCCAAGAGTTCATGTAAAGAGTGAGCTCGTGACATTTATCCATCGGGCTAGACACCAACTAATCCATAAGCCTAAATTTTAGTCTCCTAAAGTATTTTCCCACTCCTTAGAAAGATGAAAAGAACTTATAGAAACAAATACTGATGCTCCTTGGAGATTTTATCTTGGCATTCAAGCAAATTATTTCACAAATATTCAAACAATTCTATGAAATGGCAAAAAGGCATGACTGTATCTAAGCTCAGTTCAAAGCAAAGGTAAAATAATTTAGATTGTGGATTCAACTGGAAAAATATCAACCATGTGGCAACCCTACAATTGAAAAGAACACTATTGACACCTGCATGTAAGCGATTTCAAGCATAATTAGGCATTATGATGCTACCTTTGTCAACTGCCCTTTGCAGAACAACTCAGGTCTTTGTAAAGGGAGCATCACCAGCTCCTTTAACGTGTCCTTTACATTCTCCAAGGCTCCAATATCATCAAAGGTAACTCCAATGTCATTAGGTGGTATAACATCTGCCAAAAGCCTTTTCTCAAACTCGTTCTCTGTGACAACATCCTGAGAAAAAAGAATCATAAATAGAGTGCTTAGCAACTAAGTTGACGAATCACCAGAAAGCATGACAATATGTGGGAGAGTGTACCTTCAGTGATTTTTTGGAGCTCTTGTTATCACTTTGCATGCTTTGCAGCATGTTGAGCCCATGCTTAAGGCTGTCAAGTATATGAGTCAAAAATCCACTGAGAATTGATTTGAAAGGAAACATAGGACAAATAGTTTTCATAGAAAATAACTTCTTTACCTTTCACTTGTGAGTATAAGTTTAGCATCCTTGGAGTTGGAGGTTTCAATTTTATTGTGCTTAAGGTGATAACTCACTGCATACCCAACAATCTTGTCCACATCTAGAAAGGTTGCAGTAGCAAAGTTTAAATTTAAATTCTTTAGATGAAAAAATGTAAACAAGCACCAAAACAGAAGTACTTACTTTCATTACTCAGAGATTGGTCTTTGATGAATACTTCTTCAAGATCATTGCATTCAATTCCATTGCGGCTCAGAAACTGCATTACAGAGAAGTGGAAGAATCATATAATGGTCTGATTCACTAAACATAAGTAACCACAGAAAGTAGATGCTTCAAGTAACTATGAAAGACTCAATGCCAGACACTGGTTAAATGGCTACATCAAAAAGTTACTTCTATGATGATATTTGATGCTTTCAACCACACTAACAGCAAAAGCATATATAGACATAAAATAATTGCATAATCATACAAATGGTGAAAACATGCATTCAGACAGAAAAAAGGACACAAAGTATCAAACAGAAGAAATACAATCAAACACATGTAAATGGTCATTTGAGGATAATACACCCAAGCCATATTAGATCAGGCATCATAGGCCCTTCAGTTTAAAGATTGATGCACATTTGACAGTGGGAAATACAAGTTCCAGAGACAAGTATAATGTTGTCTTTGTTGGAAATTGGATGTGGCAAAACAGTGGGATGCGGTATTCTTCAAACACTTATCTCTTTATTATTGCTTCTCACACACACATACAGCTCAAGGCTAATCTGAAGCTAGGCATAAACTCTTAAACTCTCTAGCTCGATTTACAAAAGACCTCAACATGTCCTTATATAGGCATTTTAGGTCGGTTGCTACAGTGCTGCTACAGTAACCGGCATATAATTCCAGCTCATTTTACACAAAATGCTAGCTAATAGCCAATTTCTATTTTACTACTACTTGCTCTTGCCAAAACTAATTTGCATTTGACTTGCTTTGCTAGAAACTTCCATTAAACAATTTTAATCTTTATCTCGAGAAAATAAATTAACTCCAACAGTCTTCAATTCTGCAGCTTACCGTGCGAATGCTACCAATATTTGATTTGGCTTTAAGGGTTTCAACATCACGATCCAACTGCTGCTTCCAATCTGTAAGTAGAGCTTCATCCTGTAAATTTAAATCTTTAGATCAGAAAATATAATTAATAACTAAATGGGTGTAACAAGAGATATAATCACCTGCGGAAGCTGGATCGAAATTTTGTTTGGGAAAAGTTTATTTAGATGTTTCATTGCCTTTGGACTTTCTTTGCTTCTTTCATGCAATCTGCTACCAAAGCTATCCTGCAGTTTTAAAAATCATATATATGGTTCATCAGACTACCTAATTTAACCATGTATGCACATATAAAAAAAACTTCAAAAATAAACAGTAAGATAAAGAAATTTTACCGGGAAAAGATCAAAAAGTGTCTGGCTGCTACTTGCAAACTTTGTGAAAAGAAAACCTCCAGGATGTGCCTGCAAGAAAGATCACTTCCATATTAGCAAACTTTTGCTAGAACTGAAGAGAGGTAACTGATAAAAAAAAGGGGTTAACAGGATATGCCAACAAAGAACCCCTGGTATGGTTAAGTGAAAAATCACAGCAATGCAAGGTAAAAAATAATAATAATAATTCAGCCCTGTTCATTTACAAAATGCATGCAGGAACGGAGGAACCAATATGCCACAATACCATCAGAACTTGAAACCCACAGTCCGAATTTGCCTGGGTTATCAGGAATAATGCATGTACCTTCTCTTTGCGGCTATCCATCTGGGTGTGGGATCCTATAATAAGAACACCAGATGGAAGTGATTCAAGTTTGTTCCTCAAAGATGAAAGCGACTCTGTAACTCCAGTGAATGATTTCTCTACATCCTTGAGTAACACTATCAGAGGTCCAGATTTGTTCTCTTCTGAAATGACCTGACAGGAAATGAAAACCATACTATTACAGAGTACTACCTCCATATTCAACAGAATTCCTTGTCCTAAAAAGCAGCAGTACCTCTATTAACTCAGTTATAGCAAGCCTCTCGACTTCTTCACCAGCAGAAAAGTCTGGGCGCAGTAATTCAGCTGTGGAAATAATGTGACATCAGCAACAAATAAAAAGTTCAAATAACTGTCAAAGAAGTTGAGGAATTCTGAAGTTTGAGCTAACCAGAGCAGAAGAAGCCATGATCTTCCTCGCACAAACCACCAAGATCATTACCATCAGGGATCTGCTTGTCAAATCGGACTCCAATTTTGGAGGATCCATTATCTTCAAAAGCAAGCATCACTCTGCCTCGATAACCATAACTTGGTCCCCTGGAGATCAATCAAACAATTTACAGAAATAAATGTATTTATTGAGTGAATATGGTTGCTAGAGAAAAAAAAATGTCATCATGAGAAAGAATATATCATTTTCCAGGATTGTAAGTACAAAAGCAAGCTCATAACTGGGTTGCCTATGAGAAGTCTCATATTCCAGTTATTCCTCTTCTTATAAAGCATTCCAAGTTAACAAAGTACCAAAGAGTGTGAACATAACAATCGTATTGACAATTGACAAGAGAATCCTTCCTGTTTAAGAGGCCTACAGAGTATACAAACACGAATTCCATGGGAAAAGTGTTTCATCCAACCATACTAAACTATAATTTGTAAATACTATCGTTTCTTTCAAAAATGATGAAGTGCCAGGTACACAAACATAATTGGTGGACATGTTATCCTAAATGGTGAACAGTCAGTCACTTGTCATTTAGCCATTATTCAGGTAAAATGGGGCGTTTAAACGGGTATAGTGGGCGTTTAAAAGGGCAAAATAACCAATTAAATGGAAATGGTGTACCAGCATGTATCGTTTCAAAGGTTTGTAAACAGGCTAAAAGACTGTTTAGGCGAACAGTATGCACAAACACAATCTTAGTCCGTCAATATATGAGTGGCCCAAGTAACAAGTGGTCCTGCTTACAATAGCTTTTTGCTGAGTTCAGCTTGATAAAAGTAAGGTACAGTGGGATGGGGGAAATCGCATCTCCAACTTGTAACACCAAGATTGAATCCAGAGGTCAAGTTAAGATTTGGTGCAGATGTTAACTGATATCAGTTTGTAACGCAATAGTTCATACCACTCAAGACTATATAAGATCATAAAAATCTCTCACCAGAACTCATACCAATCGAATGACAAAGGTCATTAAATATCCATTTTATACAAAATGTAAGGCGCAGATTATCTGTCCTGAAATTCTAATACCACTAATAATAAGGTTCCTTATAGTACTACAGCATGCATTGCCTACTGGAACCAAATTCCAATGATAATAATGTAGAATTTAAGGAAGAAGCATGGGATAAATCTGATGAAAGGAATAATATTTGCAATCAAGGTACCTTTGTGACAACGAGGATGGCTGAGCTGGACCCACATAACGCACCCTATCACCTACAGAAGATGTGGCAGCAAAATCATGTTTTGAGAAAAATACAACTGGATACATTAAGTAATAAAGAATAGCTAACAAAACCTTCTCTGAAAGTATAGCTCTTGGATGTAGCTGTTGATGATTCCTGTTTCGGTAGAGATGCAGAATGCAGAGTGGATGTTCCCACAATATCAGCATTCACACTGGAAGTTGGTGCAGCTGGCCTCCTGAAGTGAACAGTGTCTGCCAACGAAGAACGATGCTTCTGATATATTGCAAACTTCTCAGCAGTTGCCTTATCCCCTGATTTATCAGCCTTCCCAACATCTTTCTGGGATTCTGGATCCTTTGAAGGTGCCTACATGGATTTCTTGTTCAGTATATGAAAATGATAATGGAACATGCAATGATTCAAGGTTTCTTAGCTTCTGAATATTCTTTAGCACTAAATAAATATACATGGTGAGCTTACCCCAGGCAGCAAAAGTGAATCCACGACAAGGAGTCTAGCACCAAAATGTTTGGCAAGTGCCTTTACCAATGTTTCCTGATAAATCTCAGAACCTAAATGCATTTCCACAGAAAATCAGAAGAATACAGAAGCACAAGCACTGGGATAATAATCAAACAAGTATGGCCACAAGCATAATTCGAGAAAAGTATAGCAACTGGCTAGTGGCTCCAGTTTAAATCAATGGGAAAAGGTAAACAACAAAGGAAGGACAGGTCTTCAAACAGAGGCAAAGTACCTGCTGGACCAGATAACAAAATTCGCTGGTTTATTGATGAAATCTCAGCAAACTGCTTGATGAACTCCTTCTTTTCCAAGTGTATGAACGCACATGATAAGAGCACATTCTTTGTATTCTCACTGCATCAGATGAGAACCGATAAAATACAAAAGATGAGAACCGATAAAATACAAAGATATGAACATGTGACTAAAAAGAAAAATCATGCTTTCAAGGTTGGTCTGCAGACAACCCTAACATGGCTTTAAGAAAAACTCAACCAACCAATTTCTATAATCTTAGAACTAAGCATACACCATTGTTGGCAACCTCAAAACTAAGCAAAGAAGAATATGCAAGTTGGCTTACATTTTTGTAATGTAGCATATAAATAACACATGCATATGCAGAACTTCAAATAGATAGCATGATAAGAATCTTGCATAAACAGAATAATGTTAAAGCAGCAAAGGAACAAAAATCCAAAGCATTTCACCTGAGATAATAAGGAAAATTCTCAAAGGTGACATCAATATCACTTGGATTAATAATTCCTTGTTTCATCCCATCCTTAAAGGCTTGACATCTACTTGGAGGCACACTGGTTGAAGCGTTAAGATCCCTGATGAGATCCCTCTGATCTTCAAGAGCTTTAAAAAAAGATCACCAGTCAAATCGAACTCTGATATAGTTGATCCTGTAATCATCCTCAGAACTGGCCTTATCTTATAGGTTGCAATCTTACCGATTTCCGCACCAAGATGAGCATCAGCCCCAAAGCCATTTTGTTGACAGGTATCGTTCGCAGCATCATCAGGAGATACGGGGGCTGCAGCGACATCCATTGGAGAGTCTTCAATGTTAGAATTAACCTCATTAGCATGTTCCCCATTCTCAAATTCCTTATCAGGGCTGACAGCACGCCCTTTTTGATTTATCAGAAGCAGATGATGCCATTGGCCGCACTACTCTTTGGCTGTTCTCTCCGGCTGACGCAGGAGGTACTGCTGCTATATCCTTCGGCTGATTAGATGTAGATGCCAACATCTCTGTACCAGCAACAGCTGAAGTGTCTCCTGTTCTCTTATCTGTACGGATGCGCTTTACACTAGCAACAGAAGGTTCTAGAAGGCTAACAGCAGATGATGGCACCACTTTAGGAACTTTGTCATTCAAAGGATGCTGAAAAATCTGGCAGTCGGTAAAGGAAAAACAGGTAACATATATGACATTGACATTTCTCCATTCTCAAACTGCATATACAGTCATGAAGAAAAAGATGTAACTGAAGAAAAATTGTAAGAAATGATAAAAAGGATACATAAGCATGCTTGCCGCATGAACTGAATATGACTTCATCCCCTCCTGTAAGGGGAACTTTTGTGCCTGGACTTATGGACTTTCCATTTAATTGGACCATACCCTTCTTCCCTAGAACCTCTAACTCACATGGACCTCCTTGCTGAAAATTAAGCATCAGAGCCAATGAAATACTTGCAGACTAACAATTGAGAATGTTCATGCAAACCATAAAAACAAGAGCATACCTCAAGGCGCCGCAGCTTGCATAGCACTTTGCTAACAGGTTGGTCTTTCAGCCACAAATTACAGGTTTTGCTTTGACCAACAGAAAACTGAGCCACACTGATGGGATGGTGAGGAGTCTGTAGTATAAATATGTTATCTATCAGTATAGAATGGTTCATGCATTATTCTACATCATTATGAACTGAAATCATAAACATCTACAGAAAAAAAAAAATTTATATGCTAAAAAAACACAGATTGACCTACTAGCTACTTTAAATGTGAGGCCTTGACCAACTATTAAACAGTTAAAGTAGCACCAGTAGATAGAGTGGTAATTGCGAAGGAATTCAAAAGATGCATTCCGTGTAGATACTGATTTCTAAAGTTCAGGATAACAACATTACAGAAAAACATATCAACAAAGACAAACAACAATGATTTCAAACAGACCAGATTTAACCTACTAGTTAATTAATAACCTTAAATATACATGTGACTATTTATTAATTGATGAAATATGAGCATTATACTGAAAAGAAGTATATGTTCGACAAGTTCGCATACAAGCTACAGAACAGAAAAAAGAAGTATCAATGTATCTGAAATCAGATGTCCATTGAACAGCTAAAGTAAGCCCTCAATGGAGTTAAGCACCAGGCAATCCGGTACCATGAATTGCAAATTCTTGCAACTCGTCAAGTAGATACTGATTTTTAAGAGTTCAGGATATCAACATTACAGGAAGACATGTCAACAATGATTTCAAACAGATCGGATTTAGCCTACTAGGTAACCTTAAATATATATACATGTCTACAAAGCATGGTTATTTATTAACTAATAATGACAAAATCTTGAACATATAGACATGTGAAAGAAGGTACCAGCTATGTTGGACAAGTTCGTTACAAGCTACAGAACAGGAAAAAAATGATATCAATGCATCCCAAATCAGATGTCCATTGAATTGCTAAAAGTAGGCCAAAAATGGAGCTAAGCATCAAACCAGGCAATCTGGTGCCATGAATTGCAAATTCCCGCAATCGAAAGCCTAGGCATAACGAATACCAGGAACTAGTATCACTTGGCCCCTGTTTTTAATGAGAAATGCTGGCTGACAGCACAAGTAAACAGTATATGTATAGTTAATATGCCCAACATAGTCAGCTGACTGTGACCCCCTTTGCCTCCTCCAGAAAGCATCTTTTAGAAGGCTGCCTAACTGTATTCAGAACCAAGCACTAAACAGCAAGATTGATAATATTCCAATGCTAAATAGTCTAGCCAAATAGCAAGTTGTCATCCGAAGAACAAAATTTCACCCCTAACGCCATAAAAATTGAATCTTTACGAAGCCCAGCATAAAAATTGTCATCTTCAACTTCGATTCCTACAGTATATACACCAAGATTATCCAATAATCAGCTGCTGGCGGGTTGCCGTCAGGTCACTGCACCTGTGAGCACTGCGAGAGCAGCTTCGCCCATGGCGCGGCGGGTTGCTGTTGCTCCGGCTCCTTCCTCCTCTTCGAACTCTCGGCCGTGGCGGAAGAAGGCTTATCCGCTCCTTGATCTGCACCAAAGCATCAAAACCCCATGAACTCGATTCCAAACCCACCCCAACCAAACCCTAGGATCCCAAAACGCCCGAAAGCCGCCCGCCCACCTTTCTGTGCAACCGCCGCCGCGTCCTCGCCCGAGCCGCCGCTCCTCGTGGTGGCCGCTCCCGCCACGGAATCCTCCTCGGCCCTCCCGGGCGCGGACGCCGTCGGCGACCCGGGGACTCCGCCTGGTCAGGGCCACGGTTCAGATCGGTTAGCCGACAGGTCAAATCGGGAGGCGGCGACGCAAGATTCTTCGATCCGTCGGGGAAAGCTCTCACCTTGGGCCGCTTCGGGGGAGGTACGGAAGAAGAGGACGGCGATGGGGACGGGCGCTTCCCGGCGGCCGCGGCGGCGGAGCTCCGGCGAGTCTCCACCATGGCGTGTGCCGGAGGCGAGGGTTTCCTCTCGTCTCGTCTCCCCTTCCGCTTCTTTTCCACCCCTCGAGGCCTCGAGCGAGAGAGAGTTCTTTCGGCTTTTGGGTTTTTTTTTCGTCCTCCGGAAATGGTTTTGTTAAGCTTTTTTGGTGTCAACGAGAGGAGGGGAGAGGAGGGGCCTCTTATAAGATTTTTTTTTTTTTTATAGATTTCTTTTTCTTGCGGCCGTGGAGATATATGATTTGTGCCGTTGTGATGTAATATTATTTTGTTATTATTGGAATATAATTTCTTTTGAGAATATTATTGGAATATAATTATTAGAATGAATATTTTGGTACTCCCTTCATTCTAAACTAAATTCTAAAACACTTTGGGTTCTTTGCGTTTGGAGATTTTGCTTATGTAGTTGGATATACAATATGTCTAGATTCATAATAAAAGCCATGTGTTTATAATTTAGAATGAGAGTACATAAGTTTGTGTATAAATTTCAAAGCTTTGTGATTAAAGCTTGTTGTTAAGATATGAATTATATCTTTAGGATTTTATAAATGTATTTTTTTATTAAGTTTCAAGTTTTTATTGAATCCGGCAATCATAAATCTATCTCTAGGCTTTCGAAAAACGCTCATCCTTTGATTTTAATTTTAAATTGGATCCGGTTGTAAAAAGGGTATGTACCATGAATCAAACTGTCAAATATTGTTTTTGCATATACCAATAGATAATAGATCTCTAGTCATGTGGCTATACCAAATGCCTGATGTCTTTGTGGTACTTATCAAATCATGGATGTTTAACATGGAGATACCAACAGATTAAGATCCACGCACCACCTACTAGTAATATGATCTCCATCCATGTGGCACTTACAAATAGACGGCTATATCTTGCTAGTAGAACAAACTCTATAAGTCACTTGCCAATAAGATAAATCATTGCACCACACCTAACAATACAAGAATATCCACGAATCCACTCACCTAGGATAGGCAATGACATATTGACCTCCATGCAAAACTTATTGTAATACAACTAACATAGCATATAGAGACAAAAAGATCCTCGCATGAGATTCAGGACAAAATAAACTACATACATCCTTGCTAATGGATTGGTCTATACATGGCACTTGCCAATAGAATGACCTCCAAGTGGCACTAGTCAACAAACACTTTTCATATAGCACCTACTACCATTGGAGAAATCTTTGACTACATCCACCCAACAGAATCAACTCCATAAAATGCATAACCGCGGAACCATCACCAAGACTCTCACATAGTATTGGAACAGGGACGGATCTAGCGGTGGGGAGGAGGGGCTCTACCCCCCCACCGTGGCGAGTCCTTGGAGCCCCCAACCCCCCCCCCCATGAAGTCTCATGGAGTTTGCAGCATTTTTTGAAGGGTAGGAGGGGCTGAGATGCCTGATCTAGAGGTTGAAGATGACTAGAGTCGCAACTTGGGCCTTTCCTCACTACACGGCCTTTTCTCCTTAGGTCCAGTAAGGCCCAAACGGCGTTTCACCTTTCACACATGGCATAGCCCACAGCCCACACCTCGTTTGGGTCATTTTCCCTTCCTGTGCATGAGAGCCATCCTCTCTCAAGGCCTCGACACCGGACGGCGGCAAGCAGCAGAGCTGCATGGTATGGAGAATAGGGTGCTAGGTCCCTGGGCACGCGCTGTAAGCAGGTAGCACGCTGCTTTTGCTTGCGGTAGGTTCAAACGTGAATTTATGATTTTTAAATTTGGATGGTGACACAGCGGCACCTGATGGTAGGCATTTACCGCATATCACGAATAGCTGTGCTACAGTAAAAATGAATAGCTGTGCTACAGTAAAAAACCCATACGGATGGTTTAGGTATTTAGCATTATACGTTCACAAAACTATGGGTTAGTGCCTCGTTAGACACACTTTGAACTTGAGCCCCCTATACTTCTATCCTGGATTCGTCCCTGTATTGAAATACCCATGTGCCCATGTTACTAAGCTAGTGAATGGAAAACAGAATGGTCTCCTCACGGCACATGCCGAAAGAAAATCTCTACCTGGTGCACAACAATGGATGCACAAATGTTAACCATTGATGAAATCACTACATGGCACCTATAATAGAAAAATATCTACATGTACATTCAAAATACAGTAAATAATGGAATGGTTCTCCATAGGACTCATACAATGGAGTGCGGTTGCCAAGGTACTGAATTGGTTAATGCGGTCCCCAAACCTAGATGTAGTGAACCACAGCGAAGATGATTGCATCTCTGTCCACGTCAACATTATAACTATAAAGCATGACTGCTTCTCGTGTAGTCCTACAAAGCACAAAAATCTCTCCACAAACATGGTCCCAATGATTCTTGTTCAATTTTGTGGTCCAAGAAGTTTAGGAATAATGGCTTTAGCAATCAATCGTTTGTCCTAGTGAGTTGTCCCCAAGTAGCAAACAACATCTTTCTGGGCCCCTCATGCCACACCCTAGCGCCAAAAAGGCAAGGCTAGTCGCATTGTAATGGCTTCTTCCGAAGTTAGACATATGTTGCAATGAAGAAATTCCTAATACGAACAAAACTAATAACAAACCCAAAACAAAATTGGAACCTAATGCAAATAGGAGGGTGACTGAATCCATCTACCTTGATCGGGTGTTGTCCATAATGACAATGCAAGGTGCAAAGGGGGCAAGTATAAGCGATAGGACACAAATAAGGTGAAAGCAACGGGTGAGGAGAATGAAGATGAAACAATGATGGGGATTCGTATTGTTGGGGTTCTTAGTTCGTCAAATTGTTGTCAATGTGTGCTGACAACGGGCGAGGGGCAAGGGCGGTTGGGGGAACGGGCCGAGCGCTTATAGGTTTATTGCTAGATAGATGCTCCATAGATCGGCAATGAGAACTGATGGCATGGGATTAGTTACACAGTTTTCATATTAAACCGACCATTGCCACGCTAATCCAACTATATCATACGGTGATTATGAGCGGTTGGACTACTATTAGATTCTCCTAGAAACAACGTAACGAGTGCATCATTTTTTTCCTTTCAAAGGCGGCTTGCATAGCTTTATGGTCGAATAGAAATATTTTTCATTGATTAGTTGTAAATTGAAAGATACAATATGGATGAGTATATGATTGTACTCATCCGTAAAACATAATAACTAAACTAAACTATTAAAACTACTAACTAATTATAAGCATCTTAATCTAAATATGATTTTTTCTGCAGATCAAGAGGATCATGCCCGCCTCACTTGCTTTGGAGGAGGCGAGTCATCATCGCCATCATCATCATCATCATCATCATCGCCGCCGCCGCCGCCGCGTCATCGCCCCTTCTCCTCCTCCTCCTCCTCCTCCTCCTCCTCTAGATCCTCACGGATCCTCCAGATCCTCCTCGAGCCCCATGGAAGACTCCAATCAGAATACCTAGAGTCATGAGAGGAGACATCATCCTCGAAGGGTTGGTGGCACGGGGGGTCGTCCTCGCTGGACGACTCGCTGCTTGGAAACCTTAGTGGGCTATCCGACATTTTTGTTGTAAATGGAGAAGAGAAGTGGTGGTTTCACAAGGCACTGGGAAGAATATATATAGTAGTGGGTGCGGCTCTTCGGCTACACACGAGGGAGGTAATGGTGATGGAATGGCAGAACTTGGAGATATTCAACAGTCACGCTAAATTTACCATTGGTAGACCATGCGTATTTGCTATGCACTTGGAGATTTTCTTTGTGCACTTGGATACACAATACGTCGAGGTTCATAGTAAAAGCCATGTATTTATAATTTAGAATGCGAGTACATAAGTTTGTGTATAAATTTGATAGCTTCATGATTAAGCCTCGCCGTTAAGATAGGATTGTATCTTTGGGATTTTACAGGCGTATTTTATTACATTTCAAATTTTTAATTGGATATAGCTATACGAATCTATCTCTAGGCTTTTTGGAAACGCAATCCTTTTATTTTAATTTTTAATTGGATCCAGCTATAAAAGGGTATGTACTATGAACCACACCATGTGTTGTTTTTGCATATGTAACCAATAGATCTGTAGCCATGCGTGTATACCAAATGTTGCCTAATTTCCATGTGGAACTTATCAAATCACAGATGTATAACATGGTTCTACCAATAGAGTGAGATCCATGCACCACTTACTAGTAAAATCCATGTATCTATAATGTAGAACAAGATACATATGTTTGCATATAAGTTTGATAGCGCCGTTCAATTTTTAGTTGAATATAGTTGTCACGAATACATCTCTAGGCTTTCAAAAATGCTTACCCATTGATTTTAATTCCTAATTGGATCCAAGCTGTAAAAGTGTGTGTATCACAAACCAAACGCCAAATGCTTATTTTGCATACACCGGTGACCAGTAGATCTCTAGTGATCTTTGGCGTGTACCAAATGCCTCATCTCGATGTGGCATTATATAACATGGTAGATCTATACATCACCTACCAGTAATATGATCTTCATATGACACTTGTCAATCGGTAGCTATATATCTTGCTAATCGAACAAACTCTATGTCATGGCATGACAGATCGATGGATTGATCTCTATATGGTTCACATGAGACTCGTGGACAAAACAAACTAAATACATCACTTGCCAATGGATTGATCTATATACATGGCACGTCTAATAGAACTACCTCCAAGTGACACAAGTGAAAGGTCCTAATTGGAGAGGGGGTGAATAGCTTAATTGAAAACTCTACAAAACACTAGAGCAAAGGGGTTATTTAATAAAAATGGTGTAAAGATTTTTGCTCTAGCTCTATCTTAGCTACTCAAAGCAAGCCACCTATCCATAATTCTAGTTCTTATGATCTTTAGGCACACAAGAGCTAAGTCTCTAATTACTACCACCAAGAGCTACTCACTAACTACAAGTGCTAGCTAAGCTACAATTAATGCAGCAAATATAAACACAAGAAGAAGACCGAGAGAAGTAAACCATGTCTTGTGGATGTAGCCAATAACCAAGATGATCAACACAAGAATACTAAGACAAATCAAGCAACCAAGATGATCAACACAAGAATACTAAGACACATCAAGCACAAGATGATCCAATGAACATGATAATTTATCTATAGGTTCACATGCTTACCAGGCATACTACTCCCCGTTGTGTCGACCACATACTTGGTAGTTTTGTGGCTAATAGGCACTACGCCTAGGCCCACTTAGGCGCTACAAAAACTTAGCCTAGTGACGGTAGCTCAATTACACAAGCAATCCACTAGACTACCTTTTTGTGATCTCCCGTGAGGGTTAAGGTCAGAAACCCCTCACAATCAATCAACGAGTGTGGTCGGAGACAATCACCAACTCCTCCACACCTCCACTGGTATCCCAAGCTGTCTAGGTGGTGTACTCACCAAGAGAAACAAAAATCCACAACAACATGATCACCAAGTGCCTCTAGATGCAATCTCAAAAGCAAATGTGCTTAGAATCACTCCCAAGCTCGCGTTGGATCAAGTAATATGTAAGAAATGAGAGGTAGGTGGTTCACTTTATCTCTAGAGGATATCAAGAATGTCAAAGTGCCAAGAGAGATCCCTAAGAGCCAGCCAACAAATTTAAATAGGCAGCCCACAAAACCACCTAGCCGTTACATCTGAAGGGAGGTTGAAATCGGGTCAACAAGGCGTGCCTATCTAGATGATTGGACACATTCGGTGCACCGAGAAGGTGCCATGTCTCTAGTGGATTCAACATCGTTCCCTCGATCCCAGCAACTATCTCACTCCAGTGAATATTAATGTTGCACCAAACGCATCCGTGTTGAGTCCGGTCACCGCGCACCATGAGCTGGCCGGATGGCGCCACTACATGGCGTCCGGTCGAGTCCGAGAGAGGTTTTAGAGAGGGATTTTATTAATCGGATATGCCTCAAACTTGTTTTTATACTAGCGTTAATGTTTTTGTAACCCTAAAAGTGTATTGCTCATAAATGGGAGAGTGGCTTAAACATAAGCGAGATCTAAGTCACTTTAAAAGAGAAAAAATGGTTTATGCTTATATAACTAAGAAGAAAGAGAAATTTTATTTTTTTTGGTATATATTTAGTTTAAAATTGGAAATTATTTAGTAGACAAGTCATAAGTACATTTTAGGATATGTCCTATGTTCCAAACTTTTGCACTCTACAGTGTAACTTACACATGGGTGTACACATAGATACCCCGATGAAGAGATGATGATGACAAGCGTTAATAAATTATTATGCACATGCACACTCTTTGCAGTTGCACACATGTGCATAACTGCATATATATATATATATATATATATATATATATATATATATATATATATATATATATATATATATATATAAAATTTAAAGTAGTCTTTAAAAAAAAAAATAAAAATGGCAAAGTTTCTATACAACTGATAGGTGTGATGAAATAAAAAAAGTCGTGTGTGTGTCCAACAAATATCTGAAGGCGCCTTTTCATCCTCGCGGCAGTACCTGAATATGGAAGGTCAACGATCCTCTCGATTGCACCTGCTTCATCTTCATTGTGAGACACTGCCTTTTTTTTTTGCACATGAGCCCTCCATATGGCAAGTAGTAGCATAACCACCCTCTGGGCAAACGTATCCAATATGAGTAGGTACAGAGACAAGTAGAAATACTTCTTTTCTTTCTTTGCTTGCTTGTAGTAGGTTCAACCGTGAATATATGATTTTTAAAGTTTGGATGGTGACACGGCGGCACCTGATGGTAGACATTCACCGCATATCACAAATAGCTATGCTACAGTAAAAACCCATACGGATGGTTCAAGTGTTTAACATTATACGTTCACAAAACTATGGGTTAGTGCCTCGTTAGCCACACTTTGAACTTGAGCCCCCCTATACTTCTATCCTAGATCCGTCCCTGGATTTGAGGGCTCCTACTAGACCAGATACAAAAAAATATACCCTAAAATTGAGGGAAGCTCTCAAATAAAAAATAGACGCCTTGATTTGAGCACTCCATCTGAAATTGCCTCTTAGGATCCTCACATGTATTATGCGAGCCTGGCTTCGTTCATAGGTGCAAAATATAGAGAGATCCTACGTTCGTATGTGGCCAGATTGGCCTTCACTACCGAGACAAAGCTAGCAGATGCACGTTGTGCTATAGACTGCACCTAAAGTTTTTTTTTTTCTTTTTCGGCTCATTAGGTTTTGAGATGTGCTATTCACAGCATGGGTATTATTTTGTAATCCAGAGTGGTTGTAACGTGTTGATGTACCCAGCTATCATATAATATAATTTTTCTTTCGTCGCAAAAAAAGTTTTTTTTTCCCTTTTTTGGCTCATTAGATCTCACTAAACGATTTTTATACGATGCAATTCCATCCGCCAATCAAATTATATACACACACTAAACATATTTCGAACTTGACACCGTGAAATTGTATATACTGTTTTCAACCCTATCTTCACGTACCTACTACAAGTGGCAAGTGGAAGGTAGCTAGACAGCTCGAGTGAGTTCAATCTCTCTATTTTTGTTTATTTAAGTGCAGTTAAATTTAAATAGATACTAGAAGTGTGCTGTCACTATCCCTGTCTGAACTTTGTACATAAATAGGTAGACTAGGTAACCACAGGAATCCTCTACCTTTTTTTCCCTTCCAGGAAAAAATCCTGCGCTGGATACGGTTTGGTAGGTCCGGTCATGTGGAAGAGTTCGATTGCATCATCCAACTCTGCATACGCATGTGCTAACTGCTAAGTGAGTAGAGAGAGTGAGCACGTTGACCTTAGGCATGTCATGGCAATGTGCACAGTGCACTGCACCATGCCCCAGTATAATATAATATATACTACTAAAATACTAAAAGATTGAGGGAAAATTGAGAAAGAAACTAGATGTTCCTGAAATATTCCGTATCTACATAGTATACAGTCTTAGGACGATGAGAGAGCGACAGGGCGTTGTGTGTCGTGTGCGTGCGTGAGTAATCAGCAAGATCACGAACCTTCAGCTACAGCGACGACGACTGGTTGCTGTCAGGCAAATTAGCAATCATCCATATATATAGATGAGAGGAGTATATATCGTCTCATTAATAACAGCTTGAAAAAGCAAACATACGAGGGCGAAGCCCACCTCGGTCGGTGCCCTGGTACAATCCTCATCTGCCTAAGGGAAAAGGGACCGGTTCCTTTTTTCCCTTCACTACTACACTTCTGACTACAAATTAACGAATTGGAGGGATGGGATGGCTAAAAAAACAAGTCATCCCTACAAATCTGTTCCTAGAAACCACAAAATTCGATAAAAAATAGCAAAAGAAACTAAAAAAGTCCCAACAAGTCACACATTTTCTTTCACACAACAAAAAAAAACTCATGCTACACAGCATTAAGGGTTCAAACCCACAACCTAACCCTCGCATAGTACTCCCCCAAACCACTCCACCCAACATCCCTTCTCTTTTTTAATCAGGTACAACTTGGCCGCACACAATCTATACACTTCACACTCACACCACATGCACATCCAGTGCTCCTTTCTTTTTTGATGGGTACATCTTGGATGGACACAACCCAAACAACTCCACACAACAAACGCACACACACGTATGTGTCCATATACACACACAAAGAGTAGATTGGGAGACTCTCTAGCCTCTAGTATGCAAATTCTAGATAAAATCTAGAATAAAGATGCAACACCAATAGTGTTCTACTGGATTGACCTTTCACCACCCAACACTCACTTCTATCTAAATTAGATATTCTTTGTCCTCATATTATACTAAATCAATTTTGAAATAAATCTTTGAGAGTATAAATGAATTCAAATAAAAAAGTTGTCAACTATAAAGTTTTATAACTTTTTGAGATCTATAACTTTAATTTTGTCATTTCTCCATCCAAAGTCATTTTACAAAATTTAAATTCAAATATACCAACTTTAGATGTAATTAAAAGTCAAAAGTTAACTACAAAGTTGTATAACCGGCCTTTTGAGATCTAAATTTTTCTTTTGTTATTTCTCCGTCTAAGGTAGTTTGAAAAATTCAAATTTTAAATTTAAAAAGTTCAAAGGCAGTTATCCTTAGCTAGATGGTTTCAAATAAAAGGTTATCAACTACAAAGTCGCATAACTTCTAGAGATCTATAACTTTTGTTTTGGTTTTGTTTCTCCATCTGAGATTGTTTAAAAATTTTAAAATTTAAATTTAAGATATTCAAATATAGTTTTTCTTGAAAAGATTTGAGATCATAAAGTATAATTTTTTAGGATCTACATCTCTTATTTTGGTCATTTGTCTATATAAAATTGTTTGAAAAATTTGAGTTTCCATATGCAAATTTTACTATTTGAACCCATTTATAGAGGCACCTCTAGATCGAGCCAGCTATATAAATAGATTTGCAGGGGTAACTTGTTTGGGAACCATTTATAAAAAAAATCATTTGTATAGTAATGCTCGTCTACTCTGTAATTAATATGATTAATTATCTTAGGCCTTGTCAAAAGAATTGAAATGGGTTTTTTATTGTTTACCTTAGGATTTACATTAGAAAATAATTAATAGATATGATGTTTTGAAGTGAGAAAATGCATGATAATATATCTATATTTATATCTATACTATCTATTCTAATTGAAATCTATAGCTGGTAGAGAAAATGCATCAAATCTATATATAATCTATATCTATATGTACTATCTAATCTATATCTATATACTTATGTATATAATATTAAAAATAATAAATATCTTTGTGCCATCTCTCTCTTCCTACATCCCTTCATCTTTATTTTGTTCCTCTTGGTTTGTCGTCACTCACTCGCATCCTTCTTAGTTTTTAGTTTAGAACTGCAAAATCTTTATTGGCGCCACATATATCACTCATGGTCTAGCCATCCTAAGCCCCCTTTAATTTGCATTGCGGCACGTGTGGGCAGGTGGCTCGCCTTTCACCTTTCTTAAAGTCATAATAGGTGCACACAACCGCCACCTATGTAAGGACCTGTTTGGATCTAATGAACTAACAACTAGTTCAACTAGTTGGGTTTTATGGACTAGTGAACTAGTACTAGTTGAGCTTTGAATTACTCATTAGTTTACCCACTAGTTCATCTATTAGTTCACTTGTTTGGATCCTTATGGACTAATTGTTAGTCAACTAGTTACTTAGTTCATAGGATCCAAACAGAGCCTAAGTTGTTGAGTCTTGTTTATTTTGCCAAGCAAGAAATCCACAAAAAGGCTTCGATCATTTCTGATTTTTCTAACCACCACTTTAGAACATCGTACTAGCATAGTCAAGAATCGAAAACATTCTGGTGGTACGGTGATTATAATCAAATCCGTGACCTTTTTAGCGAATTAAATAGTAAAGACATATGCACTCATAATTCATGCACACTCATCTCCTATAAACGTCTTCCCTCCGTCCCCAAATAAGCTGTAAACTTCGCTTTTCAGAAGCAAATGCCGACAATTTTAATAAATAATAAATATCAGCGATTAGTATCATAATTAGTATCATCGGAAAGATCTTTAGATCTAGTTTTTAACAAAATTATTTGAAGGTATAAATATTGCACGTATTTTCTATAAATCAAGTCAAACTTGTGGCACGCATCCCACGGCGACACTTAAAAAAAGAGACGGAGGGAGTACACATATAAATCCTACCCTATGAGCATATCCGTAAAACCGCGTCAGCAAATCTCGAGATTGGTGAAGCCACCATAGACATCTTGCTATCAATTTAAATGCTGTCTACCACTGAAAGCACAATGTTGTTAAATCTTAGAATATTAAATTTAAAAAGTGCATATACTCACGTGCCAAGTCAAAAATTTAAACTGACTAGAGATAGGTTTCACATCACTCGCAAAAGAAAAAAAGAAATCTAACCCGCTAAGCCAGGCTCAGTTTGGGTACTATTTGTGATGGACCGTTTTCTACTTGTACTAGTTCCTCGAGCTATGATGGGCCAGTGCTACTTGAATCCGTTGGCCCAACCAAAAACTGATTTTCTTCTTAACCTTGTATAAGCCCACTCCAGAAACCCGCAGCAAGTGCACGCTCCTACCTTGGCTCAAAAAAAAAAAAAAAAAAGTGCACGCTCCTACCAGTGAGAGTCTGTCCATGGCGGCCACGAACATGAAGGCGAGGCGGACAGGCGAGCTCGTGCTTTCTGCTACTTTAATTTGGCCGATTCGTCGTTCCTTTGGCTGAGGCCTTGTTCAGTTCGTAAATGTTAAAAAAAAAATTACAACTATAGTATTTTCGTTTGTATTTGGTAAATATTATCCAATCGTGGTCCAACTAGACTTAAAAGATTCGCCTCGTGATTTACAACAAAATTGTGTAATCTTTCACTGATTTGCGCAAGTTTTTCCACTCTCTCCATCACATCAATTTCTACCCACATATATGAAGCATTAAGTGTAATTAGAAAAAATAACTAATTGTACAGTTTAAATATAAATTACGAGACGAATCTTTTGAGTCTAGTTGGACCATGATTGGATAATATTTGTCAAATACAAACAAAAGTGCTACAGTGCCTCAGATGTAAATTTCTTGCAATCTGAACAAGGCTTTGGTTAGGGGAAACCAAAAGATTCGGTCGGAGCTCGCCTGACGCAAACTGGTTGCAGTGTCAGAGACAGACAGAAGAGTAAAAGTGTGCCGACAGAGATCCTGCTGGGCCCGCCTGGGCCTGATACAGAACAGAAGAAGCCTGCACGTGGGAACCCGGGCACCTTGCGTGGCCAATCTTGTTTGAAGCTTTTGTGTCTTGTTCTCTTTCACCTATTTTCACAAGTTTTTCCACACTCTCCATCACATCAATTTCTACCCACATATATGGAGCATTAAATATAAGTAAAAAATAACAAATTGCACAGTTTAATTATAAATCACGAAATAAATCTTTTGAGCCTAGTTGGGTCATGATTGGATAATATTTACAAAATACAAACAGTGCTTCGGATTGAAAAAAATTGCAAAGAGAACAAGGCCTAAGAAATAAAAAAATTGCGCAATCATAATTTAGTTTAGACACTCGGTTTGTAGACTATGTTTTTTTAAGTTTTAATAAATGCAGGTTTTTTTTTGGTGAAGCATGGTATCCCACCCAACATGCATAGCAACATACTCGCTCTTTTCCAAGATACTCCCTCTAGTTTGTTTTATATGGCGCACACCTGTTTTCTCAATCAACCACAGTATGTGGCGGGCAGCAGCACCAAAGCGTATAGTCATTAGTCATTAATTTGGACCCGTCTTGGAGCATGTGCATGCAGCTGAACCATCTGCTGCACTAACTAATCTGTTGCATGCTTGCAGCCGAATGAGATAAAAAAAATAATTTCCTAGCCAGCAATGCCATACTTAAAACAATGATTTCCTAGCCGGCAATGCCATACTAATCGGGCTCAATGACGACGCAGTTATTATTATTATGTACATGTACTACCTCCGTAAGCGCTCCTTGGTATCTGGTATTTGGCTTTGTACGCCCGTTAAAAAAGACTGGTGGGAGTAGGTGCCTTTCTCGCTTTCTAAGAAGTCGACCATTTTTAAAAAGCTAACCATAATTAGTATCATTAGAAAGATCATTGGATATTTTTTATATAGATATTGCTAATACTTTCTGGTTTAATAATTTTAAAAAGTTTTGATCTTCTCAGATACCATAGCGATACTAATTTTTAGATAGAAGTAGTAGTATTTAGACCTAAGAAAAAAAAAAAAAAAAAGAGATATAGAAATGAATTATGCATGTGGAAGGAGAGGGATCGAGGGGGGGGAAAAACAAATTCTATCCAACCCAATTACGGCCCACAAAATCGCAAAAGTTGGAGGGTTTAAAGTTATTTTTTCCCCTTTCTTTGAAAAAACAACACAAGCTCCAAGTAGGGCCTACACAGCGTCACGGCCCAATAAGCAATAGCAGCCTGGGTTACTGGCCCACGTACTTGACTCGCGCACGGCGGCCCAAGCAGCTGAGCTCAAAAAAAAAAAAAAGTCCCAAGCTGCTACAAAAGCCCCTCCAATTCCATCCCTTGGTGATTAAAAAAAAAAAAAATCCATCCCTTGGTCGGCCGTCAGCAACGTCGAGCTGAGCAGCCGCCCGTCGGCCCTGCGGCCGAGCCTGCGCCCTCGCCCCCGGCACCCGAGCGGCAATCGCTCCCTCACTTGTCTCTTCCATTGCCGCAACCCTCAGGCCATGACCAAGTGCAAACTCAGTTACTCAGCTCTGCCGGATCCCGTCCAGCGGCGCGGAGGAGCGCGCGGTGGCGGCAGCCGCGGAATCCATGGCGCCGTCGGGCCAAGGCACGGGCAGATTCGGTTGAGAGCTTGCAGGTCCGATGGTCGGACGCGGGCTATACAGAAGGCTTCGGGTATGTTAGTGGATGATGTCGCATGTTGATGAGGATAGTTAAATATATGTTAGTGGATGATATGTCTTATTGACACGTAGATCATAATGGTAAGTGCTAGTTAGCCATAGATACATTTAATAATAGATTGATGAGATGAATAGCTTGAATATTAAGAGAAACAGCTAGTGAAATTTAGCTTTATAAGAGTATATATAGATATAGATTGAACCTAGTGGACTTGGTTTCCTTGTGTTGGGTCAACGGACGCCGCCACACGGTGGATTGATGGATCCTTCTTCCTTTTGTTGGGTCTTGTATCGATCATTTTCTGGGAATCAACGCGGTTTGCGTGGTGGCTGCATTTACGATGATTTGGGTTGTCCTGTTGGGGAGGGCCAAAACGGATATTATTATTATATGATCAAGTGGCTAAAAACTTCTTCAGCCGGTAGTTTCCTCTGCACTAGCTTGTAAGTTCTTAGCGTTGTTTGCAATCAACCGTAGATTATTCAGTTTGTTCCCTGTCTGATTGAGAATTCAGTACTGTGCTTAGGAACCGTATAGCTTCATTGTCTCTTCTCTGCAAGCACGGGCACCACGCAATAAAGCCATAAATAAAGGTATAAAAGTTGTGAATGGTTACAGCTTCTTCTTCACACTAGTGTTTCTCATCTTTCATCAGCTTTCATGTTGTCCACAGGTGCATAGAGGAGGCACAGAGTGCATGGTCGATGGCACTATGGAACGGTCTCAGCCAGGCCGCCACCGTGGCACAGCTGGCTGGAGTCGACGCTGGTGGCCTCATCTCAATGATCATCCAGGCAGTGCAAACTGTTCGCCGGAACAGGGAGGAGTGCCAACGCCTTATGCACCGTGTCATGATGATCGGCGATCTCCTACAGATACTTCCGCAGTCGGAGACGATGCGGCGCCCAGAGATCCGGAGACTGCTGGACGGACTAGAAGACACACTCCGGCAGGCGTACATGCTAGTCGTGTCCTGCCAGCAGAGCAGTAGAATGATTCGCTTCCTCAAGGCAGGAACCCAGGCTCAGAGGTTCCATGACATCCGAGATAGAATCGATTCATATCTACAGATCTACTCTCTGGTCAGCCACATCGACACCAGAGAGGTCATAACTGAACTTTACAGCCGTGCACATCCTTCCCAGGTATGAGTTAAACCAGTTGTATTATAATTTAGTGTCTGCACTACTGTTCCTGCGGTTTTAGGACTTTCTCTTGTTGAAGCTGGTGAGTCCTTGACATAAGGACCACTTCCTTGTGAACTTCGTTAATGTGAATGCTTCAATGGAATAATCTCTGTGTTTCATTAATGTGAATGCTTATACTGGAGGGATTATATTAAAAGTTTGAAAAACTGATAGGAGTGAAGTTTGGATTTGTTTGTCATCATATTCCTCGAAAGAGATTCAGGTTGCCATTTCCAGCAGATGAGATGTTTGGGTTGTTTGCCTCTGATTGAAGCATTAGTCTCGCACAACAGAGTTAGCATGAAATTTGGTCTTAGTAAATTGAGGGAAAAAGTGTTACATTTTATTTATTAATCAACTAATATGCACAGGAATTTGACCACATATGATTTTTTTACATACTTTTGTCTAATTTGCGCCAACAGGTCTACTTGAATGTTTAAGGATCCAATCTGAACAAAATGCATTTTTGCTTGAAGCTGTCAGCCTAGAACAAATAATTAAATGTCATCATTCATTCACACAATTACAGCCAACTCCTGGTTCTTCTATATTGTCAATTATTCTAAAATCCTAAGATGCTTTGCCAGGCTTCAGAAGAGGCGCCGGAGTCATCTGGGAGCCATGCCAACCCTGACTCCCGGTACAGTGTCCACAATACCAAGTCTTCTCTCTATTTGTTGTGATCATATCCCAGATTTGTCCCTATATTTTACATTGATTGATGTGCTGTCATAGTAAGAGCAAGCTTCTTTAAGCAATGTAAGTGTCATCCATTTACTTGTCTAGTAACCCATGTGTAACCTACATTTCATATCTGGTTTAGTAAGATGGAGTTTTTTGGATTGGGAAGAAGTTTGAGTAATTGTAAATTTGCTAACTTTTTGAATTGTTACTGCATTGCCCCTAAAAATTTACAAACGTGCCAACAGAGATGCCTTTCATTACAGCGGCAATTTTGCAAATGCCCCTATTCTTTATGTCTTATGGGAACTAGATTCTTGTTAAACTAATTTTATTTTGACGAAAATTTATAAGCTGTTAGCGTTTAATAGCATGACAGTTTCAGGACCCATGGAAGTGCCTCTGATTACCATGGCATTGAACCAGTAGGAGGTACAGCAGTAACTGAGCCATTTGTGTTTGAAGGACAACAATTCAATGGTATTTCCTTTAACAATGCTTATGAATATGAGAGATCTAGAAAGCAAAACCATATACTCTAAATTTACCTGGTTAACCGTCAACCTCCAAATTATATTTTTACTAGTCTATCACCCTGTGCTCTCGCACGGATTGGAACTTGAGATATATAGAATTCCTCATATTAAATTATATATTTTTCTCTTTGTTTTTTTAATATAATAGTCAAAATAGATCCGTAGCCTATACCCCAATTACCATATGCCTTTTAATATCTTTTAAAAGACTGATCTAGATTTTCTTTTCAATAATATTTTCATTTTTGCTTTAGCACCTTTGTATACTTTAAATATGCAATTCGTTTGAAACCTTACCACTAACTATGATTGTCTTGTTGCATCATATATCCTACGAACTCATGAGTCAGTTTTAATTCAAATTTTATTCTTATTGAGTGCTACAAATCCTTTTTATCCTCAAGTGAAGTTAAAACTCTTCCGTTTATTGTATCTTTTATTAATTATCTTATTTTAGTTTGTACCTTTGTATATATAATAAAAATTTTAGGTCGTAGAGCATATTCTTAAATCTATAACTCTTATGAACCTAAACTGTGTAAAACTAATTCTCTCCCTCCTGATTGGTCCATGCCTATGTAAGTGATGTCAGTTGACATCATCAAAGGAGTTACCTCTACTATGGCTCATTTATTTCCCACTAATTTTTTCTTTTGAAATAGGAAAAAAAATTGTAGCACCTAAACCAAGAATCGTAATTAAAATCCAATTGCACCATGGTATTCCTCGCAATAAACTCTTCAAAACAAGACCCCACATGGATATATTTCGATAATTTAAACCGTTCCTAAGCAAAAACCCGTTTGTAAGAAATAACCTAGCAAAACTATATATCACATGGATTACATGTGGTCTTCTGAAATATGCATAATTTTATGAAAAAACTCCTAGAATTTTGGGAGAGGTTAACCCTCGGGTATAGTAAGGGTGGAAGTTCGGGTAGATGAGATTCGGATGATGGTCAGTTCAAATAATCTATACCATGTATGTCAATGGATACAACCTCCACAATTAACCTACTACATCCATATATATGTATCTATTAATTCATAGTTTCAACCATTATAAACTCCTTATATTTCTACTTCATACCCGTAGCAACGCCAGGGCATCCTACTAGTTCTACAATATCATAAGCAATCATTTAAAACCTGCACCATGTCGCTTAACATAAGCTATAGGGCTTGATGAAAGATCTTGGATAGGGGTCATACTAGTGCTAACATTAATAGAATTTTAACACTTATGTCTTATAATGATCGACCTTTTACTTTGAAGTAATCTTAAAGGGCCCAAAAGATATAGCCGCCAATGATCTCCACGCATTTTCAATGTGATTGAATTTTTCTATCAAGGATATATATAAGTGCAATTGTAGTTATACTATTAATATAGACGCCTCAAACATCAAGGGACAGTAAGATATAGCCACCAGTGATCTCCCACACTTCTTAATGTGATTGAATTTTTCTATCAAGGAACTATATGTGCAATTATAGTTCTATTATCAATATAGACGTGTCAAATATAAAGGGCTAGAAAGATATAGCCACCAGTGATCTCCCAAACTTCTCAATGTGATTGAAATTTTTCTATCAAGAAATTATATGTGCAGTTATAGTTATATGTACTATCATTGTAGATGTGCCAAACATTTTAGTTATAATCTAAAGTAACAACCTATATAAATTATACATGTCATAGTTACTAATATGGTTTTAAACAATTTGTTAGTATCATTAGTATATAGGCATGTTAGGTTGTGTCTTAAGTCAGTAAGGTTATTATTTTGGCTTTTTATTTTGAGACGGCATTTTGTTTGGCTTGTTGCGTTGGCAAGCAACCCATTTGCTAGCTTATCTTGCTCATTTAAATAAGGCAGAAACATTATTAGAGAGAGGAAGGTTGATTATTAGTTTGTTATGTAGATCTAATATAAGAGCCTTAGGGAAAAAAGAACCTGTTCGTGTACTTTTTATCTGTCAATTGAGTTTGTTTGGGTATTCTTCTTGTACTGCTAGCTTATTTATGGGCCTGACGGCTTATTTATGGGCCTGACGGAGATGATACTTATGCTCACGAAGCATTATAGACTTTTATTCACCAACTATAAACATCGACATAGTTGTATCTGATCTTTTATTAATATATTCTCAGATTAACTAATTGTTAACCTGATGGGGATGATACTGGCCTCATGATATTTTTGATACCCTATTAACCAACAGCCGTGAACGTGGGCAACTAATGGTGGGTATTAAGATTTTAGCCTTTTCTATCTATATAATGGCAATGGTGGGTAATTTTCTAGAAAATAGATTCAATGGTTCTAGATGGTTGGTTTTTATATTTGATGGCTAGATGTTTCTGATGAATGTGAGAATTTCTAATATTTTTCTAGAGCATCTTGTGAGGATTAACGTGGAGTCTCCGTTGAGGCCTCTAATTAGTAATAATAAATCTGTTGAGGGCTCTAATTAGTAATAGTAAGATAAGATGTGTTATTTCCTTTCAAAGTGAAAATCATTCTTATGTGCTATTTCTTGCTAGCATTGATATATCATAGTTACATCAATTATTTGTAGGCTATGACAATAATGAAGGGTTGCCAAATAGGAGGCATTGGTTTAGGTGGCCTTTTCATTGGGCTCGAAGGTCGACTGCTGAATACCTCCAGAGGCTCCTTGGTCATGAACAAGCAGGTAGCATGCAAGAAACATGAAGCGCTTATCACTAAATTGAATCAATCATAATTGTAAAATTAAATCACAGTTATCATGTACTCTACAATGCAAATAATAGAAAGGCTTCCCTACTTGTACCATGCAAACATGTACCACTTATTTTGAATCTTAATTCTTTCTGACACTTGAATTTCCCTTTTTGCCACTCGCTCTCTCCAGTGAAAGAGGGTTGCAAAGCGAGATGAAAAATTACCCAAAGTGAAATAACTGCTCAGAATTCCTGCTGCATTACTAGGTGAGAAGAAACAAATGTACTGAGCAATGTTTCTTGCTGGCTCTTTTCCAGGAGGGCTTACGGCTTTCAACTTCTCTAAGCTGGCTACATCTACAAATAATTTCTCATCTAACAATATAATTGGAAGTGGTGGTTTTGGTAATGTTTACAAGGTATCTTACTTGCTTTTATTTTGTTCTTATAATTGTGAAAAAGACTTTTCTTCTATATTCATGTTGAAGATGTTAGAATGATCTTGGCATAATCAAGATTTTGCTTAGCCTAAACATGACCACTAACATATACTCAGTGTGGAAATTAGAGGCTTAGATACTAACTTGTGAATGCCATTAATGCCTTTGTAGAAGATGCTGATGTAGGTGTAATGGCCTTCACCAAACTTTAGAACTCTATTGATGTTCTAGTGTAGAGTTGTCCTCCAAGGTGTCACCTCCTACCCTTGATGTGAAATCAAGCTTCCAAACCTTACAGAGCCCTAATTGTCCGGTTGTAGATGTAGATTGGCATGCTAATCATATTTAAGTATAAACCTCCTCCTATTTATAGGCTTTGTGGCACTAGGGTTGATTCCTATATGCTTTGGGTTACCGCTAATCATGGCAACCTAGGGCTGCTTCTTCTTACCTCAGCACAGTTTGATCTGGTTGTCTACTCGGATGCTGACTAGGCCGGTTGTCCAGACACACACAATTCCACCTCGGGCTATGCCATCATCGGGGATATCCTTGTCTCCTGGTCCTCCAAACGTTAGAACACTATTTCTAGGTCCAGCACGGAAGCAAAGTACCACGGTGAGGCTAATGTCGTTGCCAAGGCTTCCTGGTTCTGGTAACTTCTGTATGAGCTCCACTCCCAACCCAGACAGGCTACCTTGGTATATTGCGACAACATGAGGGACCAGATGCAACATCAACGCGCCAAACACATTGAGTTGCCATTAGTGCTGTCCATGTCCTACATGTGCCGACGTCATCTTAGTATGCCAACAACTTCACCTAGGGTCACCTTCCAGTCTAAACGTTTGTGCCGACACTCAGACTGCAGGGGAGGGGAGGGGAGGGGTGTTAGACAATCGCATATGGGCACATGGGTGTTATGGTGATTATAGATTGATTGCTATTATATTAGGCAAGGAGATGCCATGGTGGTCATACTTCTATAAACCAACTCGGGGTCCTCTTTGCCTATGCATGTACCCCTGCCTGTTGGCCTCCTAATCAATCTACTACACTTTCCCATGCAATTCCATTGTTTTCATTTCTCATTTTTATTAATTAATTATGAAATATCTGTTTAAATTAAATATTTTTATACAAAAATGCTTCATATTCATGATCTTCATTGGTTAAACGACACCTCAATAAAATAGATGGGTTAATCATCTTTGTACTTGTTTTTCCTCCTTTTCAGGGCATATTGCCAAATGGGATTTGTGTTGCAGTAAAAACCCTAAGTAGACAATCCAGTCAGGGCACATCTGAGTTTGAAAATGAGGTTTATATTATCTCAAGACTCCAGCATGCAAATATAGTTAAACTTTTGGGATGTTGCATTGATGGAGACAATCGAATTTTAGTCTATGAATATATGGCAAGAGGAAATTTGCACTATATAATTCATGGTACAGGTTGCATCAGTGATTTTCTTGAGTTGCAGTCTTTCACATTTGTTTTCTTAGTTTGCCCTTTTGAAGTGTTTTTATTGTTGCAGAGCTGAGAGCTGGTGTATCGCTTGCTTGGCCTATACGATTTAGGATAGTTGAAGGTATTCTCCAAGGTGCTTGTTATCTGCACCAACACTCCCGACTACGAGTAATTCATGGGGATCTAAAACCACAAAATATTCTCTTGGATTATGATATGACCCCTAGGATTGGTGATTTTGGATTGTCAGTAGTCTTAAGGTCAGATGAAGATGAGGACCAGAGACAAGTTTTTGGGACTATGTAAGTGTACATCTAATCCTCTAGTGGACCATGAAGCTAGCAAGGACAATGTAAGAGTACACCTAATGCACATAATGTTTTTGGTCTTGCAGTGGTTACATCGACCCTGAGTTTATGCACACAAACATTATCTCAATCAAGAGCGATGTGTATGTCTTCGGTATTAATTTTCTCGAGATAATCACTGCACAACATGCAAGGATAGAAACCCCCACCGCAAGTCTTCTGTTGCCTGTTTATGTAAGTATGCACTTGATGTATGTAAAATTGTAACCTTAGTTTGCAGTAGTGCTTCTAGATAAATATCTCTTAGTTGTGCCACAGTGAAAACACCTTCCCGGTGTTAGAATACACCTCAGTTTACTTTCATTTCTATTTATATCCTTCCAACTGCTAGATTTTTTTTTCTTTCCATTTGAGGTGACAAATTTTGCAGGCTTGGGATTTATGGTCTTCCGGAAGAGCAATGGAGCTGGTAGATGCATCACTGCACGATGAGCCCCAGATAAACTCCATATTTCGATGCATTCAGATAGCACTGCTGTGTGTTCAAGAGAATAGAGCAGACAGGCCCACCATGGCTGATGTTCTCTTGATGTTGAACTGTGAGACTATGACCTTACCTGTCCCTAGGCCTCCTGCAGATACATCACGGCCAGTATTACGGGCAGAATCAGCAAATACCACCAGTGAAACAGCAAGCAGTACAACATCAAATACCACCAGTGAAACAGCAATCAGTAGGTTGCTGTTTCACTGGAGGGGGCTGTTTCACTGGTGGTATTTGCTGATCCTGCCCATAATACTAGCTGTGATGTATCTGCAGGAAGCCTAGGGACAGGTAAGGTCATAGTATCACAGTTCAACATCAAGAGAACATCAGCCATGGTGGGCCTGTCTGCTAGTCATTCTTCAGCTAAGTGCTTTAGAGTATATTGGTCAATTCTAGATAGATTAGTTTAGGTCAGCCTGGGCACGAAAAACCGAGAACCAAGAACCAAACCGAATCTACCTGGAACCGAATCAAAAAATACCGAAACCGAAAAATTCGGTTCCCATTCGGTTCCGAGTTTCCAGGAACTGAATTACCGAGGTAAATACCGAAACCGAACTGAGTTTACCGAATTTACCGAACTTACCGAATTTACTTGAAATATGATACGTTTGAGTGTTATTATATTATTAATTGTACTATTATAGACTATCATTTATATATTTTTGGCACTCACACCTATAGTCTTGTGGACTTTTATATGTATATGTATTTTGCACTGTTATTATCTATGAAATCATGTCAAAATTAGTTTTTTGAACCTGCTATTACATCAGTTCGGTACTGTTCAGTAAATACCAAAACCGAACCAAATTACCGACACCAAATTTCCTCGGTACCGATTTTTTTAGGAACCAATCAGTACTAGTTTTTAAGGAATCAAATTTTGCACGGGTACCGAGTACTGAACCGATCGCTTCGGTATTTACCGAACGCCCAGGGTGAAGTTTAGGTGCTTTACAGTATATTTGTCAAATCTATAAATTGACCACATTCAACCCCAGGTTCATTCCTAAGACTACACTCACGGCTTTCTCTGTTCATGTTCTAGCATAGGGGATCTAATGGTAGGATAGGGACAGAGCTTTAGGGCTGCAGTAAACCTCATATGAGTCTCTTCCATTTGGTCCTACTTAAAGACTTCAAAGGTAATCACAGGACAACCTTTACTAGTTCTAACTTCTAAACCTATAACTTGGTTTGCTTGCGTGCTTCCTATCTGACCTATCAATCAAAGAAATGTTCTAGTCTAGATCCACGATGCAAGCTTGACTGTCGCTCTGAGATAGTCGATTTCTTGGTTGGGGTACCTTTATCAAAGGCTCCCTTCCCTACTGATCATACAACAAATAAACCTGGTTAGAAAGATGGCACATCTACCTTCTCCCTGCTCGTGTGCTGCGGAACAAAGAAAATCCACCTTCCTTGGAAAAATCATTCCTAACTCCGAAGTCTCAAATGAGACTTGGGTGGCGCCTTCTGAAGAGCCCTTCATTCCATGAGTCAGAAAGGCTAGGATTCGTGTCTCAGCTGGAAGGGGTTGTATGACTGACTCAGACAAAACGTTAGAAGTACGATCTCTTAATTTATAAGCTTTGGTCTGCCTTCTCTTATCTTATCTCTTAGTTAATAAGAAAGTGATGTTAATTGTCATCCTAAGGAGCTGACCAGTGACATTTCTATCTCAATTAAAGTCAACCTTACTATACTTGCTTGTAGGAGATCATCACTCAAAAGGCGTTCTTTCACTAGAAAAACAAGAGTTTGAAAGATCACCCATGAAATGGTCATAACTCCCCTATTTATGGCCCCTTCTATTCTATAGCTATTTAACGGCATGTTGTTTCGAATGTCCTTGAAAAGGCCTACACACATACCCTGCCACTCGATGTAGGTTTTGCCAGCGATGTATAGTGAGCTTGTTCAGTAGAGAAGGGTAAAGCGCACAAGTATTGGAAGGAAAGTTTATCCCTTCTTAAAGGATAAAAACTCTGTATTGAACTATGATTTGAATTCCTTTCATATTAGTTTCCAAGTGAAAACTGCTCATTGCCTTGATCAGAGCCTTTTAGAAGTGAGCATTTCCGCTGCTTCTATTTTTCCGAAAGCTAATGAACCGAATGGAAGAGACTCACTTATTTTAAATAAGAAAGAAGGAACCAACCAAAAAAAATAAAGAATTATTCCAACCTTGGCTCGGGTCTATCTGAAAATGGAAAATAGTTCTCTCTCATCTGGTCTCGCCACAGTAACAAGAAAAACAAGTGAATAATTGGAACATGAAAAACAAGTGAATAATTGGAACATAACGCAATCGTCAAGCAAAATCAGATGTAATGTACTATAAAAGAAAGCCTTGCCCCACTCAGAAGTGACGACCTCACCCCTCCTTCCACATTTATTGAGAATGGAAAAAGACAATGTTCATTGCTTCCTCAAAACAAGAATTCCGCAGGTGGTTTTTCATAAACCTCTTTAAGCAAGGCAAGGTGATTCATGAAGGATTTCTCTCCTCTAGTTGGTCTATTAGACTATTATTACTATAAGGTACCCTAAAACAGGCATATCCATAAAGGAAAGGCAACGGAAAATGGATGGAGATTGGTCAGTGGTCTCCTCTCCTAGTTGAGTATTTCTGTTCTTTTCTTTTATTTAAGAACAGTAGTTGGACATTCCACTTTTTTAAGTTCTTTTTTTTATTTTACATAACAAGAACAGAGTCACGCTTGGATTTGAATCTATGACAATGGGTTTTGGAGACCCACGTTCTCTCGAACTGAACTAAGAGTGCTTTCTTACGCTAGAGATAAAGCAATAAAGAAAAGGATGATTTTTGCATGCATATAGAAAAATGAAACTCTGAATTTTATCCAATTTGAATTGATCTTGATCCCTCGTTATTCACCATAGGAGAAGTAATAGGGATGACAAGATTTGAACCTGTAAGATTTTGTACCCAAAACAAACGTGCTACCAAGATGCGCTACATTCCTTTTCCAAATTATTGCACAATTTCTTTCTTGTTTTTCACATCGTAATTTTATCCCCCATCAATATACAACTTTTTTTTTATCATTTCTTCTTTTTGGTTTCATATAATAAATGATATACATCTGAAACCCAATCTAACGTATAAAGAAAGAATATTTATCGGTGGTGCTCATGAAGAAAGAAGGGGTTATTTTTTTATTCCACCTTATGTACCCTTTTCTTTGCATTTTTTCTAAAGCCTGTTCAACCTTATATCACCTAGAACAAGTCATGGACTTCTTCAATGTCAATGAAAGAAAGTCTCGTGGAAACATTTTCAACGAAATAAGAACCATACAAAATAGATTTCTTTATCTTTTTTTTAGAAAAACTTTTTTTTTATTTTCTGTTTTTCTTTTTTTCCTAAAGATATGCAAGTGTACTATATTATAAAATGACTTGAAGGTTAATTTGATGATTCATGTAGTGGCACCGCACAACACGAAAACAAGTCGTTGCCATGAAAATGACCTGAAGGTTAATTTGATGATTCTCTACAACTGATTTCGACATGACACTTTGTCCCATGCAAAAAAGTGTCAGGACAGGTGCTTGCAAGTTTGGAATGTTTTGACAAAGTCACGGAGGTTTCTCTCCACAGACCCACCCGTACTTGCCGCTGCTTGCGCTCTCTTTCAACCCCTTCATCCTCTCCCTTATCGCCACTGCTCTCGCACCATCACCCATGACCAACTCGACGCACCTCGCCAGCTCAGTCCCTGTCAGCACACCATCACTGTTCCGTCCTCCTCTGACGCCAACCTGCCACTCTTCCTCGACCAAGTACACGTTCGTTGGCTGATCAATCGAGTGCGGCACACCGACGATCGGCACACCGCACGCCATGGCCTCCACCGTCGAGTTCCACCCCAGTGCGACATGAAGCACCCCACCGCCCGGTGCGACAGCACCTCCAGCTGGTCGCACCAGTCCAAGATCATCCCCTGCTCCAGCGAGCCATGGCTGCTGCGGCTGCTTCCATCATGGCCGTCGTCGTCGTCCTCGAGGCCGTCCTTGCGGATGACCAGCAAGTACGGCCGGCCACACTGCTGCAACCCTGCAGCGATCTCGTCCATCTGCCGCCTGTTGAGCTTCGTCACGCTCCCGAACGACACGTACACCACCGACTTGTCCGGGCGGGCATCAAGCCACTCCATGTACCTCTTCTTGTCGTCGTGCTCGAACAGATGGATCCGCGCGGCGGCGTCCTTCAAGGATGACCCCCCGGCGACCATGGGGCCGACGACGGCCACGTCCAAGTGCCGCTTCATCTCTGCGAGCACGTCCGCCTCCAGCTCCTTGACGTGTTCACCAGCACCTTCGGCCGCCATTGGTCCATGACCTCGAACAGCTCTCGGAACATCTCGATCAGGGCGGTTGCCCGCACGCTGCTGGCGGTGGTGTCGAGCAGGAAGGACGGGAAGTCCCGGAATCGGAGGGGATGCCTCAGCCCGGGCAGGCTCACCTCGTCGCGCTCGTCGGGGTTGTCACCGCCGGCGCCGGTGGCGGCGTGCTCGTGGTAGGCGCCGTGGAAGTAGTGGTACTCGGCGGCGAGGACGGTGGCCGGCTGGATCCTGTACATGGCGAAGGGGATGGCGTGGCGCCTCGCCACGTCCACCACCGCGGGTACCACCATCGTGAACACGATGCACGTGATGGGTCTCCCGCCGGCGGCGGCGAAGCCGGTGACGATGGTGGAGAGGCTTTCGGCAGTCACGCGGCGCCGGCGCACCCAGTCCTCGGCGGTCTCGGGCGCGCCACCGTCGTCGAAACCGTCTGAGTGGGGAACGTAGGAGATGACGCCGTCGCTGCAGGCCTTGGCCTCGCCGCTGCCGAAGTCCGGAGAGGGGAACAGGCGGCGATGGGCGGCGACTGGCAAGGAGAGCGTGGCGAGGATGGAGCAGCCGCCGTCGATGGGGCTGAGGCGGGCGAGACGGTGAGCCAGGGCGTGGCCTGGGTTCACGTGGCTCTGCAGGCCGTAGGCCACCACCAGGAAATGGAGGCCGCCGTGGGGACTGCCGTGCTGCTGCTTGTCGGCCATGGAAACAGAGAGTGATGGGAGCAACGTAGCTGCAGAGGAAAAGAATGCTCTCTTAGCTCGGAGTTTGGACACTGGGCAGGGTGTGTGATGTGAGGGCAAGTGGATTGTGGATGGCTCCAACTTATATCGAATCTCCTGAGGACATAAATTGACCTGGTGGTAATCTACCATCTACTCTTATTTCTATATACCAATTACAGCTCCCTCGTTAAGCCACGTGGCCATCCATCCATCCATCCACGCTGCAACCACGCCCCTGCCACACCACGCCCCTGCGTACTGCATCAACTCCGTTTAACCAAAAAAAAAAAAAAAAAAAGACACGAAACAGAACGCCTCGCAACTTCCGCCCAGTTGTCTCGCCGTCGCCATTGCCGTCGTCGTCTCCGTCTCCTCTGTGCCCACCTCGCCGTGTGCTCGCACCAGCCGCGCCCCTGTGCGGACACCGGTGCTTTGCCCGCGCAGGCGCCGTCTAATGCGCTCGCCGCTCCGCCGAAGTCCGTGTCCGCAGCTCCGGTGCCCAGCACGGGGAACTCGATCCACCTCCTCCCACAGCGGCGCGACGGCCACCGGCGCTCCAACCTCGCTTTCATTAAGTTTGTTGTGTCTTCGATTGCCTCTGATTCCCTTATCTTTTATCACCGTCAAGCCCTCATATGTCGTTTCCTTTCCTCTTGCCGGACTTGGCACTTGAACTGCTCGATGAAATGCCCCAACGTATAGGTTCATACTTTTTGCTCTGTGATTTATCCATTCAGGAACCCTATCGGGTTGCTTGCCGTACTGTCCTTCGCCCTCCCGCTGCCCCTCCAGTAGTTCCTTTAGTTATGCAACCTTCATGTTGCTCTTTGTAGATCGAGGACTAGCGTCTTCTATCACATCAATTCCTTGAAGCTCACATCCACGAAGGTGACTCCTATTACAACCTTTCTCATTTTCCTTCTTTGGACTAACGTACTTTTACATGGATGCCGTACTACTGTCGGTGCACCTGCAGTTCATCTGATGCATTGACCAATGCTGATTTCCATCCAAAAAAGTCCCATTGTCATACAGTAACGGATACGATTGTCCTTGCCCAACTGATCATACTATTTTCAGTTAATTTACACTCCTTCACACATTGCCCTTAAAACTTGACTCTTGAATGTTTTGTAAACGGCCCAAGTAAATCTTTGTGTATACTGTCGATGGAATGTTCTGACTCTGTTGCTCCAAGTTCTTTTTTACTTGCTTCGCCTTTTCTCTACAAACATGTTATCCTCAAAGATTACCTTTTCTTATATTCCTCATTTTTTTTACTGACTTAAGCATACATATTAAATCTTATTTGTCTTTTCATGCATGAAGGTTTTCGAGCAATACTAGGGACTACCATCAGTGATTTTCAGTGGCAACCAATGAATGAGATAAAAAAAATAGAGAACAAAAACTTGAAGTTGTTGTTTATCCTCAGATCTTACTGTGCTTTATTTGTCTCCTTTTGTGCACAAAATGACAGGCAAAAACCAGAGCCACATGATGTTTTCAGTGAAACATTTGATTCATCATATAATTTATACGCATGTTATGAAACCAAATCATGCAATACTTCCTCTAATCGACATCATTTCGCTATGTGCAATGCCCATTCCTGCTCTTTATATATTTATTTATACATTTTACATTAGACATCAACATGATGTTACTTCATTAATGTTAGGCCCATTGTCAATTCTACAATACAACCTTCAATTTTTCAACTTCCTGTGTCGCACCGCAGCAAAGCGCGGGTTCCTGCTAGTTTCAATAATAGTATCTTCCACTTTATTTAATGAATTCTATCTATTCAGGCTTTAGGTCTTGTCTATATCTATATCTATATAATATATCTATATATATATAGTATATCTATATCTATTATCTATAATCTATATCATAAATATAACCATGGCATGTTTTTGTCCAACTTTTATTAGTATAACTAGCGAACATAATTATAGTTATACTTTTATTATACTTTTTTTTTATAGATTATTCAATAGTTATACTTTTTTTACTCTTGTTGCAATGCATGTGCATGTTTGCTAGTTACGACTAATAAACACAGATCCCCCCTTCTTGAGCACCCTAGATTGGTTCTTTACATCTATACTTGGACTTCATCTTTTCCAAACACTTTTGTTTTCCCTCTTGTTATGGGGACTTCAGATCATGTGTCGTGTTTGATCTTAGTTGTGTGAACACAAGGTTGTTATATGCTCTGCTTGTGTTTTGGTTTTGTGATGAGTGGTTGCCATCGAGCTAGTGCTTCGGGTTGAGTTTGTGTGAACTAACCGTGCCACGAGTTGGGTTGTGCAACATGTCTTTTGGCTTGTGGTGCGTGGGTGTGGAGCTTGGACTCGATGGTCGATGGCGAGGTGAAGGTTAAGTAGAGGCTGGTTGTGCTGATGGACCGAGGATGGTGAAGGACTGACATGAGGCTTGGATTGAGAGACTAGAGCACCAGAGGACGAGCAATGATGGCTGACACCTAGGGACATCAACAAGTGCAAGTGTACATGGAGGAGTGACCGTGTTCACCGAGTCAAGATGGCCGACGTGTGGGTCGAGTGGAGGTTGAGAATTGGCGGCCGACTGGTCGAGGACGACAGTGACACGTGTCGAGTGGTGGGGATGTATATGGAGTACGCTACTCACAGGTCAGTTTGGTGTTTGGGCCTCAAAACCATTGGTGGACGGTTTTTAGGTTTGGAGCTCAAAACCTAGGTGGAGGTTTCAAGACAGAATAGATAGAATGTGGCAGCATCGAGGAGTTTACGTCGAGGTGAAGCTATCTCATGAAGGGTGCGGTGGCCGTCGGATGAAGATTACTTCGAGTTGGATTGTAATGCCTTAGGGTTAGATGGTTCACTCTAATTATCCATGGGCAATTCTAGAATGTATAATAGCCTCGCTAAATAAGGGAGGGTTGCCCCAAACAACCCTCACCTCTTGACATTTTTGTTTCTTGCTTGCTAGGTCTTCCCTCTTCTCTAGCTTGCTTGAGCGGTCCGCAAGAGATTTCGCCTGTCACCTCTGTAATCAAACTAGAGATTTTGTGGAAATGGATGCCCTTACCTCCTCATGTCCTTCGGGATTCGATTTGTGAGCTAATTTTGTGTTTCACGCTCGTGTTCTTTGTCTTCATTTTTTCCCTCTCTTACCTCTCGTGTTCTTGCTTGGTTCTTGAGTTTTGGGGGCATCTCCGTTTGAACCGTTTGTTTCTACTTGATCTTAGACGTGAGATGATCCCTTTCACTGAAGGAATTTGTCCAATTCCTCATGAATCCATAGATCGGGTTGAATCAAGGTGAAGGACTAATTTTTTTGGGGTTTTCTTTGCGTGATCTAAGACTCCCGTTGATTGGCTTTGTTTCGGGCTATGATCTCTTAGAGGGAACTTCTATACTATCGTGTGAACATCTGGTTCAAATTTGGTAGTAGTTGGTTGAGATTTGGCTGAGATCCAGTTGATTGAAGTTCTTGGCGATTTTTGTTCGAGCTGAAGCCCGTGCTGAACATCAGCACTTCAGTGGTGAACCTCCAAGGTCTGATAGCTGAAATCAGTGAGTGTTGAACTTCAGCACTTGGGTGATAAACCTCTGGTGAACCTCCGCACTTGGACGATGAACCTCCGAGGTCTAATTGTGTGAGTGCTAAACCTCAGTAGTTGGGTGTTGAACATGAGGGTCTGTTTGCTGTACTTTGAGTTTTTGCTTCAGTCTTGAATTCTAGTATTCCATTGTTGAATCCAATCTACTACTCCTATATTGCTAAGACCAACTAAGGGGTTCCCTCTAATCAAATTGCTCCATTTTATAAAAGTGATGTCAGCTGACATCATCAAAGCAGTTACACCCACTAAGGCCCCACTAAGGCTCATTTATCTCCCCCTAGCTATTTCTTTTGAAATAGAAAAAAAATCGTAGCACCTAAACCAAGTATCGTAATTAAAATCCAATTGCACCATGGTGTTCCTCACAATAAACTCTTCAAAACAAGACCCCATATAGATATATTTTCATAACTTTTTTGCAAACATTTAAACCGTTTCTAAGAAAAACATGTTTATAAGCAAAAAAAATAGCAAAGCTTGTGAGGTACCATAAATGCTAATATGTATTCATATAAACTTGATTAAAGTTAAATTTGTCTAATTTATTAAGGGCAAGTACATTGGTGTTGTCTCGTAAGCAGTCTTATGTAGTGCCACGTAATTTTAAGACGATATAATAAACAATATGTACAATGATTATCTTTTAAGTTGTCTCATAGTAATTCGTAGTTCTATGATTTATGCTAAAATAAAGGAAAAGTTTGTGAGGTGCATGGCAACAACTACTTGTACAATAGTATAATAGTTGTCTCATAGTCTTAAGTTTTAGCTCATGAGGTGGTTGTTTCGCGAAACAACAACCTCTTCCTCTCTCTCCTCTCTCTTTCCTCCACGTCAGCAAAAATCCAACGTGACACTGCATGAGACGGAGTATGAGACCGCTGATGTGTAGCAATGTACTTGCCCTAAGAGGTGAAAATGACATTTTTTTTATGCGAGGAGGGAGTATATATGAGATCAAGGGATCCATGTTCGATCAGCTAATTAGGTTTCATTCATGTTGTGGCACCGCACAACAGCAAAACAAGTCGTTGCCATGATGAAATAAGAACCCGCAGATTAATTAATTACTAGATTAGATTCTCTAACCATGGCTTTCATTATACTGATTTCCATATGACACTTCGTCTCATGCAAAGTGTCAGGACAGGAGCTTGGAAGTTTGGAATGTATCGACAAAGTCACGGAGGTTTCTGTCCACAGACCCACCCGTACTTGCTGCGGCTTGCGCCATCTCTTTCAACCCCTTCAACCTTTCCCTTATCGCCACTGCTCTCGCACCATCACCCATCACCACCTCAACACATCTCGCCAGCTCTGTCCCTGTCAGCACACCATCACCGTTCCGTCCTCCTCTGACGCCAACCTGCCACTCTTCCTCGACCAAGTACGCGTTCGTCGGCTGGTCGAACGAGTGTGGCAAGCCGACGATCGGCACGCCGCACGCCATGGCCTCCACCGTCGAATTCCACCCGCAGTGCGACACGAAGCACCCCACCGCCGGGTGCGCCAGCACCTCCAGCTGGTCGCACCAGTCCACGACCATCCCCTGCGGCTCCGGCGAGCCATGGCAGCAGCTGCGCTCATCATCGTCGTCGCCGTCCTCGTCCTCGAGGCCGTCCTTGCGGATGACTAGCAAGTATGGACGCCCAGATCGCTGCAGCCCTGCAGCGACCTCCTCCATCTGCCGCCTGCTGAGCTTCGTCACGCTCCCGAATGACACGTACACTACGGACCTGTCCGGGTGGGCATCAAGCCACTCCATGTACCTCTTCTTGTCGACGTCGTCATCGTGCTCGAACAGGTGGATCCGCCGGGCATCCGTCGAGGACGACCCTCCGACGACCATGGGGCCGACGACGACCACGTCCAGGTGCCGCCGCCGCTTCATCTCCGCGAGCACGTCCTCCTCCAGCTCCTCGAACGTGTTCACGAGCACCTTCGGCCGCCATTGGTCCATGCTCTCGAACAGCTCTCGGAACATTTCGGTGACGGCCTTGTCCAGCACGTTGCCTGTCGTGTCGAGCAGGAAGGACGGGAAGTCCCGGACCCGGAGAGGACGGCTCAGCCCAGGCAGGCTCACCTCGTCGTCGTGGCCACCGGCGATGAGGTTGTGGTTGCCGCCGTGGAAGTAGTGGTACTCGGCGGCGAGGACGGTGGCCGGCTGGATCCAGTACACGGCGAAGGGCACGCCGTGGCGCGTCGCCACGTCCACCACCGCTGGTCCGACCATCGTGAACACGATGCACGTGACCGGCCTCTCGCCGGCGGCGAACCGGGTGACAATGGCGGAGAGGCTCTCGGCGGTCACGCGGCGCCGGCGCGCCCAGTCCTCGGCGGTCTTGGGTTTGGCGCCGTCGTCGAAGCCGTCCGAGTGGGGGACGTAGGAGATGACGCCGTCGCCGCAGGCCTCCTCCTCGGCCTCGCCGGTGCTGACGTCCGGAGAAGGGAACAGGCGGCGTTGGGCGGCGACTGGCAAGGAGAGCGTGACGATGATGGAGCGGCGGCCGTCGATGTGGCTGAGACGTGCGAGACGGTGAGCCAGGGCGCGCCCTGGGTTCACGTGGCTTTGCATCCCGTAGGCCACCACCAGGAAATGGAGGAGTCCATGGGGACTGCTGTGCTGCTGCTGGTGTTCTTGCTTGTCCGCCATGGAGATGGAGTGATGTGGGAGGCTGGGAGCTACTACGTCTACGTGCTAGTAGTAGAGGAAAAGAGTGGCTTGTTAGCTCTTAGATCATGGTGTGTCATGTGTGGACATGTGGTGTAGCTGACATCCATGTGAAAAGCTTATCCACGCAGCAGGTGTACCTCTAAAATGGTATCTGTACTTGTGGCGAGGAGCATGACGTGTGACCACCTTACGTTAACACACTACTTGCGTCACTAGATCCCTCCAGATCTATGGATTCAAATTTGCCGTCACTACCGAGATTAGACCGACAAAGAGTATAGATGGCCATCCGGCCGTGCCGTGCCACGCCTCGCCGTGTCGCGCCGTGCCGTCGTGCCGGCCGTGCCGTGCAGGTGCGTGCCGTGCGCGCCTCGGCCGGCCCGCACGCGGCCCTGTCAGGGCCGTCGTGCCGGCCCGAAGCACGGCGTGCCCGGCGTGCCAAGCACGCGGCCAGGGCCAGGCGGCCGACGCGGCGACGCCCTGCTGCCGGCTGGGCGTGGAGGAGGAGGCCGCCACGAGGGGCGGGCGCCACCCTGCTGCCCACGTGGAGGAGGAGGCCGCTCTGCCGCTATAGGCGTCGCCGCCGCCCGTGCTCACCTGTGTCGCCACGCTCGCTTTGCCGCGGAGGGACGGCGTCGGCGCGCGCGAGATGGAGGTGCTGTGCCCGCCAAGCGGGGCGGAGGGCCGCGCGCGAGGTGGAGCATGGGAGGTGCTCCGCCCCCCGAGCGACGGGCGCCAGCGCGAGGTGGAGCCGTGGAGGTGCTTTCGCCCGCCCCGCGAACAGAACAGCGCCCGTGCGAGATGCTCTGCCTCGCCACGTGCCCTGGCCGGCTGGCTGTGCTCAGCCCCTTGACGCAGGTGACGGCCAGCGCGAGGTGGCGAGGAAGAAGCCTGCGCGCGAGGGAGTGTCTGGCAAGGCCGGGGAGATAGGGAGGGCCGTGTGTAGTGAAGTTAGGGTTAAGGGAGGGGGTGTGGTGAGCTGCTATTGGCTTGGGCTGTCTGCTGGGCTGTTGGCCTGCTATTATTGGAGCTTCTTCTTCGGGCCGCCACCGTGCCGCCTCTTCGACCAGGCCGTGCCGTGCCGCATCGCGGGCCTGGGTGACGGCCCAAAGGCACGGCCTGGTGCCTCGGGCCGTGCCGGCCCGGCCCGGTGGCCACCGGGCCGTGCCGTGCTCGGGCCGGGCCAAAATGGCGGGCCGTGGGCGGGCCACCAGGCCACGGCCTGCATGGCCATCTAAAAGAGTATCGACCATAGCCATGCATGGACCTTCCTGTTACTACCGGTGCGAGACCCAGCAAAAATAGAATAAGGATCACTATTGAGTCAAGTCTTTTAGTTTTATCTAGCAGCGAGATCACAATATTACTAGCAGGGTAATGTCGTCACCAGTTTAACAATTCAAAGCTTATTTGGCTGCACACAAATAAATCCTAATTCGTGTGGATTTGAAGACATTGAACTGAAATCTATACTATAAAGAAGCGAAGGAAACCGAAACTAATTTTCACTTAAAGATTTTCTACCCACCTCTAATCTCCTCCCTTGGATGTGCCTTGAATTTGCATCTAACACTTCTTACCTATCCTCTGGATGGACCCAGGCCAGGACGATACTCACACACGCGTGTTTCTCGAACGATAATGCTTCAATTAGGGCATCCGTCCGTGACTCTCCCGTCCGGACGGACGCGGCAACGGCAGCGCCCACGCTCCTCCCGCGCGGCGACGCCTTCCTCCCGGCGAGACGACAAACATGCTCCTCCTTTCACGCGGCGACGCCAGGTAGGCCTCCTCTTCCTTCTCCTCTCTGCTCTCTCCTCTCCTCTAGGGTTCCGGCGAGCCTTCCCCTCTCTCCCTCAACTCCGTGGGGTGTAGAATGGCCGGCCGGCCGGGGGGAGGAAGGGAAGGCAGGCGGTGGTTTGCAGGTGGGCGGTTTCGGGGCAGCTGGTGGCGGGGGCCGGCAGTGGGCCAGGTCTAGGGCGGAGCCGAGGGCGTCGGAGCTAGAGAAGGAGGGCGGTGGAGGGGAAGAGGGCGGCCGGGAGAAGGAAGTGGCGGTGGAGGGGAGGAGCACTAGTACAGAAATGCTTTGTACTGGCGGTGGCTAACCTATTTTACCGGGCGGTTTTGCCAACCGCCAGTGGGAAAGGCCGATGAAAATGGCATATTTCCACCGGGCGGTTGTTTGAGAACCGCCAGTAGAAATTGATTTCTACATGCAGTTCTCTTAAGCAACCGCCTGTAGAAATTGCTGCCCAGAAAACGCGAAACAAATAGCAAGTTGCACATTTTTTCGGGTAAAATCGCGCGCTACGCGGCTGTGGGGGTTCGAACCCGCGACCTCGGTCTCACGCGTATCCCCCTCTACCACTCCACCCACACGTCACTTGTGTCTATATCCCATTTCGGTTCCCCACATATTATCCAAACCGATAGTAAATTCGACATTTCAGGGTCTAAACAAATTTAAATGAAAAAGTGTTCAACTACAAAGTTTCATAACTTTTCAAGGTCTACAACTTTCATTTAGAGTGTTTCTCCATCCGAGGTCATTTGCAAAATTTAAATTTTAAATTTGAAAATTTCATTCGTAGTTTTCCATAAAAAGATGATTTCAAATGAAAAAGTTGTCAACTACAAAGTTTCATAATTTTTTGAGATCTACAACTTTTATTTTGGGAGTTTCTCCATCCGAGAAAGTTTGAAAAACTCAAAAAAAAAATTAATTCCAAATTATTTCTACTGGCGGTTCTCTTAAGAGAACCGCCAAGAAATAGTCATTTCTTGGCGGTTCATTAAGAGAACCGCCCGCCCAAGAAATCGTATTTCTACCGGGCTGTTCTAAAGATAAACCGCCCAGTAGAAATTAAACATGAAGTGTCAAGAGAAATGATTTGTGTACTAGTGGAGGGCGGCTGCCACCGGCGTCAGGGTTCGCCGGCCCAAGCTCGTCCGTTCTGGTGAACCCCTGGCGCCCAGTGGTGGGGTGGTGGGGTGGTGGCTGGCGGTGGGGGGGGGCGCCGGACACGCGCGCCGCGGGGAGGAGGGCGTCCGGACGCACGCGGACGTCCGGACGTCCGGGTGGAGTCATTACCGTTTTGCGAAGGAACGCACTCCTCGGCGCTACTCGAGCCTCAATTTTTGCCACCGGATCCATGTATACCCACCCACATGCATGTACCCCCACGGGACCAAGGTGTCAGAGTCCGATGTCCTCTGCGGCTCTCTGCCAATCCCTTCCTTCCGCATCCGTGCCTCCTATTCGTGTCTTTCGTGGATGCCGTCCTCTCGGTAAGCCGCCTCCGGCCGGCCTGCCGCCGCCCCGTATAACCGCCCGTCCACCCTCGCAACAGCCGCCGCTTTGCCTTCGACAAGACAACCGCCGCGCAGTTTTTTCCTCTCTTGATGCAGGGTGTACGAAGGCAGTGCCACGCTGATGCGACGCCGGACGCGCCACCACCAGGTGCGGCCACACACACTGCCAGGCCTTCGAGGCCTTCGGCCGTTCGCCGGCGTCGAGCACCAGCAGGTACGCCCACCCCCTTCTCTTCCCTTCCTTCTGCGACGGAATACATGCAGATGCGCTCCATGTGCTCGACATCCGGGGCTCAAAGACGGCAGCGCCATGCTGATGGGGACGTGATATCTGCTGCCGCCACAGCCTGGTGCCCACTGTAAGGCCTTCATCTTCAGGCCTTCGCTGGCGTCGAGCACCACCTGGTACGCCCCACCCCTTCTCTTCCGTTCCTTCTGTACGAACAGGAGCATCCAAATCCAAATCTAGCCTAAGATGTTTGTGTTCGGATCTTATCTGATCTGATTTCATCCAATCACAAGCGTAAGAAACGCATCTCTGAAGTGGAACAAAGGCCTCTGATTTTCTTCTGATCTGCATGTTCAGCTATAGGGTTTATTAGCGATGGTGCATGCAGGCCTGCTCTCCGGCACTAAATTCAGAAAGTTGCTCTCCACAGGTGAGAGTGAGATTTAGATCTTATCCTGTAATTTTCTCCCTGGATCACTATTCTTCCTTTTTTTTTTTTCTGAATTGGCCGATCACGACTGTTCTTGCTTCTGTTCTTATATACACGCACTGTTTGCAAGTGTAAATGTTTAGCTGAAGACAAACAACGAAGGGAGCCATTGCAATTATTATACCAAAAAATCCTAGGAATTAATTTTGAAGTTCTAATATTTGTGTATGAGTAATCTTGACCACAATTATGGATTTGAATTACATGATTTTTGTAGTGTTCTGCTTGCTGGATACCTAGGTCTATATGTTTTGCCTGCTATTTATTCATTCCTATTCAGTTGAAATTTTCAGAAGCAAGTCATGATGGCATTCAAGGAAAAGAAATAGGCGCTTCTTAATTAGTACCCTACATGAGGATCACATACTGAATATTTTCTATTATAAGGTGTGCAAAATGCTACATCCTTTGAGTCTGGATTTGATTTTATTCAAATCTAACGATTCAAAAATTCTGAGTTGTAGCATCTGATTTAAATGCTCGTCTCATATGTTTGCCTTATATGCCTTGCACTAGTGGCACTCAAGTGATCAGTAGCATCCATCAGAACATGAGGTCGTTGGCATAATATGTCACATGTCAATAACGGCATCCTCTGTCCACCTTGTTTGATTCTGATACAGCGTCGGCGATGAGGAGATCGTAAGGGAGAGTGGAGAAGAAGGCTAGCTTGGGAGTTAGAGCGAAGCGTGTAGCGAGGAACCTCGGCGGTGGGTTCTTCTCCGGTGAGCGCGGCTGAAACGCTCGACACCACCGTCGAAGGGAAAACTCCCACCCTGATAACAGGTAGAGTTTATTCCTTCTTCGATAATCCTTACAGACTCCAAAGGTGCCCTTTATAACCTAGGTGCACTTTCCTAACAAACTCAATCAACTCTCTAAAAATCTCTCTCCTTCCAATGTTTCCTAATTAACCGGGCTTATAGTTAGCCATGACTTGGACTCTGTGGACGTCCAGACCTGCGCCTATATTGGCGGCCAACAAGAGTCCACAACATTCCTCCCCTCCCCAACAAACAGCTCGTCCACTCTCGCCCTACTCTGGCTGGACCTGGTGGCTGAAAGACGTCGTCAAGATGCGGATGTCACGCGTGCAGGTCATGGACGTACGTGATCGCACGGACGCAAGTTGGGTTCGGTGTCGCTCAAGTTTCTTGCTTCCATAGAACAATCCAAGTCTATGGGCCGGACTGCAGAGCAATCAAATTTGTTTCGTGACCGCCTACGATGGTTGAAGATGAACAACGGGAGAAGTTCATCAAGTGGGTTGGCTTTGTCCTGTGCAAGCTGCAGGATAGTCGACGTGACTTCACTTGCGCGGATAGGCTATGGCGGAGAGGCTAGCGGCGACATATTCGCGTAAACTCAGGATACGGTTTTGGCTTTTTGGATTGGAGGAGTTTGCGTTGCCGTCAGGCTATAGCAATATACATAGATTGATTTAAGTTGTATGCGGGATCTAAGGGTATGGGTCTGAATTTGAAATTAATGAAGTATAGACGGTGGATATCAATGCTAAGGTACATATTGTACCTTCTAGGAGGTAATATCTCAAATCAATCTGAGCCGTTGATATTTTGAATTTTATAAATTTTTTGATACATTAAAAATTTCAGAAAAAACAAAAAAATCATCGTATTTCCATAATAAGGGGAGAAGGAAATCTTGAATTGTGCATGTGCGCATGCGACGGGAGGGGAAATCCGGAAAGAATCCTCGCTGATCACGGGGAAATCTGAGAAGAATCTTGAATCCTCACTAATCCTCGCTAATCTTGCGACAAGTACAAGCTATATATCACTTTGTCACGTACACATACACGCACACACACATCATGCACCGATGCACGTACTGGCAACACATACACGCACACGCACACACATCATGTACACGTACTGGCAACACATACACGCACACACACACACATCACGTACACGTACACATACTAGCAACACGTACACGCACACTAGTATGAACAAGTACCGGCACCACGTACACGCACACGAACTAGTACCGGCAACACGTACACGCACACACACACGTACACATACAAAGTCACGTTGTCATGTACACACACATTAGTATACATGAAAAATCAAATACGGAAAAGATTTACATATCAATCAAGAGATCACGCATGCATCAACTAAATCTTGTTTATATCTAAATTTTCCTTATTTATCTTATTTTCTAAAATAAATAAATAAATATATATATTTCATCTATTACCTCCTAGAAGGTAAAAGGCAATCGTGACCATCCGATCAAAAGAAATAGATGGCTCACAGTCATTTGTATGTACCGCAGCAAAGCCCTTTTAACTAAAGTAATGTTGATGTTTTTGTAGACTGCAGCGTCAGTTTTTCTAGAAGGGAAAAAGAAAACTCACTCCTCATCGTACATGGCCGATGGGGGCTAGCGGATAATGCCGACTTGAGTTTTTTTTTTGAGCATCACAGAGTTTCATTCATTCGAGACAAGGTTACAATCGGTGGCAGCGAGATCGGTCAGCCAAGCCAGAATCTCGTCGAGCCAAAAGAACGAGCGCTCTGTGGTAGAGACTGTACATGCACAGCAAGGAGCCACCGAGTTAGCCTCTCTCCCCACCCAAAGAACTTCAAAACTTATAAACATTTTGCCTAGCTCTGCGATATCGAAGCAAATACCACCTATAGACGATCTGACCCCCCGATCCATCCTCTAGCAGGGTCTTCAAATTCTTGCAGTCGACCTCCAAGACAACTTCGGTCATAGCCCAGTTCCTGAGCGAGCTCTAGACCCTCCTTGGCCGCCAATGCTTCAGCTGTCGGTGCGTCCACAGACATCATCAAACCACCGAGCAGCCCCGGCGCACACCCGCCATTGTGGTCTCGGATCACCACTCTAGAGCAGCTTGTATAGGATATTGAATCGAAGGAAGCATCAGTGTTCACCTTGATCCAGTCAGTCATGGGGGTTGCCATGCCATTGCATGTTCCTTTCTTGCTTCCCTTGCTTGCTCGGCATTTTCAGTGAGACTACGTCCTCGATCAGCTTGGAGATGAACCTGGCTGTTGCTCCGGGTTCCCTGACTTTCCTGCCATGCTTCCTATTGTTCCTGCCATTCCACAGCGCCCATGCTCCACAGGTCAGCCAGGGCACAACCGATGATGCGCATACCTCTGAATTGAGCACATCCGATGGCCAAGTCACTGGGTGCAGAGGCTGTATCTCCACACCTGTCAGGACTTTAATTGCATTCCACAATCTCCTCACCATAGGGCAGACAAAGAATATATGATAAAGTGACTCGTCTGGATCACCACATACTTCACAGAAAGCCTCCTTTTCAATATGTCTCCGCTTCAGCTCAGCCTTTGATGGAAGGGAATTATGCATAACCCTCCACCAAAATACTCTGATTTTCAGCGGCACCTTCGACCTCCATACCGCTCTCCATTGGTCTTGCTGTTATGAGGCCGTTGCTTCATTAGTTCCAGCCATAGCCTCAGTAGCTTGAGTCTCCTTGAGCAATCTGTAAGCAGACTTCGCCGAATAGACTCCATGCTTCTCATTAGCCCATGCTAGTATCAGACTCCAGTCGAATGCTCGGTTTGATTTTGAGCAATCTGTAAGAATACTCTGCTGCATCCCACGCCACAAAGGATCGGCGTACTGCCCCTTCATCCCAGACCCTGTTGCCAGGGACAAACAAGTGATAGACCCGTTCAGCCGTCGCCTTGGGTAAACGAACTAATGGCTTCAATGATCTCACCCCAGGAATCCAGTTATCATTCCACACGTCAATATCAACCGGCCCAACTCTTTTTATCAGGCCCCTCCTCAGTACCTCTCTTCCATGGAGGATCGCCCTCCAAGTCACGGAGCTCCGCTTCTTCTTGGTCGCATCAAGGAAATCACAATTGGGATAATACTTTCCTTTCAGGACCTGCGCACAAAGCGAGCTCGGCCTCATCAATAGCCTCCATCCCTGCTTACCCAACATAGCTTGGTTGAAGAGAGCAAAGTCCCTAAAACCCAAACCACCATTGTTCTTTGATCTTGTAAGCTTCTCCCATCTGAGCCAGTGGATTTTAAGATTATCCACTTGAGTTAGTAAACTCGTTGAGGAACAAACAAATCTTAGCTTCCCACATCGAAAAAGAAGCAAACTCGTGTGACCTCGTGGCCGACCAGTTCGTGTGTCCCTCTCCCTCTGTCGCAATCGCAACAGACGGTGTGACTCGCGTGCTGCCTTATAATATTGGGTTGGATCGCAATAGACGGTGTGACTCGCGTGCCGCCTAGCTTATAATATTGCTTTTATGTGCCGCCTTATATATAGTAAAAAGTTAGACTACCAGCAAGTCTATAAATTAGCCACGGTCAGGCACCATCCATCATGTCCAACCATCATAGCCACACAATGGAGAAGCAGCAGGTGCTCCTGGCCGTAGCCATTGTGGTAGTCCCTTTCGTCATCCTCTTCAAGCTAATCAAGCGTTTGCTCGTCCCCAAGCCAAAGCTCAAGCTACCCCCAGGGCCATGGACGCTGCCATTGATAGGCAGCCTGCACCATATCATCAGCAACCCGTTGCCGTACCGCGCGATGCGCGAGCTCGCGCACAAGCACGGGCCGCTCATGATGCTGTGGATGGGCGAGGTGCCCACGGTGGTGGCGTCGTCGCCGGAGGCCGCGCAGGCGATCACCAAGACTCACGACCTCGCGTTCGCCGACCGTCACGTGAACAGCACCACCAACATCTTCAGCTTTAACGGCATGGACCTGGCGTGGGCAAGCTACGGCGAGCAGTGGCGCCAGCTCCGCAAGCTCAGCGTGCTGGAGCTGCTGTGCGCCGCCCGCGTGCAGTCGTTCCAGCGCATCCGTGAGGAGGAGGTGGCGCGGTTCGTGAACAGACTCGCCACGGCCGCCGCCACCGGCACCGCCGTTGACCTGTCCAAGATGATCTCCAGCTTAGTCGACGACACTGACCTGGTGCATGACAGAGCTAATCCGGCACCCGTCCACCATGGCCCGAGCCCAGGCCGAGGTGCGGGAGGCCTTCAAGTTCAAGGAGAAGACCATTGCCACCATCACCGAGGACGATCTCGCCAGGGCAAACCTTACCTACCTCAAGTGTGTGGTGAAGGAAGCTCTGAGGCTGCACTGCCCGGTGCCGCTCCTAGTCCCGCGCAAATGCCGCGAGACATGCCAGGTGATGGGCTACGACATTCCTAAGGGCACATGCGTGTTCATCAACGTTTGGGCCATTTGTAGGAATGCTAAGTACTGGGAAGATGCTGAGGAATTCAAGCCCGAGCGGTTCGAGAGCACGGACCGAGACTACAAAGGGACATACTACGAGTTCCTCCCGTTCGGGTCCGGCCGCCGGATGTGTCCGGGAGTAAATCTTGGAGTGGCTAACATGGAGCTTGCACTGGCCAGCCTTCTGTATCACTTTGATTGGAAGCTACCGAGCGGAGTGGAGCCAAAGGATGTCGACATTTGGGAGGCTGCAGGAATAATTGGAAGGAAGAACACAGGCTTGGTTTTGCACCCTGTCACCTGCTTTGCTCCGGTTAATGCCTAATTAATACTTATGACAATGGAATGTAGTATCTATCGTCTCTATTTTTGTATACCTAAAACTCTCTTATATTTCACACAAGGGGATATCAACTTCTGGGTAATCCTTGTGAGACTAGTCTTTGTAAGGATCGGGTTTGTCATGGTAAGTCTAGGTTTCGTTTACCCCTGTCCTTACTGCTCGCTGCACTTTGGTAATGTGTCATCTCCAGCGTGGACACGTGGTGAACGGGAAAACTAGCGAAGCATAACTACTGACATAGATGCCAAAAGTAGATGAAGAAAATAAATGAACAGAAAATAGTAGATTCGTTTTGTGTTGATGTTGGGATTCCTTTTCCCCTACCGGCCTCAACCCTATATAGGGGATCTGGACTTCGATCTTTACAAGTTTGGTTTTTCAAATTACGTATACAAACCCCTGACTTTCCTCCGTGATTAACAGCTACGCCGGGACCTGCCTGATCCTTCTCTCCCTGCGTGACATTTTGTCCCGAATGCCCATCAGCATCTCTAGGGCCCATGTACGTATCTTCTGAATATGATTTTCTACCTTCGTGTGGACTCCTGACCGTAACAAATCTTTTATTTCCAAAATGTTGTATGGGAGTCTTAATCGGTCTCCTAGAATGCATGCACGTGGCTACTATGCCTTCACGTTGCTGCAATGAGATCAAGATTAAACCATATAATAACTAGAGGGATTCTCAAGAAGTAATTTGGATTGCATTGCATGTTAAACAATGGAAAAGAACAACACATATATAAGAGAAGCAATTTTGTTGATGCATTAATGATATCTGTTCTCGTACTTTGTTACTGAACCAAAATATATTCAAATGAGTTTCATAGGTAGCAATTTTGGGTGATAGATATAAAGAAAGAGTAAATATTGTTAAAAAAATCCCTCTGCAACCTTAGTAAAATCCCCCTCCAACCTTGTTGTCCAGTAGTGGACTGAGGTGGCGGGTTGACATTCTTGAGACAACGCAATGACTCCGGCACTCTACTAGGTTGTTCTGCTTCTTCTCGACGACTCGACGATATGGGGCTAGGTGCTGAACTGGTAGGCATACTACAAAAACACACGTCCAAATAAAGCTCCGGCTGGCTGCAGGTGAGAACAAATGAACAGATTGTCCATTAAGTCTCAGGCTCGATTAATGGGGCAGCCATGGTGTGGGGTTAAGAATTTGGATGGCCATGCAATCGTGCCGCTTCTTTACTTCTTCACACGAGCAGTCTTATGAATGGAAGTCATAGGGGTGAGAAGGTGGAGGGCCACGGTATGCAATGCAAGTAGTCGAACTCTAGTTAGAGATTTGTTTTTCTTGAAACTAAATGTCCAATTACTCAGCTGATGACATATGGCTTGCTGTGGCAGTTACTCCGTTGATGACATGGCTTGCCATGGTATTAGATAGAACATATAGTGGGGATTAACTTTATAAGAGATATAGATATAGATATAGATAGATAGATAGGCAAATATTAATGTCTCACAACTAATAAGTATGTATTTGAAAATCAACCGGCTTTGCCTCTTTACTTAGCTATATAATCATCACCCAAGATTAATATTAAATTTAACCGGCTTTAAACATAGTGCGCTGTGGTCATTAATTTCTAATTAAACTAATCAGCCATATATTAGCAACACTAGGAAGCCGATCGACTAATTGTTTTCCAAATCAGGAGAGCTTTACAAAACACAAACAAATTTGATAACTAAGCCAAATTAAATCAAAGTTAACTAATCCGGCTATATAAATTGCATAGGTATGCTATCAAGCTCAAACTATTAAATCGGTGTCAAATTTGGTCATCCCCCTAGTTTTTTAGCAAAGCTTGCGTGCTAAAAAATTATTTGTAGCTAATTATATAAATATAAGATGACCACCTTAACCCGTCAGCTATATTGAATCTTAATAATAGCAAGCCAGATGGTAAACATGCATCATCTATATGTTTTATATTCCTTCGAGAATGATGAAAAAGACATTGGTGATATGTACTGAATAAGTTGCTAGTCCAAGATGCAACATGTACTGGAATTGTAACATAAAAATGTATAGGAGTCATTAATAAATTACTTTTATAACTACTCAAACATAATATATATTTTTTTTTACATGCATCTGTAGTCTGTATATATATACTTTAATCAAGGCATAATAGCCAAATTGGCCCTTGAACTTTCATCAAAAGATCAAATTGGCCCCTCAACTATCAAAAGGGCCAATTTGGCCCCTGAACTTTCAATTTCGGTTCAATCTCATCCTCCGCCCGATGCCGTCAGCTCACTCCGTTAGCACAGTAACTTTTGATATTTTTCTATAGTACTGATATTTGTTTATTTCATAACTAATTAATGATGCATGCTAAATTCATGAAAATTTTTGTGTAGCCTCTTCATGATGTACTCTACCTAGAAAAAAATATGAAACCTAGAAAATAAATAGTTTTTGTATGTTTTAAAATTACCTTATTTAATTAACAAATGCAACTTCTATGTTTTTTGCAGGTCAAAATAAATATCCAAAAATTATAAAAATAGATTTGTAGCTGCTTTATAATGGTATCAACCTGTATAAAAGGGGAGTAGGATAAAACTTAAAACTCCAAACTTAAAACTTAAAACTCCTTTTTTTTAATTAATTTTGAGTTTTATGTTTTTAAGTTTTATTAATTATTTAGTTAAGAAAAGGGGATTAGGATAAAACTTAAAACTAAAAACTCCCATTTTTAATTAATTTTGAGTTTTGCATTTTAAGTTTTATTAATTATTTAATTAAGAAAATGGGATTAGGATAAAACTTAAAAATCCTAATTTTTAATTAATTTTGAGTTTTGAGTTTTAAGTTTTATCCTAATCCCCTTCTATATAGGTTGATATTCATTATAAAGCAGCTACAAATCAATTTTTGTTATTTTTGGATATTTATTTTGACCTGCAAAAATCATAAAAGTTACATTTATTAATTAAATAAGGTAATTTTAAAACATACAAAAACTATTTATTTTCTAGTTTTCATATTTTTTCGTAGGTAGAGTACTATAGAAAAATATCAAAAGTTCTTGTGCTAATGGAGTGAGGGGCCAAATTGGCCCTTTTGATAGTTGATGGGACAATTTGATCTTTTGATGAAAGTTTAAGGGCCAATTTGGCTATTACGCCTTGCATCTTCTATTCAAATTTTAGGTTTGTTGTTCTATGAAAAAAAATTTGGGTTCTAGGCTACCCGTTAATCTTAATATGTAGGCTATTTTTAACCAATAACAATGGAGGTGAGTATTATGAGTACTAAAATATTATTTAATTATTTATTTATTTGTACATGCATGTGTACTTGATGTATATATACTTACTTTAATCACATTTTAGTATATTGCTATTAATAGAATTGCATAATTTAGAAACATTTTTTATTTTAATATTCATGTGCATATTGTATCTTTTATTGAAATTTTAGGTTTTTTATTTTTAAACAATCTTGGTCCCAAGGATACCATTAATTATTATATTTTAGGCTATTTTTTATAACAATGGAGGTGAGTAAGCTTTTTTAAAAAATAAATAGATGTAATTTTTATGGATAGTTGGACTTTTTCTATTACTAGGTAGCGTGCCCGTGCGTTGCTAAGGGACAACTGAACTTTTTGTACTAAAAACATACGGAACGCATGATATGATAATAATACTATGACTGAAGTTTGCTTGCGTTCACAATTTCAGCCGGTTTTGGAGACCCTATATGTCTTGCTTATTTGGAAAAACCAATGAATCTCCAGCTAGTCTCTGTAAAAAATCAATATTGTAAGGATGAATTAGAAAAATTTCTGAAATAGGTAAACCCTGACTAGTTTATGTAAACATCAGTATCATAAGGATCAACAATTGCCAGTGTAAGGATCAACAATTCAAGCTCAGTAGGTAAAATTTTAGGGCATCGTGGCAAAAGATAGTATTCTTTACTGCCAAACACATGGCATAGTAGTTCTTCCTTACTGGGTCGACCCTCAATGTTTAAAAGTTCTTGTACAACTTAAATGCATAAAGACATATATCTATTATTATAGGATATCTCTATCATTTCAAACTGAATATACCAAACATCAATCGTCTTCCTGGCATTGATGAACCAAAATGTTTTCAATAATGTCTATAGAACTAAAACAAAATATCCAATTCATCGTCATCACTTAAAGGTCTGGTAATAGCAATACATCTTCTTTCCAGAGATAGTGGAACTCAGCACACTAATCCTCAAGCCTCCTAATACCTGAACTATCAAGCCTCCTTGTGCCTGAACTATCAAAAATTGCCAGGGTCTCATACAGGTTCAAGCTTCCAATCTTCCTTCTCCACTTTGACATAGAACTGCTTGATACCCTCAAGGGTGAGCTCATCTTTCTTGACCAGAATCCTAACACTTGTTCATGAACTTGTGGGTGATCTCAAAGGGAGCCTCAGGTGGTAGCTGAGAACACATGGATCTGAATCTTCGATGGAAAAGATGGAAGTTATCATAGATTTGCAAATCACATATCAGTTGAAGCCAAGCAGCTTATAAGCTATCAAAAGATATCTGCAAAGGGCACATGTCAGTTGTAGCCAAGCAGCTTACATGTAAGTTGAAGGCAAGTAACTTATAAGGATGAAATAACAGTTCAAAGCTGGTTCAGGAACATTAGATGACCATATCAGCAAGTTTTTACACAAAATGAAATTAGCTTTATATGAATCCCAATAGTAAACGATACTTTGAGCGTAATGCTACTATTAAACAATACTCTGAGCATCCTAATAACATAAAAATGAATGAATAAAAAAAGGAAAATACTTCATCACTAATGCATGCATGATTTGAAAAGCTTGGTGGTTTGGTGCTACTGTTAAAGTAATATACGACATTACTACTGAATATACTCATGGTTAAGTTCCCAATTGTTGGCAAGCTATCCTCTTTATCCAGCTTATGAGATCTCATCAACTTACGAATTGTTCCATTTCCAAAGAATTTAGTAAGTTGTGAAGGCAATATATATGTTTAGAGCTCAATGGAAATAGCAAATGATCACTACTACAGAAATGATTTTGCATGATACCTGGTTTCCATTAACCGTGGCGGTTAGACCTAGCTGCCGCCGCTGTTAATAGGTGGCACGCCAGGCGTCCTTCAATTAAACAAATATATATATATATTCACTTGAGAACATACCATTGAGTGTATAGAGAAAATATAGGTAGCACTATTACTGAAAAAGGACAAAAAAAATGTGTCCATCTATAATAGAAAAAAATTCTGACTAAAAAATCAATTATGATAGGTAATCAATTTATCACATCAAAGTGCAAAAGAAGCATCAAGAGTATCTGATATTACCTGATCTTATTTCTTGAACATTCTTATCAGACACCAAGCATAGTAACGTGTAGTTATTCAAATCAAAGGCCTTGAAGTAAGTGCTGATTGTGGATTCGCAGAAGATTCAATTTATTTTAGCTTTTACCAAAGTCAGTTACTCAGAATACCTGTCTTGAGCAAAGTAAATCAAATCAGAAGTAAGCTAGGATAGAATCTAATTTGCATCATACTGACATCCGATCCATAGAAATGACATAAAAAAATAGAAGCAAATAATTCGAGAACGTCAGATTCATATTAGAGCTCTAGAAGTAAGGTGGGATAGAAAGTAATTTGCATCATATTGAATTCCACTTACTGGTATTAAGCAATTGTAGATATTAATGACAGAAACAATGATTTGCCTTTAGCTTGTGCCAATTATAAACCTATATCACTGGCCACTGCATAAAACTTTGCACCAAGCGGTAGCACTAAATTCAACTCCTCACCCAAATGGAAGGAATCGATTTTTTTCTAAATACAGAACAAACAATTTGAAGGAATTGCTTTTCTCAAATCAAGAAAAAACAAATACTCTGAACTCTCTGAAAAAATAATGACTATAGCTGGTATTGAACTACTATGTTCATATCAAGACACATACATGCAAACTGCTACAACCAATACAGCTTAGGCATATAACTGATAAACAAAGAAAATTATTTGCATCCTTGAGACCCTTGCATCTGATCTGAAGTTCCAAACAGCGTAAGGAAACAATGTGAAACCTACTTGCTTGACAAAGGAGCAGTGCTCCACCAAATATCACTACAACCCCCGCCTACTCTACCTGAATGCGAAAACAATCTAAATAGGTAAGATGCATAACTTGAGATGCAAGTGGAATGGAAGGTACTCATGGGTATTGAAGCGTGATCTAAAGAAACCATGGGAAATATTCTGAAAGTGACAAAGGTCCAAATGGTAACTGGCGCCTGCCAAAAAATGTTACTATTGCACCTGATATGGACAGTTTGCATTCTACTTAAGGTCAGGCAGAAGGGGCATGTTGTACCTTGGCCATGTTGCCTTGACAAATCATGTGCTATAATTACAACCTTTCCTTCCAGATTACAGCAACCAGGAGGAGGGATGACTGAGGCTGAACGGCTCACCTGCCTGCTGCGAGGCAGCGTGGAGACGGCTGCGCGTTCGGCGCTGGTCGTGGTCCGTCCGGCACGCGTCCGACGTTGGCTGGTCGCCGGGCGGCGGCGCGTCCGGTCGACGAGGCGGTGGCGCGCGCCTGGTTGCCGGGTTGCTTCGTTCTGGCACCGATCTGAGCACTGGCCACCGAGCGAGGAAGCCAGGGATGATATTTCCCCATTTCCTTGTGCGGCCACCGAGCGAAGCGAGAGGTGTAGGAGGCGGCGGAGCGTGCGGCGGCATCGAGGCGGCGCCGCCATGGCGTGTCCGAGTTAACGGCAGGAGCGGTCCGGGCGGCGTCGAGGCGGCTTTTGCGTCCGTGGCGGCCCGTCTAGGCAACAATGTGACGGCGGCGCCGAGGCGGTGACGCGGCTGGCAGTGGGGGCAGGCAGGAGAGGCGGATGGGGCGAGGGATCACTTCTCTTCCCTTCCCTTCCCCGATCGGCGAATAACGGTGGCAGGGATGACTTGCAGGATTGCAGAACGCGCGAATGACGGGGACTCGCGGGATCGCACGCAGGCAGCTGGCGGCGGAGCTGGGCGGTTCGCGTCTCGTCGCCGCGGCTTGGGCGGCAGTTGCAGGAAGATTACGGAGGGGCAGGTGATTATCGTGGGGGGGGGGGCGATTACGGAGAGTGGTGTCGATGACATTTACTGCTTTTCAGTTGTAGATTAGAGATTTTTGGCTAGATGTTTTTGATTAACGTGAAAATTTTTAGCTTTTATCGTCTCTTCTAGCGCGTCTGGTGAGATAATATAAAGTCTCAAGTACAAAACAATATTAACTATCGGCACAAAATATTAACTATGTGCCGATGTCATGAGCTGATATTCTTATATAAATACATTACTCAATTGTTAACGTGAACGTTAAGGCCTCCTATTTTATTAGTTGGTTAACGTGATCGTTAGTACCTAATCAATGGCCCGTTAATATTTTCTCCCATGGGGACGGATTTTTTGGAAAATTTTTAAGTACAGACTAATATTTTATTTTAACTATGTGCCGTTGTCATGAGCTGATATTCTTATATTAATACATTACTCAATTGTTAACGTGAACGTTAAGGCCTCCTATTTTTATTAGTTGGTTAACATGATGGCTAGTACCTAATCAATGGCCGATTAATATTTTCTCTCACGGGGCCGGATTTTTAGAAAATTTTTATGTACAAACTAATATTTTATTAATATATTAATTTATCCTTAAGATGATTGATTGTACCTATTATATTAGATATTTTATTAATAACCAACGCTCGTCCAATATTTTCTCCTGTGAGCTCAAAGTTTTTTTTATAGCCAATGATATTTTAGGCTATTTATTATTTATAATGGTGGAGGTGAGTACCTGTTTTTAACAGAATAAATTGATCTAATGGTTGTCCACAATTGGAGTCATTCTATTAATGGCTAGATGTGTCTGATTAATATGAGAATTTCTAGTATTTATTTTTTTTAGAGTGTCTACATAGAGTTTTTATTGGGTCCTCTAATTACTTAAAGCAACTCCAGCCCTAACATGCAAATTGAGCTTCTATTTTTTCTATTTGCATGCTGACCTATAAAAAGTAGGGACCCAAAATTGACTCCAACTCCAACCCAAGATCCGATACTAGGGAGAGGATAGGGTCCTCCTAATTTTAGGGGCCTGAAACAAAAATTTAGGAGATCTCCTAAAATAAGAGTCCAAATAGTTAATTTTTTTGCTCAAGTCCCTAAAATTATAATAGATTAGTAATAGTAAAATATCTTTTAAAATTCTAACCCATGTATAAGTACAGATTGATAGACTAGTTTAAATAATCCGTTTGCTGTTGTGTCCATCACGTTGGGTGGATCACCGTGCGCTTGCAGCTAGCGTGCAGACGTGCCCGGTCGCCGGCCGGCGACTCGATGCGTGGCGGCGCGGCGGTGGCATCTGACCTGACTCGATCGTGGAAGACGTCGTGAAGATGCGGATGGCGAGACAGGGATACGCACGTCGATTATTTCATTCAGCGTATGTTTATACTGGGCTAAAATGCTGACACTATGGCGAGGGGCCCCATCGGCCTCATGGGCCTGGGACGGTTGAAGACGTCGTGACGATACGGATGGCACGCGCGCAGGTCATGGACGTACGTGATCGCTCAAGTTTCTTTGCTTCCATATAGAACAATCCAAGTCTACAGGGCTGCAGATAAATTAGCAATCGAATTTGTTTGTGACCGACCGCCTAGCAATCGAATTTGTTTGTGACCGACCGCCTACTATGGTTGAAGACGAACAACACGAGACATTCATCAAGCCGGTTGAGCGAGGCTTCACTTTGGAGTGCAGCGAATAGGCTATGGCGGAGAGGCTGGTGACGACGTATTGGCGTAAACTTAGGGTACAGTTTCGGCTTTGGGCTAGCGGATGATGCCGACTTGATTTAGTAAACTCGTTGAGGAACAAACAAATCTTAGCTTGGGGGCTAGCGGATGATGCCGATTTGATTTAGTAAACTCGTTGAGGAACAAACAAATCTTAGCTTCATTTTTTTTCTTGGCAGACGGGGTAGGTCTGATCCCAGCGGGATTATATTCCCACATCGAAAGTGACAAGCAAACTCGTGTGACCTTGAGGCCGAGCAGTTCGTGTGTCCCTCTCCCTCTGTCGCAATCGCAATAGACGGCGTGACTCGCGTGCCGCCTTATAATATTGGTTGGAGTACGTCGGATGGATTATTATGGAACAACTTTGTGGTCTAAAAAAAGTTAGAATAGTTAATTTCATTCATCTTGTTGCCCAAGAAGTATATAATATTCTAAAACTTTGCTTTACAGTTTAATTTTATCCATATTATATATGGATTTTACTGCGATACCTCTAAATAACTGTGAGCCGTTCATTCATTTCGATCAGACGGTCACGATCACATATTACCTCCTAGAAGGTAATAGATGAAATAAATATTTGTTTTATTTTTATTTTATAAAATAGAATAAATAGGGAAAGTTTCAGATATAAAAAAATCTTTTTTTAGATTTGATTGATGCATTATCTGATTGATATAGTAAATTCTCTTTTTTCATTTATAACTTTGTACCTATATTTTATTACCATCTAATTTTGTATGTAATTTATACACTTTGATTTTGCATGTGGTAGGATTTGCACTTGCACGTGATTAACATGACGTGATTAACATGTCAGGTAAATTTTACATCCAAGTTAACGTGCATGTGCATACGCAGCTACCGGCTAGTGTGTAACTTGAGTAGAGCGAGGTAACGTGTTAGTCTCTGTGCGTGTGTACTATACACACTACAGTTCACGGCTACCGCGCCATCAGGATCGATCATGGAGAGGGAAAAGGACGCTTATCTCTCGTGATTTTTTTTTCTTTGAGATCACATATCCCGTGATTATGGCATCAGTGTGCATATTTTTTTAAAAAAATTCTCTCCCATGTCGGCATGCGCATGCATGTTTTTAAAGAAATATATCCCTCCCGTCATTAGGGGATCCAGAGGAAGTATTTTTGCTTTTCTAGTTTTTTTTAATTTATTGAGTAATTTTAAATATCCAAAAAAATCAGTGGCTCAGGTCTATTTGAGATATTACCTCCTAGTTGGTAAACGATGTACCTTATAAACAGAGTAAACTGAACTCACCATACAACAACTATCTAAGTTGGTGCATGTTAATCAAACATCTTGTAATTTGTTCAATTTAATGTGGCAACTAACTAGGTGAGTGCATGTTGGTAATTTAATATGATAACTTGGCTCATTGATGTATATATGATCCAAACATATATATGCTGTTCGATGTTATTGGAGCTACATCATCTTAGTTGTAGCAAAATTCACTTAGGAGATGCCAAACTTTCATAGATTTATTTGAAACTTCAGTAGGAATCTGTAGAAGCTCCGCATTCTGCTAATTCTGTGAATTGAGTTTTAAGTTTTTACAGACATATTCACCCATTCTAGACCTTTACTAATCCTTTCAACAATCCAGCTCTTGAATTAGTCTTCTCTTTTTGTGTCTATTATAGCATATTCCCTTTTTTGTCTGCTTCATCCTTTTGATGGGATGACCGGTTTTCTGTTTTCCCTTCTTTTTCTTTACATTTTTTTCTTGGCTTGGTAAAATTGTACAAGAACACTAGGTTAGTTTGCTTATAACCGGAAGCAAACTAAAAGGGTCAAAGCTGTCAATTCTTGTTTTCGAAAACAACCTAGCAGTCCCTGATTTCTTAAGACACTGAATATCTTAGAAAACCGACTCGTTTTGTATAAATAAATGCTCACCCTAAACAAAATTGCAGCTCTACCTCCATGCGATGGACAACCCATGTATCAGTATTAGCGATGCCTCAGAGCGGTATGGAAATAGTATCATAATAGTATGGAAATTAGACAAATTACAAGACATTAGACTAACATGAACCTACATGGATAATTGTTGTATGGTGAGTGTAAGTTACTCATATAAACACTATATATATATTAAAAAGTTAGACCACCAGCAAGTCTATAAATTTAGCCACAGTCAGCACCATCCATCATGTCCAACCATCATAGCCGCACAATGGAGAACCAGGTGCTCCCGGCCTTAGCCATGGTGGTGGTCCCTTTCGTCATCCTCTTCAAGCTAATCAAGTGTTTGCTCGTCCCCAAGCCAAAGCTCAAGCTACCCCCAGGGCCATGGACGCTGCCATTGATAGGCAGCCTGCACCATATCATCAGCAACCCATTGCCATACCGTGCGATGCGCGACCTCGCACACAAGCACGGGCCACTCATGATGCTGTGGATGGGCGAGGTGCCCACGGTGGTGGTGTCGTCGCCGGAGGCCGCGCAGGCGATCACCAAGACGCACGACCTCGCGTTCGCCGACCGTCACGTGAACAGCACCATCAACATCTTCACCTTCAACGGCATGGACCTTGTGTTCAGGAGCTACGGCGAGCAGTGGCGCCAGCTCCGCAAGTTCTGCGTGCTGGAGCTGCTGAGCGCCGCCCGCGTGCAGTCGTTCCAGCGCATCCGTGAGGAGGAGGTGGCGCGGTTCGTCAACAGGCTTGCCATGGCCGCCGGCGCCGGCGCCGCCGTCAACCTGACCAAGATGATCTCTAGATGTCTCAACGACACCATTGTCAGGGAGTCTATCGGCAGCCGGTGCAAGTACCAGGACGAGTACCTGGATGTCCTGGCCACTGGCATCCGGATGGGCGCGGAACTAAGCTTGACTAACATCTTCCCGTCCTCTAGGTTGCTGCAGAAGCTTAGCACGACGCCACGCAGGGCGACGGCAATCCGTGACCGGATGGCGCGCATCATTGGCCACATCATCCGCGAGACCAAGGAAGCCATGGACCGGGGTGACAAGGCTTCAAACGAGAGCTTGATCTCCGTCCTGCTCAGGCTGCAGAAAGAGGCCATCTTGCCCATCGAGCTCACCGACGACAACGTCATGGCGCTCATGTTTGTAAGTCGTCGCGTGCAGTGTTCCCAATTTGTTGTGCTAGCTGCATGTATATATGATCGATTGCTGTTCCACTTGTTGTGCTGCTAGGATTTGTTTGCCGCGGGCAGCGACACCTCGTCGACGACGCTGACCTGGTGCATGACAGAGCTAATCCGGCACCCGGCTACCATGGCCCGAGCGCAGGCCGAGGTCCGGGAGGCCTTCAAGTTCAAAGAGAAGACCATCACTACCACCATCACCGAGGACGATCTCGCTAGGGCCAACCTCAGCTACCTCAAGTGTGTGGTGAAGGAAGCTCTGAGGCTGCACTGCCCGGTGCCACTCCTGGTGCCACGCGAATGCCGCGAGACATGCCAGGTCATGGGCTACGACATTCCCAAGGGCACATGTGTGTTCATCAATGTTTGGGCCATTTGTAGGGATGATAAGTACTGGGAAGACGCTGAGGAGTTCAGGCCGGAACGGTTTGAGAGCACCAACCGAGACTACAAAGGGACTGACTACGAGTTCCTCCCGTTCGGGTCGGGCCGCCGGATGTGTCCGGGAGTAAACCTTGGAGTGGCCAACATGGAGCTTGCCCTGGCTAGCCTGCTGTACCACTTCGATTGGAAGCTTCCAAGCGGAGTGGAGCCTAAGGACATCGATGTTTGGGAGGCTCCAGGACTGGTTGGGAAGAAGAATACAGGGCTGCTTTTGCACCCTGTCACCCGTTATGCTCCAGTAAATGCCTAATTAACGTCAATGGAATATATATACAGGCTGCAAGAACCAGTATACATCTGCTTTGTATTAGTAGTGATATATAAGACCGATGGGATATAAATGTGATATACAGAACTGTGGATGCAGCCCAGCTTGTTTGGTTGTTGGGCTGAACTGAGCCAGGCATTGTTTGGTTGTTAGGTTGAACTGAGTTGTTTAGTTTCTTAATTCTTGAGCATGTCAAGAGTTGCTAGACCGGCTGGTTTAGCATTCTCAGTGGCACCCTCGCAGTACGGATTCGAGTTCTAAGTGTGGCGCACTCACGTGTGTGTTTTTGGGGATTTTTCTCCGAGCGTGGTAAAAAAAACTCTCTCACCTGTCCTGCGTTTCCTAATGCACAGGTAAAAGGACCAGTCCACTCACAGAGTAACGGGCTCCTATATGAGGGCGGGACATGGGGTTTGGGGGTTTCTTGACCTGTGTGAGAGGTCTTCTAGCTTAAGCACAAAGTTGCAGGGGCTGTCTGCCCACCGCAGACTGAGTTTTTTTTTAAATTTTCGAGCATGAGCCATGAAAATTTAGTGAGGAGCATCTGTGCCGGTTGGAACCACTTTTAGCGACAAAGTTTGATTTGTATGATTTTATAATTCATGACTTTTTTTTTTTATTTAAAATCATCTATCTAAGAAAGATTAAGTTTTAAATTCCTTACTTATTTGAAATTTGAATTATTCAAACAACCTCACATGATGAAATGATAATATTTCATTTGAAATCATCGATCAAAAGAATCTTGCGTTCAAATTTCATCCTTAGATTTGAAATTAAAATTCTTCAAACCATCTCGAATGTAGAAATGACCAAAACAACCACATCAATGTAATTTGTGGGAAGGAGGGTCCATAGTCATTGGAAGGTCTTAAATGACTGAGAGATGAAGAGTCTAATTTAAAAACTACAAAAGCATTAAAGCACATTTGTTAGCAAGATAAATGGAGAACTGTGGTTTGCTCTATCTAGTTGTTAGACAAGTCACCTAATAACAATTCTAGTAAATTATGATCTCTACAGTACACAATTTCTATGTCTGTAGGGTTGAGATGGTGTACTATAGGAGGGTGAATAGTCCTTTCTAAAATCTAATCACAGCTGATGACCGAATTAAATACGGAATTAAAATTATCGGTCTAGCCAAGACTTCACCCCTCTATCTAAATTTAAGCACCTTACAAAGTAATTCTAGTTTGAGCCACTAAGATGCTAGACTAGGTAGAGCTCGCCTATCCAATGCCGCGAGACATGCCAGGTCATGGGCTACGACATTCCCAAGAACCCATGCGTGTTCATCAACATTTGGGCCATTTGTAGGGATGCTAAGTACTGGGAAGATACCGAGGAATTCAAGCCGGAGAGGTTCGAGAGCACCGACAAAGACTATAAAGGGGCAGACTACGAGTTCCTCCCATTCGGATCTGGCCGCCGGATGTGCCTGGGAGTAAACCTTGGAGTGGCCAACATGGAGTTTGCACTGGCCAGCCTTCTGTACCACTTCGATTGGAAGCTAACGAGTGGAATTGAGCCAAAGGATGTCCACATCTGAGAGGCTCCAGGACTAGTTGGGAAGAAAAATACTGGCCTGATTTTGAAACCTATCACCCGCACTTTGCCCCAGTTAATACCTAATTAATGCTTATAGAATATAAGATGCACGAAAAACAGTATGCAACGTGCATTATTTATGATACCACTAGTATATAGATGGCCTCTAGTCCTAGATTGGAACATGCTTTAGTCCCGGTTTCCATTGAATCTGGAACTAAAGGGATGACTCGTCCCGGTTGTTTTAAACCCAGACTAAAGGTCCTCTCAGATAAAAAAATAATGTTTCCGACCCCTATGCCTCGTGTGGGATTCAAACCCAAGACCTGTTTCGAACTCGGACTAAAGGTCCTCCCAAATAAAAAAAATAATGTCTCCCACCCTTGTGCCTTATGTGAGGAGATTCAAACCCAAGACCTAATGCATAGCCTCGCACGTACGTTTTCACCCCGCCTACACAACACATGTGAGTTTAGATGAGATAATTTCCTTTTAAAATAATCCATCAGAAGACCTTTAGTCTGGGTTGGTACCATCAACCAAAAGTAAAGGTCCATACCTTTAGTCCGGGTTAGTATTAAAAACTAGGACTAAAGGTCAAGACTCTTTAGTCTAGGTTGGTAACATCAACCGGGACTAATATAGACTCTTTAGTCCGGGTTGATGTTACCAACTGAGACTGAAGGTCCTCTGACATAAAAAAAATTAAACCCGAGACTAATACTCACATTAGCCTAGGTCCAATTCTATCTAAGATTAAAGTGTTGAATCGAAAGTCTTTTCTCTACTAGTGTACATAAGACCGATGTGATATAAATGTATCTATCCTCTCTTTTCTAATTCTATAAAAAATATATAGAAGGGACCTAGAATTTTTGTATATATACCTAAAAAATTCCTTTTTTTTAAGAAAACCCTTATGTTTTAGAACACGCAAAGTCAACACAGTCAAGACTTGTAATACATGGGCATATGAACTTTGTGGGCGACCTGAAGAATCGTGCGGCTAGAATGGAAGAGTTTGTGGCCCACCCAAATAAAAAAAAATACATTTGGAATAGAAGAGACAATAATATTGTATGGCATGTCTGTTGTATTAGTCTATTGCTGATCTTATTTGAAACAAAAATCTATTACTGATATGATCTTGTAGCTAAGCTTATTGAACTTGCTGTAATGGCTTCGAGAGGAAAGAAAATAAATAGGCTACTAAAAAACGATCCTCTAGAAATGGACTTTGGGACAAATTCTAAGACTTGGAATTGATTTATCCAGGGACAGTACATTAAATTTTTATAAAGGTGCTATCTTCGTGAGAAACAAAGCTTTCCCAGAATGCCAGTCCTTTCAACCCGTTGTGCAAAGGCGCTATGCTCATGAGTCAACTTGGTAACGGGGCCATCCTCGCCGGGTTTTGTTTGAACGTTCTGCTCCCCGATAGAATGTTCGAACAAAACCCGGTGGGGATGGCCCCGTTGCCAAGTTGAAGTGCAAGTAAGCAACAGGAAAGGGGAAGTGCGACTGTCGGCTGGTGGATGAGGAGTAGAATGAGAAGCTTCTAGGGTTAATCAGTATATATACAAGATTATTGGGCTGGTCTGAATAGGACTTTCTGTGGCCTTATAAGTACAACGCTAGATCGGGGCCCTAGCGGATTTCGGGGACGGGGAGGTGGCCAACATTCCCACACCCACCTCACCCGACGGGGCCTGTATTTGGCCGTTAAGGCCCCCATGGGGGACAAATTTACCCCATTTTCATCCCCTAATGGATGAAATCCCCGTCGGGGATCGGGAGTCGAGGCCCCATTGCCAAATTGACTCGTGAGAAACAAACCTTTCCAGAATGCCAGTCCTTTGGACCCGTAGTGGGTCTAGAATTTACTTGGGCCATTGTTCTAGAAAAATATCGCTTGTGTCGTAAACAGCTGGACCAAGTATGTATATAAACCATATCAGCCTCATCACACATTTAGGGCCTTTTAGGTGTAGCTCTTGCCGCCTTCGGCTCCAGCATTGTAGCGGCACTATTGTGCGCCAGAGCCGGAGCCAGAGAAGCTAAAAAACTGGCTCCCAGTGCTCCTATGAACAATATGCGATGTCAGCGAGAAAGGAGGAGAGAGAGACAAAGATAGATTTTGTGTACATTAAAAAACAGGGTGGCTACAGTACGCAAAACACTATGGCTATAGTGCTTTGTTAGTGGAATCCGAAACACCCGAAACCCTTCCAAAGAGGCCCTTAACAATACCAAGTTGAACAAGCTCCTACCGGAATCCGGCTCTTTGCTGAATGTTAATTGTTTTGCCGAGTGTCTTTTTTCGGCAGAAAAAATTCTAAATACCCCTTGAACTATTGGCATGTGTCTAACCTAGACCCTAAACTATAAAATCAGGTATTCTACACCCTAAACTTTTGAAACCGGTGCAATTAACTCTCTGGAGCGGTTTTGGAGGGTGGTTTTGCCTATGTGGAGGTGGTTTTACTGACTGGAGCGCTGAGGTGGACTCTGATGCTAACGTGAACGATTTACGAGTGGAAAAAGTCTACATCACCCCTTCAACTATGGGAAGTGAACTACTTAACCCCTAAACTATTAAACTGTCTATTCTACCCCCTGAAATAGTTTTAAACGGTGGTTTGCTACAGTAACTCGGTTTTATTTTTTCCTTTTTATTTATTTTGGCTGAATCTTTGAAAAATCATAGTAAATTAAAAAAATTATAAAATAAAAAATCTAATTTTTTTGACTTCATATGAGTAGATCTACACAATGAACATATAATATGGTATGCATTAGTATAAAGTTTGTCTTTGTAACTTTAGATCTATATTTTTCTATAATTAATTAGAATAATTCATAGCTGTAGTTTCTATGGTTCAAACATACAATAATTAGCCCACCATAAAAAATTTCAGCACAATTAGACCTTAGAAACTGCGGCTATGAATTATTCCAATTAATTATAGAAAAGCATAGGTCTAGAGTTACAATAAAAACTTTATACTAACGCATACCATATTATATATTCAGGTGTAGATCTACTCATATGGAGTCCAACAAAATTAGATTTTTTATTTTATGATTTTTTATAATTTACTATGATTTTTTAAGATTCAACAAAAATAAATAAAAAAATAAAACTGAGTTACTGTAGCAAACCACCATTTAAACTGTTCCGGGGTAGAATAGACGGTTTCATAGTTTAGGGGTTAAGTAGTTCACTCACCATTGTTGAGGGGGTTGATGTAGACTTTTTTCCACTGCCAATCGCCCACGCCAAAGATCGAGTCCATCTCAGCGCTCCAGTCAACAAAACCACCTCCACGTAGGCAAAACCACCCTCCAAACCCGCTCCAGAGGGTTAATTGCAACGGTTTTAAAAGTTTAGGGGTGCAGAATACCTAATTTTATAGTTCAGGGTCTAGGTTAGATACATGCCAATAGTTCGTGGGGGTATTTAGATTTTTTTCTTTTAGGCACTCTAAAAGAGCTCTTTTGCCGAGTGCGAAATATAAAACACTCTAAAAAAAAGAACTCGGCAAAGAAGATTTCTTTCTTTGCCGAAAGTGCCAGAATAAGACATTCGGTAAAGAGCTATTTGCCGAATGCTTTTTTTTGGCACTCGGCAAAGAGGCGTCTTTTGCCGAGTGTTATTTTATGACACTCGGCAAAGAAGGTATTTACCTAGTGTTTTATTTTTATGCTCGGCAAAGACATATTTCAGAGTATATTTTGGAGCAATAAATTAATTTAGATGAAAAATTTTCTACTACAAAATGGTATAACTTTTCAATATCTACAACTTTTATTTTGACTATTTTTTAATTTGACAAAGTAAAATTAAATCTATTTACAGACCTTACGTATCTCTCTCATAGTTTATGAAACTATAAGAGAGATATATAGATTTGTGAACATTGTTTTTACCATTATGTCGAATGATTAAATGATCAAAATAAAATATATAGGTCTTGAAAAATTATATAACTTTGTAGTTGAATATTTTTTAATTTTAATTAATTTTGCTAACGAAAAGTATAGTCGTATTTCTCAAATTTAAAATTTGAATTTTTGAAAGTATCTCAGATGGGAAAACACCCAAAATAAAAGTTATAGATCTCGAAAAGTTATAAAACTTTATAGTTGATAACTTTTTCATTTGAATTCATCTTGTCATGCGAAATGCATTCGAATCTGCTTAAATTTAAAATTTAAATTTTATAAACGACCTCGTATGGAGAAACTCCTTAAATAAAAATTATAGATCTCGAAAGGTTATGAATTGTAGTTGACAAGTTTTTTATTTGAATTCGTTTAGAGCCTCAAACAAGCAATTTTTACTCGATTTTGTATAATAGAAAAAGTCTAAATACCTCCTGAACTATTGGTATGTGTCTAACCTAGACCCTGAACTATAAAACCAGGTATTCTACACCCTAAACTTTCGAAACCGGTGCAACTAACCCTATAGAGCGGTTTTGGAGGGTGGTTTTGCCTACGTGGAGGTGGTTTTGCTGACTGGAGCGCTGAGGTGGACTCTAATGTTGGCGTGGGACGATTGGACAGTGAAAAAAGTCTACATCACCTCCTCAACTATGGGAGTGGACCACTTAACCCCCAAACTATGAACCGTCTATTCTACTCCCTAAAACAGTTTTGAATGGTGGTTTTGTTACTAACATATTTTTTTATTTATTTTGGATGAATCTTTGAAAAATCATAGTAAATCATAGAAAAATCATAAAATAAAAATTCTAATTTTGTTGGACTCCATATATGTAGATCTACACAATAAACATATAATATGGTATGTATTAGTACAAAGTTGTTGTTGTAACTTTAGATCTATATTTTTTCATAATTAATTGAAATTTATGGACTCATATGGAATCCAACAAAATTAGATTTTTTATTTTATGATTTTTCTATGATTTACTAGGTTTTTCAAAGATCAACCAAAATAAATATAAAACGTGTTACTGTAGCAAAACCACCGCTCAAACTATTTCGTGGGGTAGAATAGACAGCGATTTCATAGTTTGGGGGTTAAGTAGTCCACTCCCTATAGTTGAGGGGGTGATGTTGACTTTTTTTCACTCGTCAATCATCCACGCCAGCATTAGAGTCCACCTCAGTGCTCCAGTCAGCAAAACCACCTCCACGTAGGCAAAACTCCACCCTCCAAAACCGCTCCAGGGGGTTAGTTGCACCGGTTTTGAAAGTTTAGGGTGTAGAATACCTGATTTTATAGTTCAGGGCCTGGATTAGACACATGCCAATAGTTCAGGGGGGGTATTTAGAATTTTTTCTTTGTATAATATTTAGAAAACCCAAACGGAATATAAACACATATGCGTGTGTAGTGCAGTGGTAGGGGAGGCTTCGTGTGAGGGAGCGGTCATGAGTTCGAATCCCGCTAGACACGAAGTCTCGAAAAATGACTCAAAAAATCCCGCAGGATAGAGTTGAATGGGCGCTGGTCGGTGGGGCCCTCCCCCGATTAAATTTTTTTTTGCTATTATTTTCAGGTTTTTCGTTTTAATCTTTGCCGAGTGTTAGGCACTCGGCAAAGGCTTTGCCGAGTGCGCGATTTTTGTCACTCGGCAAAGAGACCTTTGCCGGCGGGTTATTTGCCCAGTGGCCTTTGCCGAATGCGACACTCAGTAAAGCCTTTGCTGAGTGTAATATAGGCTTTGCCGAGTGCTTGGGGCACTCGGTAAAAAAGTCGAATCCGGTAGTGCTCCAACCAAGAACAACCATCCACGTCACCCAAATTTATCTCAGTCGTCCGATCCTCACTTCGACAAACCAGATCGCTAGAAGTCGACTTTTGCCGACAACCAATTCTCTCGCTTGTCATTAGCTTCTTTCGATTCTCGTCTGCTTATCCACTTCTCGTACGAATACATAGAAACAAATATATACCCGACTTCCACTTCTCTTGTCCGAGGCTCCTTTCCTTAAAAGAGGAAGAAACTTCTCTGGTTCTCCCCGTTCCCACACCTGACTTCACTGGAAGCACGCCACCTCCGCCTCCGTCTGCCGCCCACACCCACACCTTTCGTCCACACTGGCGGACTGGCCACGCGGCCCAGCGGCCTTTCGGTGGTGGCCGCAGCCATGGCCCGGCAGCGCCTTCCCCTTCCCCGCCTTTCTTTCATAAAAATAAAAGAATCATGTTTTTCAAGGGAAAAGAAAACCTATTTTCTTCCTACAGGCCCGATGAGGCAGCGGCACTCTTTTAAGGGACAAATATTGAACTTCAAAACGACTTATTCTCGTGCGGAGGGAGTATAAGCATATTGTGATGCCAAACTATATATAATTCCTGACAACGCGGCCGCGCTTTCACTGTATCCAGTGGCGAAGTTGACCAATTTTTACGCCTAGGGCCACTATCAAAGGGGATGTATCCACCGCACTGGGTCTAATGGCAATAGATAACAGAAGTAGTAGCTTATAAATATACTAGTTTTACATGATATCTCAATTCCATACTTGAATCTACAACATAACTGATGAACGTTGAAGTGGTTTAAAATTACCTAATGTATACAAAATACAATTGTTTATATTTGATGCTTGCAAAATCATCTCGCTTAATATAATACAACTCAACCAAATACGTGTTGTGCCAAAAAAAAACTTAGTAATCTAAACAAATCTTTAAAAAATTGAAGAGACATTTATGGATTCATGAATAGGATATTGAACTAAAGATTGGGGGTCTAGGAATGGCCAGGTAATTGACCTTTCAGCTTGTGCTGTCAACAGGCGTGCCTCTGCTATTTGCTTTCTGCCGTGTGCTCGTGTGCCGAAAGGCAAGCGGCGGCTGCAGTGCCGCGCCCTACCCATGCCCCCTTCGATTAGCACCACCAGGGGCCCCAGCAGGCAGCAGGACCTAGCCGGCAATCGTGACGATCGAGTCAGCAGTCAGCGGCGGTGGCCTTAGTTGTCAGTCTTCTCCAATTTGCTACACCGCGACACCAACTGCCTTGATTCCATCCTCCATTGCCTAGGTTTGAAGGACGAGGGGTTGGGGAAGAATGGAGAAACTTGGAGCAGATTGCGCCGTCGGGGATACGCGGAAGGGAAGCACAAGCGTGATAGGCTCAGCTTTTACCTGAGATGTTGGGCCAATCCTCCGTTGGAGAAGATTTTGGGCCACGCCTAGGGCCATGACCCTAGTGGCCCAAGGCCCATATCTGTTTCAAGATTTTATCACCTATTATATGGTGAAAAAAGTTCATAAAAACCTAATCAAATTGTTTTCACTTTTGAAATATTCAAGGGCACCGAGACCAGACACCACCCAAAAGAACAATTAGCTGATAAATTTATATTAGAATGAGATTGAAATACAAATTATTTAGTAACAAAACCAACAATTAGCCATCAGAAAGAACAACTGCAACACATAAATACAGTTGCCTAATAATAAATTATCGCAAGGAAAGATTATTGTAACATGAACTTTATTATACTACAAAAAAATTTGAATGGACAATAAAAAATTTTGTGTATCAGCTTTGTACAGCAATCATATTTTAGCAAGCCCCTAGAATTTTAGTGCAGTTCCATGCATTGTCTGGTAAGCAAGCACAGAAACAAACACGAACTCTTTCGAGTGTACATGGTGCAGCTCCGCTTCACTCATACTCTCTCCGTCCCAAAATATACGTTGTTTCTAGTTTTTGTGCTACAAATTTAACTTGATTTATAGAAAATACATATAATATTTATATCTCCAAATATATTTGTTAAAAAAGTAGATTAAAGGATCTTTCCGATGATAGTAATCGATGATACTTATTATTTATAAAAATTGTCGGCAATTATTTCTTAGAAAGCAAAAGTGACAGATATTTTTGGGACGGAGAGAGTATAGCTGATGTTGTTTTAAAATGAGGTTTAGTAAAACAGCTTCACCTGATTGTTGGAAGCGGTGAAATATCGGTGGTACCCTTTTATATTTTATTTTCTTTTTTCTTCATTTTTTGTCTCACTTATTATACCTTTTTCTCTTTTACATATTTTACTAGTAGTATGTCCATGCGTTGTTACGGGACAACTATAAAAAATATGAATCACATAATAAGATAACAATACTGTAAAATTAAATATCATCGTTAAAGTATCATTTCATCCAAAAAGCAATGATCGTGAAATTAACAAATCACGAAGAGCGTAGCGTTATAGGCTCACCAACTCTATTTTATAGACCTTTCCGTGATGTGGCTAAGATCATATTTTATATCCGTAGAAAGAAATCTCGGATATGCATTTCTCTCGTCCATGTAGTGGGGAGGAAGACAGCGGCAGACGGTACAGAGGAGGTGGCCTTCCGGCAAGCATGTGTGAGACGATGCTACACGAGCGAGCTTTCAACACCGAACGTCGAGGTATCTGAAGCTGCCCACCGCGACGAGATGAAGCACGGCTTTGTGGGAAGGCTCAACCCTCTCGTTTCCATGAAGCTAGGCTAAGGGCGTGATTGGTTCACATTGGTATCCAGCCGGCGAGTACCTACTCAGCCTACCTCTCTAGCACTAGGCTTATAACATGAAGGCCAATTTGTTTTGATGGTGAGATGAGCAGAGCCAAACCAAAGCACGCAGTTGTTTGGATGCATGCATGATGCAGTTTTCTGGCTCAACAACTGAAGAAAACGCACGCCCGTACGCGCGAGCTGCGCTTGAGGGAGCCTGGCCTGGAGTAACGAACATTGATTTCGCTCCTCCCTAGCCAGGTCGAGCAGCTGCTTTTGCATGCACATTGCCAGGCTGAAGCTGCTGCACAAGCATCCAAACATCAAAATTCTGCACCTCAAGGACTATCTATGGCTCGTGGGAGCCTGTCTTTAGGCGTATACAGCCTACGAAATAAGGGCAATCTACATTCATGGAGCTGTTAGGTTGATCTCCTTTCACCGTTTGGCCCAACGGCCAACGGGCCTTGACCTCGCGCCCTGATCGGGGGCGCCCAACCCATTTATGGCTGGTGGGTCCCCGTTGCACTGCGCATATAAATAGAGGTGGGGGCCGGCAGCTCTCAGTACGAGGCTCACCGCGAGCCGCACTCCCCACCGATAGCCCTAACCCGATCTAGAGAGGGCGCGCAGCCAGCGACTTGAAGCTCCGCCGCCTCCGTTCCTGGTCGCTGCAGGACTCCGACGCTCGTCTCTTCCCCAGGCCGTCACCGACAACGACGAACCCGAAGCCGACGACGATGACGGACGCCACTGCACCTGCCTCCACTCCCGCTGCTGCAACCCATGAGCTCGGTAACGAACCCTAGAGTTCTATCCCCTCTCGGATCTAGTAGTTTCTGTACTAGGAACACTTGTTCTACACACTGTATACTTGTTTACCCTAGAACACTAGAAATTGGTAAAGAAAGACTTACGTTATTTACAAGGTACAAAAGGCCTCAAGTTAACTTATAGAAAGTCAGATTCCCTGCATATAGTTGGGTACTCCGTTTCTAATTATGCAGGAGATGATAGAAAGTTCACATCAGGACATGTGTCCACCCTCGTGGGGGAGCAATATAGTGGAAAAGCTCCAAACAAACCGTCACTACATCGTCCACAATGTGTGCGGAGTTTGCAGCATGTTATGAGGCAACGGGGCAGGTGAATTGGCTGAAGAAATTCATACCCGGTTTGAAAGTGGTTGACGATATCTATAGGCCACTAAGGTTGTACTGCGATAATAATCCAGTAGTACAGTATACTCACAACAATAAGTCAAGTGGTGCTACCAAACACATTGACATAAAGTACTATATTGTGAAGGATAAAGTCATAGATCGAACCATAAGTCTCGAGCATATAAGTACTGATAGAATGCTCGCAGATCCGCTAACGAAAGGCTTACCACCCAACGTGTTTATGAAACACGTAGCCGGTATGGGGTTAATGGAAAGCCTATGATTCCTGGACCCAAGGGCCCAAATGAGTGAGTCTATTTCAGAACAGAGACGTGCATTGTGGCTGTCAAATCTATCGGCGATAGACCGTGACGATGAAGCATGCTCTTTGCGCCAATCTGTGATGAAATGAGAAAAAGGTAAAGTACAGTTAAAGAATATGGTGAGATCAAGGGGGAGAATGTTAGGTTGATCTCCTTTCACCGTTTGGCCCAACGGCCAACGGGCCTTGACCTCGCGCCCTGATTGGGGGCGCCCAACCCATTTATAGCTGGTGGGCCCCCGTCGCACTGCGCATTTAAATAGAGGCGGGGGCCGACGGCTCTCAGTACGAGGTTCATCGCGCCGCACTCCCCACCGACAGCTCTAACCCGATCTAAAGAGGGCGCGCAGCCAGCGACGGGAAGCTCCGCCGCCGCCGTTCCCGGTCGCTGCAGGACTCCGACGCTCGTCTCTCCCCTAGGCCGTCACCGACGATGACGAACCCAAAGCCGACGACGATGACGGACGCCACTGGACCTGCCTCCACTCCCGCTGCTGCAACCCACGAGCTCGGTAACGAACCCTAGAGTTCTATCCCCTCTCGGATCTAGTAGTTTCTGTACTAGGAACACTTGTTCTGCACACTGTGTACTTGTTTACCCGACTGGATCTGCTCCTAGACATGCATTTCAATACTAACAGGAGCCTGTACAAGCAGGAAGCCAGGAATCCAAACAGCTCCAAAATAACAGCCGGTCTTAGACTAGGCTAACCAACGGCCAGAATCGAGGTTTGAGGCTGATGGACACCTAAACGTTTTCATCTCCAAAGAAAAGCAAGTTGTAGATCTAAACATGTATTCATCTTCACAAATAAAAATCATCAATCTGTAATTTGTAAAAGATGTACTTAAATTTCTAATTATTTCGGTTAAAATAATGATAGGTCCATTCCTCAATAAAAAAAAAATCAATGCATATACACATTTACATTGCCTGAGATTTGGTCTTACAGGTTAGTCAAATTCAAGGAACCCTGATTATAAAGAATTCAGGGTCACCACAATTCAGAAGTTAGTATGGAACACCTTATCAATTATTATATCTATATAGTTCATCCCCATTAAGCATCTTTTTCTTCTAAAAATCAGCCCCCATGAGTCATGCATGTCACTTCTATTTCTCCACCTTTCATCTTAATTGTTGCATCTAATCTGCTCGTCCATCCATTCTCCATTTTCCTCGCTCTCTTCCCAGCCATGGCCCTGCGCTGGCTCTCTACTTGAATGGACATAGACACTCCCGCTTCCTTTCACACCCATTTGCTTGCCCCCAACCACCCACACCGCTGCAATTTCGGGTAAAAAGATGATGCTAGCCGCGCATCAAACAATCACCGCACTGCCTTCAGGGCATCTGAAACCTTCACTCTGCAGCCCAGAGTATTTATTCTTTGATTCAACAATATGTAGGCACTTGGTGCTCTACCATTCATCTCTAGGACGAGGGTCGGTACTTGCTACTATCCCTTCGTCGATCTATGCCACCAAAGATCCAAACATGATTGTCTTTTTGATCTCATATTGTCCTGCCCTCAGCCACCAAAAATCCTTCCACGTTTGTATCGATTACACGTCAAGCCTGATTTCTTTATTGTATATAGTCTCCATCTCATTTGGCATCCAAAGAAATTGCACATTCATCGTGTAACAGAGTGTCTGAACAAATTTTCAGATAAATTATATACATTATTTTGTAATATGACAAAGATCAACTATACTAACAACCATCCAAAAGTAAACCGCCATTTCTTGCCCATTTAAAATGCATTTGCAATGAATTTACCTGCAAACTCCAAAAAACACTTAAATACTGAATCATGCATAATTACAAAATTTCTGTAATGGTTTGGCATCCAAAGAAATAAATGAATCTTCAGAAAACGTTAATTTGCAGTTAAAATGTATATATTAACAGAAATAGTGCATGCATAGATGTTCTTTCATCTATGTTTCATTCAAGAGGATAAAACTTTCTTGAACATAGATGTTCTTTCACTTGTAATAAATTGGTGCTCAGTTCTGTGGTTTCAAGGGGGATACAACTTTCCATGTCTCCTTCTGAAACCACAAACGAATAGCTTTTATTGGGTGCTCGTGTTGTGCCGGATGGAGAATAGTGCATGCATGCATGCAGTGAGCGCTGATGATGCTTTTTTTTTTTCTAATCTAACAAAATCTATTAACAGTCTGGCCCAGTTCAAACAACAGAGAATTTAATGAATATAACCTGTGACACCAACAGAGAATGAATAGAACCTGTAAAATCATTCAGAAAGATATACATGTACGTAACACTAGACGAAGGGGTCCAAAACAACTTACACCGAAAGATACCAGCAGCGCAGGTGCCAAAGTATAGTCAGTCAGCCATGTTGATCGATTCCTAGAATCTCTGTTCTTAGGTCCATCATTCTTCTGTATTAAACACTCAGGACAATACCAATCACCTTCAGGCAATAGGCCCATCATATCGTCATTCTTTCTGCTGGGAGACTTGCCACTTTATTATTAGGTTTCAATCCTTGATATGTGTCACTCCGACCTATATGTTGGTGTTTCAATGTTTCATATGTCACTTGGACCTGTATATATGTTAGCATGCATGGTACTATTACATTATACCGTAGAAGCTGCTGCCATGGTTTCATCTCCTGAGTTGTATAACATACGTACATGTAGTCGCCCAAAGGCGGTGTTCCCATCCATTCTTATTCTTATTTATTGCTTGTTAATGAATCATTCCTTCTCTACGACCTCTTCTTCCTGGAGTACTCCATCAAGCAAAACATGGATGGAAAATCTGCTCCCCGATGACGTTATGTTGCTAAAACAATACAAAGGTCAAAAGCTGTCCTTATTAGGCACCTGCCACTGAAAGTGCCAGCTTTAGGTGGTCAAAATATCTATGGCTGCTATTTAATTTTCCCAAACTTGTATGCTAGATTAGCTAGGATCAGTGTTGTCCAAAATGCTAAAAGCTAAATAGTATCGGCCACTATTTGTTTAGCGTTTAAACGCTTTAGACGTTGTTTAAACAGACTAAAACAGTTGAAGTGGTTTACACAATATTACCAAAATATACATATTTGTTCATGTAAAATCAATTGTTCAAGTATTTATTTAAATATTTTTTGCAAATAAAAAAAGGAAAAAGTCTAAACAACCCCTCAACTATTAACGTTGGTGCACTTTATACCCTGAACTACAAAACCGGGTATTGTGCACCCTGATTTTTCGAAATCGGTGTAAATAACACCACAGGGCGGTTTTGCTACAGTAACATGGTTTTGTCTTTTTCTTTTTTATTTATTTCGGTTGAATTTTTGAAAAATCATAGTAAATCACAGAAAAATCATAAAATAGAAAAATCTAATTTTGTTGGACTCCACATCAGTAGATCTACACAGTGAATATATAATATAGTATATTTTAGTAGAAAGTTTTTGTTGTAATTTTAGACATATATTTTTTTGGTAATTAAATGGAATAATTCATAACCATAATTTTTATGGTTGAATTATGGTAAAATTTTTATGGTAAGCTTATTATGATATGCTTGAACTGTAGTAAAAAATTTATAATTATTGGATCATATATAACTTAGTTATAGATTTATTTAGATTTATACTTAGGTTTATGCTTGTTAAACATAAATAAATCTATAAATGATCCAATAATTATAAAATTTTAGTACAGTTCAAGCATATCATAATAAGCTCACCATATAAAATTTCACCATAATTCGACCATAGAAATTATGGTTATGAATTATTCCATTTAATTACAAAAAAAAAAATTATAGGTCTAAAATTATAGCAAAAACTTTGTACTAAAATATACTATATTATATGTTCAGTGTGTAGATCTACTGATGTGGAGTCCAACAAAATTAGATTTTCTATTTTATGATTTTTCTGTGATTTACTATGATTTTTCAAAGATTCAGCCAAAATAAATAAAAAAAAGAAAAGACAAAACCACGTTACTGTAGTAAAACCACCCTCCAAAATCGCCCCAGGGTGTTATTTGCACCGGTTTCAAAAAGTTCAGGGTATACAATACCCGGTTCTATAGTTCAGGGCATAAAAGTGCACCAATGTTAATAGTTGGGGGTTTTTTAGACTTTTTCTAATAAAAAAGAATTATTTTAGTACGTACATATTTATTATGAATGTAAGAAAAATAAAATATACATATTTATGCATGAACAAATCAAGTGTACATTTTTTTATAAATGTAGCATTAAATGTACAGATTTATATGGATGTAAACTCAACTAGATTTACCTGGTTGGACTTCAACTCAGTTTTAGAATGTGTTTTCGCATATAAAACTTGTTCGATGTGTCCTAGCGTTATTTCTTATTGGAGCGACCACCCTCTATATAAAAATGAGAGGATCACGACCCCTATAAGAATCCAGCTTTGAATCATAAAAAAATACATCTACTACCTCTTTTTCCCTAAATCTCTCTATTCTTGCTGTTTGTCGTGTCTTTCGGTGAGATTTGACAGGTAGGTGGCCTTGTCAATCCTAGGATAACCTCACTATGCACCCCTCATGATATTCCCAAGAGGTGTCTAGGAGTCTTCCAGGCCAGAAACGTGCCTCAAATTGGTTTAACGTGCCTCAAATTGGTTTAACTGACTTGCTGGTTTGTTAGTTTTTTCTAAGTTATTGTGTTATCGTCGAGATCCAGGTCTATTCGAGCTCGAACGTGCAAGCTCTTACTGGTGTGTGACCCAATTCAGTGCTAACGCTAACAGATAAATCATGGGCTAATGTTGATGCTCGTAGATTGTAGTGTTAGTTTTTTTTTGAAGGGAAAAGAAAAACCATACTTGTCACACATGGCCGGTGGGGGCTAGCGAATGATGATGACGTCATTGATATCTACTTCTTCCTCTGTCCTATAACTTGTTTTCCGAGAAATCAAACACTTTTAAATTTAACTAAATATATAAAAAATATTAATATATATATATATATATAGTACATAACTAGTATCATTAGATGGATCATTAAATCTATTTTTAAAAAAAACTTTTTTAGAGATAAAAATATTATTAATATTTTTAAAAAACCTAGTTAAACCAGAAAAAGGTCTGAACGGCACCAATCTTAAGACATTGTTTTTTTTTTGACTGAGGGAGTAGTTATTTCCATGGCGCGTCGAGGAACAAACAGATCTTGACATCGATCTTATTCTTGTTTAAACGGGGTAGCTGTGATCCCAGCTGAGGAGATTCCCCGAGACCCTCTTCGAAACAGACAAGCGAACTGATGTGACGCCAAGGCCGTCCCTCTCCCCTGTCGTAGTCGACGCTGTCGACTCGCGAGCCTCCTCGCGTCTCTGCTCTGTGGTCCTCCAGCGTCGTGGGAAGAAAATTCCAAGTGCACCGGATGGTTAATGAAGAACTACCGATCATTACTGATAGTGATGGGACAATGGTTAATGAAGAACTATTAATATTGGAGGAGTACGTCGGATGGCTTAAAATATGGAACAAGTTGGTGGTATAAAAAAAAAGGTTGGAAGAGTCATTTTAATTCATTTGCCCAAGAAGTAATGTCCTAAAACTTTGGTTTTCAGTTTAATTTTATCCATATACGGAATCCTATAGAATTAATGTTTGCAAATTACTAATATATGTCAGTGTGACACTAGCAGTAAAAAGTTACACCACCTGCGAGTACGTTTTCTGCTGCCAGGGGGTTAAAAAAGATTTAGGGACCGTTTGGATCCTTTCATTTTTGGAATCTCAATAAACTAGATTATTTGGCTTAGAAATTTGACATTCCACTATTTTCAAAGTTTAGGTATAAGTCTACCTCCAATTTATTATAGGATAGGTGATAGAATTTGCTTTTGTAGATTACTATGCTACTTCCGTACGTAGAAATCCAACGCATAAGTATCTCTATTTATAGTTATAACAAACAATAATATTCAAATATAATCCATATATAAGCATATTAGTTGAACTAATATGTGTTTAAATTATAATATGAAGGTGAATTCAATTTCACAATCCAAACTGGGGCTTTTTTGTTGTGATAATTTTGCAAGTCGAATATGAGCTAAAAAATTACGAAAATATTACCTGATTTAAACGCTGCTTATTCAAACGTCAGGCTGCAGCCACGATGATTTGTCCTGAGCCGTCTTAGCCGCCATCCCATAATATGAAAATTCAAAATAAAGTTGCATTTCGTCCTTTCACTCACTACCTCAGATCAGCATATCACTGGCGGCCCTAAACCCCCATCGGTGCGGATTTTGAACCGGCATAGCCTACTCGGCAGATCGATGAGGGTTGGTCATCGATGTCGGTTACCATGAACCGGCACTGAAGCTCAACTAACTGCTTGCCGGTTGTATCTTTGAAGCCGGCGGTGTTATGTTCAAACATCAGTGCCGGTTGGGAATCGAGCCGACACGAAGATCCACATATCGGTGCGGTTCTTGCCCCAAACCGATCTTGATCAGTGAGTGGATCAGTGTCGATTAGTTGCTGCCAACCGCCCGGTGATGGTCACTGTATCACTGGCGGCCTATATGACAACCGACACTGAATTTATTTTTCAGTAATTGTTTTATGTTCCTATTTTCAATTTGGTTTTATATTATATTAAAAATCATATTTGCTGGTAGGAAAACAAAATCATAAAACTGAAACCTTGATAACAACATACCAAATACATTAGTATTACATACATTAATATTACACATACATTAATAGTCCTTTCTAATTCCACCGTAATCTAATGGAACAATTATAAAAGTCTAGCCAGCCGCTCTGGCTCGAAATTATTCTTGAACTTCTTCGAGCGGGCAATGGAGTATTTTCCTTGTTTGCTCACAATATGCTTCAAGATGAATTCCGCTATCTCCTCTTGAAATCCTTGAATCTCCGTGTCCAAGATCATATTGTGTCCATATTTCTCCCGCTGTCGAGCAATCAATAGGGGAGCATTAATATAAGCCATAAGAGAATTTTATGGCATATAAAAATGGAATTAATACCTTCTGATCTGCTTTGACGTTTTTCATGCCAAACCATTGCCTCATGGCCCACATTACGTAGAACCCACATTCATTATTCGCTTGCGGTTGGTCTAGGTACCTGATACGCATTTCCTGCACCTTGAAGTTTACTTTGCATGCGCTGCGCCACAATATTAATTGGGAAAGAAGAGTAACATTAAGTGTGGTATACACATACACATATATATATAACTATATAACTTTATTTGCTTATAAAAATGTTAACTTACTCTTGTAACGCATACGAGTAGAGGACCTATCGAGTTAGGGGGGATTCTTTTCGGAGTCCCACACCTCAATAATGTTTCTTTTTAATATCGATATTGATTAAGATAAAATGGTGCCTGCAACCACAAATGTGAATTTATATTAAAATAGTTTAATTAGCTATATAAAATGCGTAGAAATAATGGTAGAGACCACATACGCAAGCTAGTTATAGGTCAAGAGCACGTCCGATTTATTTTTTTGGCAAAACCCTTGAACACCACGGAGAAAATTTGTATCATTCCATTCCGGTCGTAGCCTTCGTCTCCTCTACAAGTTGGCTCATTCACTATGGTTGGGGCCAAGAGCTACATATTTAATGTTATTTCGTATCGTGTATTCATATAGCCACCTGCATAGAGCATGAGATATGACTAATAATGAAAAAAAGATGTAGTTAATTATGAATTCATGCGGGTAGGGTACTTACATAGTCCACAGGAGCATTATCTGTGTATCGAGGTCGCGTCTTTGATAGAATTGGAATAAGTGTTCAAATACTGCAAAGTTGCCTCAGGATGATCAAAGACTTCTCCGGCCGAAATAATTGCTTCAAACCCACCTAGCTCTGTTTCAGTTGCCTCGGCCAAGTAAAAAGTATGTAAATCACGCATACGTGTTCTAAGAGCCTTCATCTGCTCTTTTGTTTCCAGCAAATCTTGACCTCTTTGATACTGTTATGCTGGTTTTGCCATTTCATACTCCTTATTAGTACCACCATAAACTATGGCCCTAGCATCCTCTAGGGATAGGCTGCTATTCTGCTCCATCAATTTATATACTTCTAGCTCGGAACTGAGGTGCAGCTCATCCTCCTTTTCTTCATTGAGCTTGCTGCGAGCTTGTCTGTCAAACTCAGACACAAGCGTCCACTTAGAAGCCTGCCATATATTTTTCAAAAATTTGTTGCATGCCTCTGGGTTAGGCAATTCTATGTCTTTCTGCTTCATCTTAGATGTAATACTCCCGCTCATTTGCTTTTTGTTTCCTTTGTTGGCATCCTCTTTTATAGAATCAGAGGACCTTTTGCCTGATCTAGATCTAGTTGCGGGAGTCGGCCTTGCAGCTTCTTTTGATTTTAGCGGGGGAGGGGGTCTACGATTATCATGTCTTCCGTTCGAAGATGAAGGATTGTGGGGAGGCGGGGAGGAGGTGGAGGAGGTGGAGGAGGTGCAGCCCCCACATTCTTTGGGGGTTGACAAAGTGGGGGGTAGGAGCCCGAGCTGGATCACCCACATTCCTTGGGGGGTGATGGAGGGGGTGGAGGCGGAGATACCTCATCTCGTCTAGGGGGATTGAGGTCGGGAATGAGCAGACGCATCATGAATTGGGAGAGCTTGGTCATGACATCTGTCCGGTGAAGATTCAGCTTCATCCTCATCATCCGAGGACTCTTGGTGGTCGAGCTTCATGTACCGCTTCCGCCACGGGACACGAAGACGAAGGTTCTGAACCAGCCGCGGCCTATCTTCCTGTGCAGGGTAATCAATGGGTATCTTGTTAAACTTTTTGTCCAGAATTCTATCAATGGTGACATTCCAATAACCCAAAGGAATTGGTTGACCATTAGTTAACCCATCTCCTTCAGGCCAAGCCTGGCCGACCGCCACCTTGTCTGTCGTCCATTGTTGGCGGATGTACAGCCTCACATTAACCGCTTCTGTTATGTTGTCCACCGAATGAGGTAAACTCGCCTCAGCTTCATCCATGGGGGTCGATCCACAGCTACTACGACTCTTAACCACTGGGCTCAAGCATGTGGGGACGGGGCCTGCAGATCCAATGGTCTGAGGACCTCGTGTTTCGGAGGCCATAGCAGCAAGTTGGTTAACTCTATCTTCTATTATCTTTAGCCGGGTCTCATACATAGCTTCTTTAGCCGCCTCTCGTTCTTGTCTAGCCCTTGTGTGGCTACGATAAGAAGCAATGTCCTCCTCGAAAGCTACCCTCCAGTTCACAAGACCCGGCTCCTCTTGTGCGGTAGGGGTGCTCCTTGTTACCAAGTGTCCGGGAGAGCACGTCATTCTCCCTATCGGACCTGCGTCTCCCTTCGTTCACCTCTTCCGTTAGAGTGGAGATAGTCGAACCAGGCTGCCCACATGTTCATTTGGGACCGGCGTGGTGCCGTCTTCAATATTGTGCCGTGCACCCCCGGCCATAACAAAGTGAAGAGACCTAATCGCCGGTCGGCAGTCTCAGGCGTAACACCACGGCGTTCCATCTCATCAAACTCCTTCTCCCATTCAAGCACCTTACTAGAATATCCACGAGAGCCGAGACGATGAGGATTTGTCAACTTTGCTGAGTTTTTCTTGTTCTTCGCACTCAAATCCTTATACTCATCTGAGTTCTGTATCGCTTGAATTCTTCCCGATAGGGCATCCGCTTGTGGTGGTCACCTTTATCAAAGTCGGGATCCTCCCGCTCATTGATATATTCCTTTTGCAATTTCGTCTTATAACTCTTGAAGGCGATCCCTATTTTTCTATAACCCTTTTTTCGACTACCCGCTCATCATAATCACGAGGGAAAGTGAAATATCCTTTGAACATTGTCCATAACTCCTCCTTCAAAGTTTCAGGGAACCTTCCATACGTCATCTTCTTTCCCTATCCCGCCTAAACTTTATTGGGATGAAGTCCCTCGCAAGAATCCCGAGGATAGTCTTGTATGGCCCCAACGCCTTGCGTGGGAGTAGTGGCTCCCCAACTTGGTCGAACTCAAAGATGTGCCGGTGCGCATCCTTTCCCATAGGAAGCCTTGACACACCGCGCTTGGACCTTGGCTTTTTGCTGCACTGCATCCACTTGGTTCCTCCGTTGATCCAGGCTGCACAAAACCAATTAATTCGCCTTTAGATTCTCCCTTGCATTTATTGATTAGAGTGCTTGTAATCATTTAATTATGACCTAACAAATATACCTCCTCGTCTTGGTCAATTTGGAGACAACCGCTAGGGGTCCATGTTTCGTCATATGCTTCACCATCATCATTGGCACCTTCGTTTCTCGCCCTATTTTGTGGTCCTTCTAGTGGGTCTCTCGCAATGTTGTCACCGCTTCTTCTTGTTGCCTAGTACTTCGGCGACCAGTGAATTGGCGATTTACTAATAGTCATCGTTCTACCTCCGCCTAAATGGTTGTCGAGACTAGATATGATGGGTTGTTTAATTTGGCTGCATGGAATTACAGGAACCATATATTAGCTAGGAAACACAACATATATATATTTAATACACCAATTTAGAACTTCATAAGCCAAATAAATTACAATGACCTTCAACTTACTACAAGTCCGTAGCAATATGAATTACTCGCGTACACTCTACATTAACCTCCAAATTAAAAAGGCAATGACCATAACTAGAAAGAAAATGATGAGATCCTTCCACGCAATAGTAGTGTCAATCCTATCTACGGCGACAGCCTTGTCTCCAGTCTCTAATTTCCCTGCGTGTAGAGGAAGTACACGGTGCTCTGCTTGGGGAACACGGTTTGCACACCGTGCCATATATGCATGGTAGGCCTCGGTTGCTTCAGATTTTTTTATCGTATCTCTTGTGCAAAGCACCCGGGTACCGATTCACTTGGGGATGGCATTCTTCCCAAGTATGGTAGATGCCTGGGGTACGGCCAACAAACACTACATACCGTTTTTCCATTATTGCCTAAAGATTGAGGCAATTTAATTGAGTTTGATATAATTAGTCAATTGAATTAGCATTTTAGCCACTATATATAGCAATTAAAATGTAGAGTCATATTAATGGTCACATAGCAATTATGAACATACAAGTTTAAATGTAGATTTAATCATATTAATTCATGCACATATAGCAAACAAGAAATTTATAGGACACTCATGGTCACATAGCAATAGCATTTCATGGTCACATAGCACAATAATGGGCACATAGCACACTGATGGGTATATATTTCTCTAAAATCATATTTTATGCAAATATAGCAATAGCATTAATATTTCATGGTCACAAATTAATATATAATTATATTTTATGGACACAAATTCTTTAAAATGGACATAGCAAACATAGCAATATCATTTTATACAACATTGCAAGCTAAAACATGGACAACAATAACAAAAATTATGACAAAATTTCTTAGTGCCATTTCATCGAACACTTCAAGGGCGTGGTGGCCGAACTCACTAATGACAAGGTGGAAGAAGGTGGCCCGCGCCCCCGGGCTGGTCTGGTGGCGTCGGTGACGATGGCGGTGGTGGCGGTGGTCGGTAGTGCAGCCTCCTTGCGGCTGAACGTGCTCCGTGGCACAGCCAGTATGCGGCGGCGGTGTGCTCCGGTGGGCGCCGGCGGTCCCGACGAGGGTGCACGCCACGACACGCGGTGACGACGGGCGGTGCGGAGCGCGGAGGTCCCCGAGGCCAAGGCGGCGGGGGGCAAGCGCGGCGCCCGAGGGAGCGGCGGTCAGCAATGCGCGACGGTGAGCAGGGCGGCGGAGTTCTCTGGCGGTTCTTCTCGGCGTCGGAGTTTGTTTGAATGGGGGCGCGAACGGTTGGGGCTGTTATACCCGGCCACCTTCACTGCCGGTGCTAAAGCACAGCCAAAGACCGAAGATTCCCCTTTCGGTGCCGGTTCCTAACACAACCGCACTGCTGGTTTTTATCCTCGCCGGTGCTAAAGCCCAGCCGGCACCGATAGTTTGAAGAAATAAAAAAGGATAATAATCTGTCGCGTAACCGAACATCATGGCGCACTGCAGTGGTTAGGGCATGGGGGTTTAGCCTTGGCGGTCTCTGGTTCGAAACACACGCGCTCTAAATTTACAAAAATTTTTATTTTATTTTATTAATATTTGTTGATCTGGTTTAGTTTAGGATTTTATTTTGCTATTTAATATTCATTGTATATTAAATATGCATTAATTACTGCCTTACTAATTTAGATAAAAAGATTTTATAATTACTTTTTATTAGATACTACCTACAAGGGCCAAAATGAGAAATTTGAAAATTTCAAGATACAGGGGGGCAATTGTTTGCATGCACTGGAGCACATTGGCTATCGCATTCCTGATTACTCGTCCTTCAAGATATAGGCTTCGCATACGGGTAATCAGGACGTGGCGGAATTTGCCGAAATCATGGCGACCTACAACCAGATGGATGTGGTATAACCATAATAATTTTATATATATATCTCTGTATTTTAAATATTAGATCACTTATTAAACTATCTCTAATTTTTCTGCAGATTCTTCTCCATGATTATACATATGCTGCATGTGACTTGTCAGCCACTCTAGATCAAGCTATTGAGCAGCTTGGTTATTCCTGGAACTATGATGCACACTTTGGCCAGCTCACTACACGAGGATGCCGGTATGGCATAATAATTCTTGAGGGGGGGTGGTGTCAATAGTCGTATAGTAGGCTATATCTATGGTCGGCCACCGTGTGTTCGTGTTTGTGAGGCACGAGAGAGTGCACTAATACGAGCATTGGCCTTCGTTGACAGGAAATGTGGTTACACCATTCGTGATATACACTACCATAAATGGATAACGACTGTGCCACCCCCAAATTAAGTTAGAGAGGTTAATTTTTACTTTGTTTTGTATCGCTTTTATGTATATTTATGTGTTAGACTATGTAAGCTTGTCTCAGTTATTTTATACTGTTCTACATTACATTTGTGAGAGAGAATACAAATTATGTATTTAAAAATACAAATTGAAACACACACACATACAAATTACATTCATTCCAAGGATACAAATTATATTTATTTCATAAATACAAAAACCTTGTTTCTCTACAAGGTCAAAGTTACGATCGAAGTATACAAACACATAAAAAGATAACCATCTCAGAAACATTCTTCTAGCACCCAGGTCGGGTCAAAGAGGATGCAAAGAATGTCGGAAATGGTAGTAGAGCTACATCTTTGGAGGTAGCTGTGATGAACCCATGCCCGGGCTGCAGCAGTCTAGAGCACATGCATGAATGCATCGACCTAATACGAAGTAAATGTAACAGCTATATAATGTTACAGAAACTTCGCTCCCCGTACCTCCAAACTGTCGCGTAGCTCCATCAGAAACATTCTTCTAGTACCCACTCGTGTGTCATCCTGGACTACGCATAGTGATATCTCAGATATCGAAAGCTTTCTCCTAGAGGGAAAACATAAAGCTAGCATAAACCTCTAGTGTTCTCCGAAGAGAGAACATATAGTAGAACAAGCCTAAACCTCCGTGTATATGAAAACACACACATACAGAGGAGCGAGGAGCGAGGAGTGAAGAAAAGGAAGCACTTGCTTGGAGACTGCCTCCTGGTTGCCATTATATAGCCGGTAGCCAAATGCCATCGGCCATACATGAGAGCTGGGACCTTCCTGATAGCTGTGAGGCGCGCATTTTTAAGTTTTTGGATGGATGTGGCCTTCAGTGGCGGCTCTAAATAAGAACCGGCACTGAAGCCACTCATCAGTGGCGGTTCTGTTAAAGAACCGACACTAAAGCTCTCTTCAGTGGCGGTTCTGCTGCAAAACCGCCACTGAAGAGCCTGCCGCCACTGAAGAGCCTGCCCCTTTTCAAAAGGCTACGGGATTAGCATTGTTCATTGAATTGATGACACAGCTTTGTTCAGAACAAAAGCTACTCCAATTGAATGAGCCACAATTCGTAAAATTAGAAATAATTAAAATATATTAATTTACACTACAATATGAGTTGAAAATATTTTCAATGCAGTTATTGTCGTACAATAAAATTCTTGAGGCAACCTAAATATACTACTCCGTCCCAGAATAATTGTCGTTTTTGATTTTCGTGCCGCTAGTTTGACTTGATTTATAGAAAATACGTGCAATATTTATATCTCTAAATAATTTTGTTAAAAAACTGGTTACAAATCTCTTTCCGATGATACTAATTATGATACTAATTGATAATATTTATTATTTATAAAAATTGCCGGTATTTGTTTCTCGGGAAGCGAAAGCGATAGTTATTTTGGGACGGAGGGAGTATGATTACATGATCATTAAGATTAATTACATAATTTCAAAAAAAGTCTTGTTAAGGTGCAGGAACAATGATGGACTCATCATGATCACAACGGACATAAGCCGGTTCATCACTCTCTTCAAGGATAGCTAGGTTAACGCCGATCCAAAGGGAGCCATTTCTGGTAACCCTTGTAGTCTTCTTCGTCCGTGACTCCTTCAACACCCATAATCTTCCTTTTTCCCTGCGAGAACTACTTTGTCTTCCTTTTGTCTCATTGTCCCTTGAATAAAAGATTTGCGTAACATCTTTTTGCAAGGACGAATGGATCGTCTTTATATGCGGTCTTGTTTAGATCAATGGTTGTGAATCCAGCTCTATCAATGTTTACGCCCTCAAGGTGGACCCACTTACATCGAAACAGAGCAACCTTTAATTGTTGTCCGTAGTCTAACTCCCATATTTCCTCTATGGAACCATAGTATGTCGCTTCCACATTGCCGTTTTCGTCGTGGGCATCGAAGCGAACACCACTATTTTGGAAGGTGCTCTTTCCATCTTGTTTTGTAGTGTAAAATGTATATCCATTGATTTCATACCCTTCATACTTAAGATATGTAGATGAAGCTCCCTTGGCTAGTAGATCCAGCTGAGAATTCAATTTTATTCCAATCAAACGACATCGTAACCAGTCGACAAACTCCTCCTTATGTTTCTTTTCACGCTAAGCTTGTGATCTGTTGATGTATAAAGTTTGAAGCAACTGTCGGTGCTCTTCAATGTATGACACTATATCCATGGCTTGTTGGAGAACAGCGAACTGCGCCTGTCTAAAAGAAACTGTGTCACGTACTGTGAAGGATTTCTCACCGATAGTTCCTTTGCCCCCTAGTCTTCCCTCGTGACGAGATATTGGAACTCCGACACGATTGATGTCCAAATAATATGTGCAAAACTCAATTGCCTCCTCCGTTGTCCATCCTTCGACCATACTGCCTTCTGGTCTAAATCTGTTCCGAACATACTTTCTAAAAACTTTCATCAACCTTTCAAAAGGGAACATCTGATGCAGGTACATTGGGCCAAGGGCTCAAATTTGGTCAACAAGATGAACAAGTAGATGCACGGACATATCAAAGAAGGTAGGCGGGAAATGCATCTCTAAACGACATAGTGTCTCCACAATGTCCAGCTGCAGCTGGTCCAGCTTTGACATATCAATAACCTTTTCTGAGATTGCATTGAAAAATGAGCACAACTTTATGATTGGGGCGCGAACCTTGTCAGGTAGGATACCACGTAGGGCTACTGGGAGTAACTGAGTCATAATGACATGACAGTCATGGGCCTTCATACAACCATAGTTAAATTTCAACTCTCTCATGTTCACTAGCCTCTTCGGGTTGGCACAGTACCCTGTCGGGACTTTTAGTTCATTGAAGAATGAAAGGAGCACCTCTTTTTCTGTTGTTTTCAGTGTCCATGATGCAACCGGAAGTTTTATTTGACCATCCTCAAGAGTGACTGGATGCAGCTCCTTCCTCAGCCCCAAGTGTTTGATATCTAGACGTGTTGCGAGCGAATCTTTTGCTGTACCTCCTGTGTTCATTAAGGTGTTGAGCGTGTTGCTGCACATATTTTTAGTAATGTGCATTGGATCAAGGCAATGACGTACACTCAATAGCGGCCGGTAAGGTAGTTTTAAAATTGACTTTTTCTTCCATATAGACTCGGCGGGTGCCCGAACTGCCCCCTCACCCTTCCCATGGACAACATTGAGTTTGGTAACCTCTCGTAGTATCTGTTTTTCCACTTCGATAACTGGAGGTCCACGTCTTTCAATTGTCCCATCAAAGTCTTTTCTGTTTCTGCGGTAAGGGTGGTCATCAGGTAGGAACATACGGTGACCCATATAAGCCATTTTCTTGTTTTCCGGTAGATGTACTGCATGGGTAGAGTCCAAGCACTCTACGCATCCAGTATATCCTTTTATCTTCTCTCCAGATAAGTACCTCGCCCTGGCAGGTCTGTGATTGTAGCTATTAGTACTACCTTGATTGTCACATGTTCCTTTTTATACTCATCCCAAACATCCGGTACACTTTTTATGCCACAACTCCAACAGTTCATCAATCACCGGGTTCTAGAAAAACATCGATGTCGTTCCCAGGTTGTTTCGGCCCTTGGATCGTAGTGGCATCCGGATGTATGACCTCTTCATACAGCGCCAAGGTGGAAGATTGTATATACAAAGCGTCACTGGCCAAGTGCTATGATTGCTTCTAAGCTGGTCGAAAGGATTCATCCCATCTGTGCTCAAACCCACCCAAAGGTGCCGCACCTCACCACCAATGTTCTTATAGCACATAGTGTTAATAGTCCTCCGATCGCGCCCCATCGGCCGGGTGCCGCAAAGATTGTATCTTTCTTACGCTCTTCACCGTGTGCCGGCAGTAACAACTTGGCTGACTTTGCATTTGCAAATAGCCTATGCACCCGTGGAGCTATAGAAAAATACCAGACTACCTTTACAGGCCCTCCTTTTGTCTTGCTTCCATCGTTGGACGGCCCTTGCTTGTACCTAGGAGCTTTACACCTAGGGCACGCATCCAAGTCTTTGTATTTATCTCCACGGTATAGTATGCAATCATTGGGACACGCATGGATTTTTTTCAACCTCAAGACCGATTGGACGGATCATTTGCTTACATAGGTATGTCTTTTCCGGAAGCTCATTTTGTGGTGGTAGCGGTTTCCTTACTATTCCTAGCAACCGATCGAAGCCTTTATCGCTCAATCCATTTGAAGATTTGAACTCTAATAGCATGATGTTGGCTTCAAGTTTGCTCAGTCCACACCACGGATACAATGGTGTCTTGCCATCTTTTCTCATTTTCTCTAGTTTTTTCAACTGTCTATCGCTAAGAAATCCACTCTCAACATCATGTAGCAACCGCGAAATGCCATCATTATGCTCGGTGTCGTCGGCTAATGTATCCCTCAACATCCCTCAACATATCATTAACGGCGGTAGCCTCGGTACATGTGTTGACACACCGATATCATCGTTTGTCGCATTCTCGTGGACGGCTATGTCGGGCATGGGCACATCATCATTGTAATGTTCTTGTGGAACATTGTCAACAACTTCCCCATGCATACTCCATATCGTGTAGTCTCTCATGAACCCCCTTGTGATCAAATGTGTCCGTATAGACTCTAACCTACTCCATTTTCTAACATTTCCACAATCTTTGCATGGACAGAATACAGGTTGCCCCTCACGAACATTAGCTTTGGCTACTTGGAGAAAGTTGGAGACACCAATCAAGTACCGTGGGTCTGTTTTGGGACACACCGTACATCCACTCTCGATCCATCTCTCGCATTGATAATATTAGGACACATCAAGACACGCAAAAAAATGATACAGGTACACAAATAGATTAAATTTTATAGCTAAACAATATAGTTGTACGATGAAACATGAAATATAAGAAAATAAAAAATTAGAGACAATAATATTAGAATTAAAGATTATTCCATGAACATTTATTTTGCACCAAATATTAAACAATATTAAAGATAACAAATAAATAATTTGGTGACATAAATTACGGTAGATTAATCATAAAGAATTATTATGGTACGTGACATAACCATTAAAATTACCATCAAAATAATTTATCTACACACAATGTCTAGTTAGGTGACGTGTAAATAATGGAGACTCCACCATTGACAATAATTTAAGTCTAAATTAAACATTGTTTTGGTAGGTGACAAAATGATTAATTTGCTCCTCATAAATCTAAAACAAATAATACTCTCAACTTCTAACTACCTACAATTACTTATAGCACCACATACTAATATTAATCAATACTAAGCATATTGGTTCATTTGCTAACTAACACTAACCAATTAATGTATCACATACTAATATTAATCAATACTAATATTAATCATAATTGTAATTTAATCTATACTCTCTAGTGCTAACTAACACTAATCAATTAATATATCACATACTAATTAATATCAATCTTGAGCATTGATCATGCACATATACCTAAGAAATATATGGGTTGGTAGACACTAACCTTTTGTACAGTAGATTATCCACAATTCGATTTTAAGCCTCCCTCAAAATCTAATTTCAAGCTCCCTACAAGAGAAAGCACAAAATAAAGATCATATCAAAGAAATTAGCCATGATTAATGGTCAAAATCCAAGGATTGGCTGTTGGCTACTAACCTTTAGTGCAAGAAATCAATCAGTTGCCCTAATTTCAAGAAAACCAAGCTTCATTTATGGAGAACAGCAGCCGCAACAATGGAGACAGAGGCCCACGCGCGCGGCTTCCTCTGCTCAGAATGGCAGAGTGGAGAGGAAGAAGAGGACGCCTGCCACCTTTTTGTGGTGTCAGTTTATCACTGGCGGTTTTGAGCTAGAACCGCCATTGAAAAGGTATGTTCAATGTCGGTTCTAATCTAGGACCGGCAGCGATGTACACTGAGCCCATCAGTGCCGGCTCCAAATGCTAACCGGCAGTGATATGGCTCTTCAGTGTCGGTTCTCGTGGCTGCCAGCCGTGTTTCGATTTTCAAAGCAAACAACCGGCACAGATGGGTTATCAGTGCCGGTTTTACAAAACCGACAGCAAAGGTGCCGGCACTGATAACCGAATCTGTAGTAGTGACTACAGCTCCTAGTCTATGTATACAAATTTAGCCCGGTCACGACCATCATGTCCAACCGAGAAGGTGTAGCCACAATGGAGAAGGTGCTCCTGGCCGTGGCCATGGTGGTGGTGCCTGTTGTCATCCTCTCCAAGCTCATCAAGTGTTGCTCGTCACCAAGCCAAAGCTAAAGCTGCCCCCGGACCCATGGACGCTGCCATTGATAGGCAGCCTGCACCACCTAGTCAGCAACCCATTGCCGTACCGCGCGATGCGCGACCTCGCGCACAAGCACGGGCCGCTCATGATGCTGTGGATGGGTGAGGTGCCCACGGTGGTGGCGTCGTCGCCGGAGGCCGCACAGGTGATCACCAAGACGGCGACCTCGCGTTCGCCGACCGTCACATGAACGGCACCACCTGCATATTCTCCTTCAACGGTTGCCAGGAAAAATTGGAAGGGGAGTCAGAAGTGTTTGTGTTGTAATATGAATGAAACTATTCAACACCTCTTCCTGGACTGCCCTTTCACTAAGTTAATTTGGAGGGTAATTTTCTTCGCTACTAATCTAACCCAGCCTAGATCAATCAACCATATGTTTGGGAGTTGGCTTAATAATCAAAATAAGAAGATTAAAGCAGTTATCTGGGTGGGGGTCGCTGCCTTTTGCTGGGCCGTCTGGCGTTGTCGTAATGATGTCATTTTTAAACATGTGAAAGCTAACTCTGTTTTGCAGGTTATCTTCAGAGGAGCATATTGGCTACGCTACTGGGCCCAGCTGCAGCGTGACGAGCAGACCAGGAACACCCTCATTCTGTTGAGCAAGAAATTAGAGATAATTGCTCTTGATTTTTCTTATAGAGGGTGGAAGCATCTCTACCGTTTGCTTTAGGTTTTGCCTATTTTTTGTAAGAACTTGGTTTGCTTTCTTTGTCTTCAAACTTGTAATAATTGGCTGTGTACATCCTAGGATGTAGAGGCCGGATTTTATTATCCTTTATCGAAAAAAAAACGGCATGGACCTGGTGTTCGGGAGCTACGGCGAGCAGTGGCGCCAGCTCCGCAAGCTCTGCGTGCTGGAGCTGCTCAGCGTCGCCCGCGTGCAGTCGTTCCAGCGCATCCGTGAGGAGGAGGTAGCGCGGTTCATGCAGAGCCTCGCCACGACCGCCGCCACCGGTGCCACCGTCAACCTCTCCAAGATGATCTCTGGCTTGCTCAACGACACCATCGTCAGGGAGTCCATCGGCAGCCGGTACAAGTATCAGGACGAGTACCTGGATGCCTTGGGCGCTGGCATCCGGATGGCCGCGGAGCTAAACGTAGCTAACATCTTCCCGTCATCTAGGCTGCTGCAGAAGCTTAGCACGGCGCCGCGCAGGGCGATGGCGTGCCGTGATCGGAAGGCGCACATCATTGGCCAGATCATCCTGGAGACCAAGGAATCCATGGACCGGGGTGACAGGGCTTCAAACGAGAGCTTGATCTCCATCCTGCTTAGGCTGCAGAAAGAGGCCAGCTTGCCCATCGAGCTCACCGACGACATCGTCATGGCGCTCATGTTTGTAAGTCGCCTCGCACATGTTCCTCCTAATTTCCCCATAGATGTTGTATGTATGATCGATTGCTGTTCCATTTGTTGAGTGCTAGGACTTGTTTGCAGCAGGCAGCGACACGTCATCGACGACGCTGACCTGGTGCATGACAGAGCTAATCCGGTATCCGGCTACCATGGCCCGAGCGCAGGCCGAGGTCCGGGAGGCCTTCAAGTTCAAGGAGAAGACCATTACCACTAGCACCACCTCCATCACTGAGGACGAGCTCGCCAGGGCAAACCTTAGCTACCTCAAGTGTGTGGTGAAGGAAGCTCTCAGGATGCACTGCCCAGTGCCGCTCCTAGTGCCACGCGAATGCCGCGAGACATGTCAGGTCTTGGGCTACGACATTCCTAAGGGCACATGCGTGTTCATCAATGTTTGGGCCATTTGTAGGGATGCCAAGTACTGGAAAGATGCCGAGGAATTCAAGCCAGAGAGGTTCGAGAGCACTGACCGAGACTACAAAGGGACGGACTACGATTTCCTCCCATTCGGGTCTGGCCGCCGGATGTGCCCAGGAGTAAATCTTGGAGTGGCCAACATGGAGCTTGCACTGGCCAGCCTTCTGTACCACTTCGATTGGAAGCTACCGAGTGGAGTGTTGCCGAAGGATGTCGATGTTTGGGAGGCTGCAGGACTGGTTGGGAAGAAAAATACAGGCCTGATTTTGCACCCTGTCACCCGCTTTGTGCCGGTTAATGTCTAATTAATGCCAGCAGAATATATATATTTACGCTGCACGAAACAGTATGGATGTGCTTTATATTAGTAAGACTGATGGGATATAAATGTGATATACAGAACTGTGGATGCGGCCCAGCTTGTTTGGTTGTTATTATGTTGAAATGAGCCAAGCGGGCCTGTCTTTATTTGATTTTTTAATTTTGGAGGCCACGAAAAATTCGGCGTGTTCAGCCAGCTGATTTGCTGTGAGAGAAAAATATTGTTCGAACGGTTGATGAACCTGACTTATAAGACAAACAAATATGATGACTAGTGAAGGATGACTAGTGAGGGGGGTATTCGTGCAGGCTGCGCGCTTGCCCAGCTGAGAGGCTCGGCAGCGATGGCGGAATCCGGCTTGCCCCTCCGGCCAGGCCATACAGCCTCCTTTGCAGATGCGTTGCCAAGCTGTTCCCACAGCCCAAGCAACAAAACAAGGTTGTCCTATATATATACCATGGGCTTGGTAGGAGCTGATGCGGGCTACTAAACAGACCCGTAAGAATCTAGTTGGTCGTGGTATGTCTTAGCTTGCTAGGAACTTTTGTTGTATTTTTCTCTTCTTATTAATGAAAAACATCCTTAGGCACGATCACACAAAAAATCGAGTCAATTTGACATCATTTGTTACTATAAACACTATTTAGTTTTCCAACCTTATATTTTCATGAGAGTGATATATATAACAACACTACGGGAGACACAAGCTTTTCCAAGTGCCAGTCTCTTTTCCGAGAGTCGAAACTTCGGGCACTCGGAAAAGGAGCTCTTTTCCGAGAGCCGACACACGGCAAAGCCAACACTGAAACTCTCAGCTCTTTTTCCGAGTGTCCAGCTCTCGGAAAAGAAAGGCACTTGAAAGAGATTCTTTTCCGAGCGTCGCACTCGGAAAAGAAAACCCTCGGAAAAATATTTATGATGTGCCGTGTAGTCAGATTCCCGCCGTTAAACTTTTCCGAGAGTCGGCCGTTAGCACTTGGAAAAGAAATATTCTTTTCCGAGTGCTGCCTTACAACACTCGGAAAACATAAACTTTTCCGAGAGTTGCTCCTGAACACTCGGAAAAGAATATCTTTTCCAAGTGCTAATGGTGGCACTCGGAAAACTTGTTTGTTTTAATTATTGTTTTTGCCTTAAAATTTATTATATGGGCATGTTACATGACCTTAAAGCACATGTCTCAATTTGAAACTTTTTCTCAACTTTTTACTATATTTCTTCAATTTATTTTGTTTCGCTGCATTTTTTTATAAAATATCAATTTGAACTGCAGGTGCATGAAATAATCGAGTTTAGCGATTCCAAAAATGATATTCATGATTTATAGTCTATTTTGAAGGACTTGCCTGAAAATTTGAACGTCTTGTTCGCAAAACATGAGCGCTGGCGTGTGGACTAAGTGTCTTAAAATTATATAAAATGCGAACGAAGTCCAAAAATCACGAAACTTGACGAAGTGTCATGTTATCGCATATAGAGGCTATTTAAAAATTTGAGACCATTTCGATGAAGTTTGTGTTGTCGGATGCTCAAAACCTAGACATCTCTGCATATGATGGTTGTGATCACATGTGATGATGTCCGGGTTTTGAACATATGACATCACAATTTCATCGAAATGGTATCAATTTTTTAACATAGCCTCTACATGTGAAAAAATGACACATCGTCAAGTTTCGTGATTTTTGAACTTTGTTCATATTTTATATAATTTTCATACAATTAGTTCGCATGCGTCAGCTCATGTTTTGTGAACAAAAATGTTCAAATTTGCAGACGAAGTTCCCTGGATAAGGCCTCAAAATACACTCTAAATCATGAATACCATTTTTTCGAATCGCTAAATTCAATTACGTCATGCAGTAGCAGTTTAAATTGACATTTTCTAGAAAATTGCAAGGAGCCAAAATAAAGTGAAGAAATATAGCAAATTAATTTCAAAAAATATAAAATTTGTAAAATTGAGTTTCAAATAATATAGGAGGGCTTCCAAAAAAGTAATAGTAAGAAAATATAAAAAAAAATAAATAGTTTTCCGAGTGCCATTGCAGAGACACACGGAAAAGAGTCTCTTTTCCGTGTGCCTGGCGAAAACACACGGAAAAGACCAATTTCTTTTCCGAGTGCTCGCCGAGACACTCGGAAAAGCCCAAACCCTAGATTGTAAATTAGGCCCGGCCCACATTCTCTCACCCTTATCCTCCACTCCATCCCTTTCCCACCCGCCGCCGCTCCTTCGTCGCCGCCGCCGGTGCCGTCCCGCCGCCTCGGCCCGCCGCCTGAAGCCGGCTAAGCCCGTCGCGACGTACTCCTCCCCGCCCGGGCGCCAGCGGCCGGCGCCCAGCCAGCCGTCGAGCCGCCCGCACACCCCGGCCAGGGCACGGGGCTGGCGGCAAGCGGCGGCCAGCCGCCCGGGTGCCACCCAGCGGCCGCCGGCAGGCACGGCTCGGCGACCTCGCACCTCCCCCCCTCGGCTGCGGCGCCGCCGCCCGCGGAGTACGCCAGCACGAGTCTCGCCTTGCGTCAGCCTAGCCGGCAGAGGGGCGGCCCGCAGCCCCGCGCCGTACCTTGCCGGCAGCGGACGCGCGGCGCCAGCCCGCGCGGCCCGGCCGGCGGCCCGAGCCTTGCCCCGCCCGGCTGCGCCGACGCGAGAGGGCCCGCGGCCCCGCCTTCGGCCCCGGCGCGGCGGCCAAGGCCAGCCAGGAAGCGAGCCCTCCCCTTCCCCTTCTCAGCGCGAGCACTTCCCGAGCGCTCGTCGTCGCGTGGCGCAGGGACCTCGGCCAGCGCACGTCCTTGCCCGTCGTCGCGCTGCCGCGGCGGCGGCCGATCCCCGCCGTTCGTCCGCGTCGTCCCCCCCCGTTCGTCGGCGTCGTTCACGCCCGTTCGCCCACGCCGTCATCCCCGCCCCACGCCGGAGAACAGGGTAAAGCCTGAGGTTGTCGGCCATCGTGCCTTTGATGTCATTGATGGACTTTGTGCTGGAATGGTTGATATATGGGCCATCGTGCCGGAAATGAGGTTGTCGGCCATCGTGTCGGCCTTTTCCTTGCAGGTTTTCGAAACATCCCCGTATAGGGGAGGTTCTGCTGAAATTTTCAACTTACAGTGTTGTGTTTCTTCTTTTGCAGAGTAGGACTCGTCGGACGCGAGCCCGAGTACGAATGTTTTACTTTCTATGCTCATGCTTATAGTCAATTCTAGTGAAACCTAGTAAAATCTAGTGAAATCTAGTAGGATCTAGTGAAACCTATAAATGTGATGGTGGTTGTGTTCATGATGGTGGTGGTCATGGTGGTGTGGTGGTGGTGGTGGTGTTGTGATTGTTGTAGTGCTGATAGTGTGGTTGTGGTGCTGATGTGGTCTTGGTGATGGTGTTTGTGGCGTTGTTGTTGTGGTGACGGTGTGGTTGTGGTTGTAGAATGTAGTGAAACCTATAAATATTATGGTTGTTGTTCTTAATGGTGGTGGTCTAGTGTTAGTAGTAATAAGTTCTGTTCACATCTTCAAAGTAGTTACATATTAATCTTGTATAACATGAACTATCATCTCTTTTTTGCAGCATCAGTCGGCGGCGGCGTCGAACCACTGCGGAGAGTCACCTGGGTCGCAAGCTGGGCCATCCAGACTTGGACCGTCGCCGTGAGCTTTGAATTGTTAACTGTGTGATATAATGAACTTATGAGCTATGTACTTTAGAATTTGTATTCAGACTCTGCACTATGTATGTTGAGCTTTGCACTTTCTATTTGTGAATATGCACTTTGTATTTCCGACTTTGCACTTTGTTATTCGGAATTTGGACATTGAACTTGTGATATATTTGTGTTAGTGGTTGATTGTGATATATTTGTGTGATATATGGAGTTGTGATATGTATTTGTGATATGTATTTGTCATATATTTGTGTGGTTAAAATGGAAATATAAAAAAAAAAGTAAAAGATTAAGCTTCTTTTCCGAGTGCAATGACCATGACACTCGGAAAAGATTGCAATGCGAAAAGTCTGGTTTTCCAGCTTTTCCGAGTGCCATGACCAGAGCACTCGGAAAAGAGTCATCCTTTACCGAGTGCCAAGCTGAAGGCACTCGGTAAAGAATATTGCTCATTTTTTTTAAAAACTTCTTTTCCGAGTGCCACACTCGGAAAAGAATTTTAGAAAAATAAATCTTGAATTTTCTTTTCCGAGTGCCACGCTCGGAAAAGACAATGACGGCGTGCACCCTTGCCATAACGGCGTCCATGGTTTGCCGAAGGCTGATGGTGCACTCGAAAAAGGCTTTTCCAAGTGTT
>JADLZL010003966.1:0-301002 GCA_015844335.1 Chrysopogon serrulatus
AATCCCAACTAATGCTTGTGCCGTCGTTCCCAAAAGACTTCTTCTACAGAAGACAGGTATTCTTTCCTATGCTCCATCTGAAAGGCCTTTTTTCTGCAATGCAAAGGACTTGCCCGTGCTAACGCTCACGGCAGCATATAACCATGCAAATCAAATAACTAAAAGGTATATATGTCAAGTTATTAAGCATTACTGAGATATATTTATGATTCATGCAAATGAAATGAGATAGATTTATGATTCAAGGGAAAAAAAATAAAAACTAAAAAGAAATCCATCTTGCCTGATCAAAATATGAATAATAACATCTTTCAACATTTAGAAGCTGCCCTCAGTTGCCAATCAAATGGTGCATGATCTTCTAGGACCAGAACGGATGGTAAAATCCAAAAAGACTATGCGGTTTCAACAAAATGACTCCAACTTGAACCGAAGGAGGGTCCTTTTCACTTTTGAACAAAGGGTGATAGGCAAACCGTTGAATTGATAGCTCAAGCAAAAGTTTCTGATTCTTCCTTAACAGCTCAAGTAAAGATATACTTATTAAGAATCTAGTTATCCAGAGATTAATATACAAAAATATAACTTTTTGTCGCCTAATTTCAAAAATTTGGTCAAACTTCCATTCTTTTGTATGCGCTCCGCTATCTTGAAAACTGATCAAACTTCCATTCACCAAACCTTATTAAGTATTTCAGTTTACATTTCCAAATGATTCGAAATGATGATCATCACACGCGCCTTTGTCCTATACTTAACTAATGGAGTGTGTTGGCAGCAGCACCACAACTTTACGCTTGAACCTTTCCATCCTAAAAGGGTATTGAAACCTGCAGCTATAAATTGAAGAAAAAACACCGGTCGGATGATTATTACATGGACATGTAAGCGCATCGAGAATTGGCAAATTAAAATGTTATGACTCGTGCGAATCTATCTTGGAGAAAATATGCTACTGCTCTGTGTTTGATGAAGAAAAATAGGGAGAAAAAATTGTGCATGCAATTAAACACTAAAAACGTGCAACCCCTCCATCGTGTGGTGTATAGAGGCCCCACCAAAAGTCTCACAAACTGACTGATAAGCAAATCTACCCTACAATAGAACTTAAATTTTGAACCCCAAAATATCAGGAAGCGTACTGAGGATGCAAACACGAAAAGTGCACACAATTGTTACCATATTATACCTTAGAAAAGGGGAAGCAATAACCAGCCCAATCTCTGTTTGCAAGTCCAATTTTCTTCACATGAGCATGCAGACCATCAATCTACAGTATGAGGCAAGGCAACCATTCAGAAATTTTGAAAACGCCATAAGAAAATTATGCAAATGCCCCAGAAATAAGCTCAACTAATGTACAAAATTAAGACATAAAAAATCGGCTCAAAGATTCAGTAAAACATATCAATTCACTAATGAACACGACCTTGACCTTAGAAATATGAAACCGTGTTAGATTTATTGCAGATGAAAAATAAGTTATATCATAAGTTGGGCCGACAACAGACCTTCAAAACGCCTTTTAATGGCGAAGCATATAATTCATGGCACACCGTAAGGTATTTCCAGAATTTATAGATGTGAAACTAATACAAACTGAGCCAAGCATTGCAGACAATGTATTATTTACGTTTCGGAGATTATTCCTAGTTATGTATACCAAACGTCCAAACCATCCACGGATTGGCTACATTCAGGCCATAACTTAATCGGCACCAGCAATTTGAGTGTTGTAATGCAATGCATACCTCGAATGAAGGAATCGAGAAAATTGTTGTAAGCGGTTGTAAAAGTCATTGATGTACCACCTACAAGATTAAAGAGAAATACTTTAGTACCTAGATTCATGTGATGCAAGCGAAAAACTCAGATCCACCCGGGTTGGTGCGAGGAGAAGGCGGTAGCGGCCCCCTTCACCTACGGGGCGGCGCGGAGGAGGTTGCGGTCGGGGGAGGGAGGGAACGCGGATCCACCTGTGCACAACAACTCCCGCGGCTGGGGGGCCCCGCCACCGCCGCACCACGTGTGGTCGAGAGCCACCGGCAACGCTAAGAGAGGAGGGGATTTTTTCGGAGAGATTCATTTCGAGATGGAGGTGACCGGGTTCGAACCGGGACCGTAGGCACGGACGCGGGGGGCTGATGCGGTCGCCGGAGATGGGAGGATGAGAAGATTGACGGCAGACGGTAGCGTTGCCTAGGGTGCGGCGATGGCGAGTGTTGACGGTCCTTAATGCCTATTTTATACCATCAACTATTGCTCAATATAACATGATATTAACCATAAAGCATAGTTGTAGGGTTTAATTCTAACGAGTTCCACGAGTTGTGTTGTTCTCGATCGTTTTGCAGGTATATCCAATTTTGCATAGAATAAAAGTATCTCAAATAATGATTTGGAGTGCATCATTGTGACGGGCTCATCGAGACGATCGAAACGGACATATCATTTGCTATATTCGGAGTCCGAAGTCAAAAGATATCAATTCTACACCGAAACCAACACTAGAAGACTCTAGAAGGCACGAGAAGGTGACTTACCGAAGGTGAGGCCCACTGCCTGAGGGGTGGGGCCGCCCGGCCCCACCCGGGCCGGCCGGGCGCCCTCCGAGCCCATTCGGGGCCCGCTTCGACGGACGGCCTCCTACTGCCTTAGAGTTTGCATCTCCACCGTTGCTTAAGTCGGTTTGATCCCTACGGCGACACGTTCATCCCAGGACGGGACTATAAATAAACAGTGACCCCCCCCCCGGGAGCACCACATTATTATGGAGATGTAGAGGCGTCCCTCGAATGGATGACCTCTCATCTCTAGAGAATTAGGGCTAGACTTTCCAATGTAGTTCTAGTTGAGAGTTAGGAGAGCGGCGCTACGGGGTTCGAAGGAGTCTTCTGAGGAGTCGGGAGTTCGGTATATCTTTGTATCTATTCTTGTAAGACTTATGCTTTAATATATTTTGTCTTCTCTATTTACTTTTGTGCATTACATTGGTTAGTATAGTTGTTATACTTTAGCATAGGATCTTCGCCTGTATTAGGTGCTCTAGTTGTCACGTGTGATTAGAGTAGTAATCTTTAGTGTAGACGTGGTGTCTAGGCTAGGGTTTACCTGAGTTTGCGCCCATCTCTTACGGTTAGTTGTGGTAGCCCTAGAGGTGACAGCTCGTTAGGCCTTCGTATTCCACCACGTCGGAGTTGGTGTTTCAGAGCCGTTATACCGACCCAGTTACCCCCCTTCCCGTCTTTTTGAGAACCGGAAAGGTACTGCTGCTCCAAAGTGCTATTGTGTGATTGCTTTATCTACCATGAATTAGTTATATAGAACCAAAGTAATAGAGAAGTATTCAGGAACCTTAAACTCTCCTGTTGTCCTCTCACTTTAGCTATCTACTTATTCATCATAGAATTCTCCTGTGTGTGGATGTCATATATTTATAATTTCTATCATCTATAATTCACCCCTGCTTTAGTCTAGTCGGTGTACTAGTTAGTAGATTATGATGGTGAACTATCAATGTCTTATTCCATTGTCTCCCAGTGGTAAAATATAAATAACGATACCTGGAATACTCCCGGTAAAATGCTAAATGGTATTCTGTGCGCTTGCGGAATCCTTCATATTTTAATTATGCATAAGAAATATCAGCATAAGAAATATCAACAAATGAGCGCAGTCGAGAGTGTCCGGCCGTCGTCGCCGACGTGGCCGCGTCGATTAAAACCGGGCGCATGGTGGAGCAGTACGGGTGTCCGCGTGATTTGCGTGCTTGTTCTTGTTCGGTGCCGCGAGGAGGATGCGTGCGGCGGGATGAGGCTATCTGCACTCGTGATCCTCTATATTCACCCTCTAAAAGAAATATTCTAGTCTGGTCATCAAGATTCTCTCCTCTATACTGATTTCTCCCGCACCCATCCATACTCTATATCATCCTCTATCTTACTAGTGGGGCCCACTTATCAGCTTTTTCAGCTTTTTTTATTAAACAGCGTCCCTACCTCCCATTCTCCCCACCGACGCCTCTCTGCTCCCCCTACCTCGCCTCTCTCTGCTCCCCACCTCGCCACCAGGTGCGGTGGCTGCTCTGCCGCCCGCCCGCGCAGCCGCCCCGCTTTCGCGCTGGCAGCGCGTGCGTGGTCGCGGTGGCGGCAGCGTTGTCGGCGGCGCGGCGTGCGGCTTCGTGCCGTGCCACCGTGCGGGATGGGCGGCGACGGCCGGCCTTCCGGCTCAGCAGCGGTGGGCGCAAGCGGCGGCCGAAGGGCGGCTCAGCTCCCTTCTCCGGCGGCCCGCTCGTCCTCCCCTCCCTACCTTGTGGCCCGGCAGCCCAGGCGGCGGGCGGGCGCGGCAACCTCGGCGGCGCGAAGCTGCGCCTGCCTTGAAGCCGTAGCGAGCGCGATGTCGGCGCCTCCCTCCCTCCTCCCATGGGGGCGGCAGCGGCGACGCGTGGCCGCGCGGGCCCGGCGAGCGGCGGCCGCGCGGCGCGGGGCGTGGCGGCTCTCCGCCAGCAGCGACGGGCGACGGGCGCTGCACATTTCGCCCTCCTCTCTTTCGCGGTAGTGGGCGGCGGGCCCCACGCGCCACGCTCGCGCGCCCCGGACATCCGGGGAAGGCGCTGCGAATGGCGGACGTCAGGGCTCCCGTGATGGCTCCTCGGATGCCGCCGCGGCGATTCCCGTCCCGCCAAACGGGTTTCGGATGCCTTTCCGAACCCCGTGCGGATGGTCCGAATGACAAGGGATGTGTGACACTTTTGATCCGGACCGCCTAACGTGAATGAGTAAGGAGAGAGAATGTATAAAATTAAATCTAGGTTGTTCATTTTAATTATGTTGGTTTTCTGGGTACAATTTAGGTGGGTGGATGAAGAGGGGCTTCTCGCCGGGGACGTTTATTGTGTGTGATCTGTAGCAAAAGAAAAGTTGGTGCATTAGTAGGTTCATGATAGAATTTCGTGGGTGGATGAAGAGGGAACTTCTCAGCAGGGGACGTTTATTGTGTGTGTGACCAAGAAGCAAAGAAAAAGTTGGTGCATTAGTAGGTTGATGATTTAAATCTAGATATTTAACATCCAATACTATATTTGTATTTTAATGCTCATGTCCCATATTTATGGCGTTAATATACAAGCGTATCCCGTTTAACATAATCGATACTATCTGTGTTCGTATCCCAATCAAACAGAAATAATAAAAAAATATAAATTAGTAATATTCATTCTTATCTGATCCGTTTTCATCCTTTTGGATAGCAAGCATCTCGAGCCGTTCTCAATAAAGGCCTCTCCTTCCATAAAACCATCATGTCGATGAATATGAAGTTTTCTTGCTACAACAATTCACCAAAAGCTTTTCCTATTTTTGGTGGTCAAATAAATCTTCTTCTCCCCTCAAATAAAAGGGAGTTGGATCTCCCCCTACAACAACTTATATTCTCTGCACATCGTGAACCCATGGCTCTGTCTAGGCTATCGGTCCGAGCTATCGCAATCAGACTCCTAATGGTGTACCTCCGTGGAACCTGTCATTCATCCTGAACATACAGTATTGCCGAACCGATGAGTACTTTGGTTCTTACACAAATTCGATTTCTCAAAAAATAGATATTGATCGGTTTATTTCAAAAAACGATACCAAGGAACTAGTTCCAGTATTTATGGAAAATACCGAATTGATAATAAAGACATGTAATAGCAGGTTTAAAAGCTAATTTTGATATAATTTTATAGAGAATAATAGTGCCAAATACACATATATAAATATCCGCAAAGACTATAAAAATAGAGTACCACAAATAAATAATATAATAGTCTATAATAGTGCAATCAATAATATAACGTCACTCAAACTCAATATATTTCACATAGTTCGAAATTTTCAGTAAATTCGGTTCTCCAAGTTAAAGAACCGGTAAATTGGGTTCCTGGAAATTAGGAACCGAATATGGTATGGAAAAATTCGATTTTGATATTTTCAGTTCGGTTCTCGATAGTTTGTGCCTAGAACGACCTGTCATCATGGTTGTCTTGCTACTACAGCCACGACGACTTGAGCCATGGCTGCTGCCTCCATGCGAATGTCGGCATAGCCACGAGGTCGATTAATGCGAGCGAGAAATGCTCCCAAGAGCCATGGTCGTTGCCTCTGTGCAAGCACCGTCGCAGCCATGGGGAGCTGATCCGCGCTAGCGAGTGGCGCTCCTATAAGCCATGGCCATTACCTCTATGTGAGCACTGTCACAACCATGTGGGGCCGATCTGCGCAAGTGAGCGATGCTCTAGCGAGCCATGGCCATTGCCATTGCGACGATGGATCTTGGAGGTCAGGACCAAGGCTAGGCACAAAGATGATTGTGGCCGGGGCTAGGCACGATGATGGTATGGCTGAGGTTGGGGCTGAAGCTAGGCTTAAGTGGCAGGAGCAGCCAGGCAAGAATGGGTACCGTCATAGCTAGGGCTAGAGCTAGGCGTGACGATGAAGAACCCTAGATTTGATGTTGCCATAGAGAGAAAAAAGAAAGGAAAAACAAAAGAAAATAAAAAAAAAATTGTGATCTATATACTAGGGTGATTATTGGTGATTTGTTAGAGCATATCCTCCAATACCACCCCATTGAGGTTAGATATTAGTGACCTATTAGAATGTTCTGGGTCAGTGTTTTCGTACAGTTTCATGACTAACATAGCTAGATGATGAATAAGGAGTACGGCCTAAGAGTGGTTAAATCCAATGATCCTAAACATTTTATCGGGCTATAAGATGGAGAGTTTTTTACTTGTTTCCAAGACTATCACATCATATAGAATGAACAGAAATATAGATGAAATGACATTTAATTCTATGACTCATATAAAGTTGGTAATCGTGCTAAGAGTGTTCCGTCTTCATAAAATTCACCTTTTCTCTTCTTTCATAAAACATTGTGATATCATCAAAAATGCTTATGTGGTAGGCATAGGTGAAGCCACAAGAGAGGAGAGTTGGACAACTTAATTCCCTACATTGACATGCATTATCGAACTATCTGTTAATGCTTATGTGTTAACACTCTGAGTGTTGATATCACACTATATTTTCCCAAACTTATGCGGATTATGCCTATGATGATGATAAACATTCTAAACCAGCTGTAAAGCTGAGTCGCGGCATCAGTAAAATGAAAAATAATTAAGGCCTCCTTTGGATTATAGGACAAACATAGGAAAATACCCCTTTGATTTGTAGGATTAGGGCAAAGGAATGACATAGGTAACTTTCCTTTGGAACCAATTTTGGACGAAAAATGCATGAAAAAAGAATCAACTCTAAAATCTTTGTTTCTCTTTTTGTTGTGTAGGATCTAGGTAAATTTTCTGTGTGTTTGCTATGGCTCATCCAATCAACATGTCCAGCAAAAATTCCTATGTTCCAATCCTCTGTTTTGCATATGGATTCTTTTCAAAATCATTGGTTTTTTCTTCTGTTCCTATGCTTTTGCTACCCACCATTCAAAGGGGACCTTAGTGTTTTTGAGGAGTCTATGAAACCATTCACAACATGTGTGGATTGACAAACGTACGGATCCATAATCATTTGAGTCTAGGTCCAAATCTAGATTATCTATTTGGTTTATGGCACAGGTTCAACCGATCTGTTATGAACTTATGCTTTGTAGTCTTCCAGCTCGTTGTTATGACGGATGGACTGATTCCAGATAAATTCATCGGACAACGCAACTCCAACTTGTGATGGATGGACTAGTTCTGGATGCAGCAATTCCACAATCCAAACAGAGTGTAAAATGATTATTTTTTTTTTGTTGAAAGAGGTTATCTTATTCATCAACATAAAATCTCTACAGATCTATGTAAAAAAGCTGCTTATAAACGTTACACTAATAATAGTCTAACTAAACAAATCTCTTCCACACTTCCTTATTTAAGAGTGAGCACTATATTATCTAAAAGCAGTACAATATTTACCAGCTAGCTGAAACATTATGAAAATATAGTCCGTATCATATAGGCAAAGGTATATATAAGCTTATGGACGGTCAATAGTGAAATAAAAATATTACTTTTTCTTACTCTTCCCTCTTTCTAGATGTTACATACAGATAAAGATTTTTTTATCCTATAAATAGGACTTGCCCTGACATGATAATATAGCTCATCGAGAAGACGGAACAAATGATCACCAATTCATGCTGATGTCGGCCACCTCGCTACAGTTCCCAAAGTTTTGGAATTTTCCGTACCGTATCTCTGCAGCGGCAGCGAAGCGAGGCTGCAAGGACAGTACCCAAAAAAAAAAAGGGCACGAGAAAAACAAAAGCAAAACACTTGCGGTAAACGAACAGGGAAAGTGAAAAATCGCTTTCACAAAGGTCGCGAAACAGGGGCGAGCGCTGCGCTGCCACACAGCGGGAGTCCTCCCCGAGAGATTTCCTTCCAAACAGAGCCGCCGAATCGGGTCCAATCCCGTCGATCTTTCTGGCTGCCGCCGCCACGGGACTCCAGAAGTTGCCTTCGATTCCGCCGGGGCTGGGGAAGCGGGGATGGGGCTCGTGGATGCGGCGGGCCGTCTCCTGGCGGCTGTGGACTGGGAGCGCGAGGCCTACCCGGCGTACGACGACTTCCTCGCGCTCCCCGCCTTCGTCATCTTCTTCCCTACCGTCCGCTTCCTCCTCGACCGCTTCGTCTTCGAGGTGCGCCTGCGCTTGCCGTCTTCCCTTCTTTCTTCCGTTGGTTCGGTCAAGGTTTTTGACTCTGAGCTGGAGAAGGCAGCGCCAGCGCGTAGTCGTAGCCTGCTGCCGAGAAACTCGCCTCAAGCCCTCAACTTTTGCTGGATTTCCTAGCTCTAATCATAGCTTGTACAATTGCCTTGGCTAAACTCCATGTTTTGTGTCCAACGTGCTATTTTTAGTGTTCTCATCATCATCTAATCGCTGCGCGTCTTGGGTTAATTTGACACGTGGAAAGTGATTGGTTCAGTGATTGTTTCCTTAAGCTCAAATGATTGCCTTCTGCTCAAGATCTAAAATCATGTCTTTTCTTTTTCTTTTCCTCTTATAGCATTTTCCCCCTCTCCTCGACTCCTATAGCTTCTAAAACTGTTTGGTTAAAAAACTTGGCCACTAAAATATGCTTAGCGTATGGGCACAATGTTTTTCCATGGTAGATCGTGGTACCGTAATCCAGGATTAGTCCAATGCTAATGCTATGCAGCTTCCGCATAGAAGGTAACAGAAGTTAATGGGGATTCCTGCTCTTTTTAATATCGGTTCTTCATGAGGGAGCAGTCTGGTTGGTTGGTTTGCAGCCGCGAGCAGGTTTCCGGAAGAAATTGTTGGTTCATACATCAGTATGTTGGCAGTTGTTCGGACTGTCCTTTTAGACTTACAAAGAGTCTCATTATTTACATCCAATTGGCATACTATTTCTAGGATTAGTTGCTATTTTTAGTATGGTAAACTAAGTACAGTTGGTTGATTCATGAGTATGAAGACCTGTTTAGAAGGTCTTCTGTTGGACAACAGTTTCTGAGCCTGTTCTTTTACGAGCCGGCTGAGGATTTTGAGATAGGAAAACGGAGTATAAATCCATTGGAACACTACAATAAATGTTGATTACAATATCACAAGTTCCAGGAGTGGAGTGAGAGAACAGTTTGCTTCACCTTTTCTGGGACCATAAATTTCGCTGAGCTTTATATATTCCCTGATAAAGTGCCTTTTGGTTTTCTATGTTAAGTTTTCTAATTTCTATAATGATTTGCAATATGGTGTTATTCAAAATTTCCAGTGCTAGCTATATGTATGAGCATTCAGATGTGAAAAGTAATTGTAACCATTCAGCAGTCGCATTTTGGAACTTGGACACAAGAAATGCAGAGTTCTTAGATTCCTTTTGGTGAAGCTAAAAGCAGTAGGATAAATTATGTACATTTATAAATATTGCTAACTGGAAGTCTAGTTGTGATGCTAGGTTCAACTGGATGAAAAATTGAAATTGTTCATTTTACCAAAGTGTTATTATGGAAAATAATGCACAATAACTGTATACATATCTGGGTAATGGAGTTTTTGGCCTGCATTCATTTCTATCATTTGTATTCTCTTTCAACTCGAGATATTTTCACTTCCCTGCTGAGATCATTTTCATCAGTACTTATTGGTTCATATTTGCTTATGCCATTGAAATATGTTGTTTAGAAAAGGGGGTTACATTACAAGGTGGCATCGGAATCCTTCAAAATAGACTTTTATGCTTCTATAGTCTGGTCTCTGGTGTTCCAATGATTTTTCTTTTCACCCACCTACTCTTTTTTTACATTTCATTTCTTCCGCATTTAATGATCCACCTACACTTTTTTTCACATTTTCATTTCATCTTCATTTATTTTAATCATTGATATATGATATTCTTTAGGTCGTGATTGATCCTTTTGTATCAGGTCATCATTTTTTATTTTTTTTTTTTTTTTTTTTTTTTTGCATCCCCCTCGTAAGATTCTGGGGTTTGTGTTGTAAGGGTCTGTTCTTTCTCTCTCAGATCAACTCTCCTACGTGTTTGAGAAAAAAATATATACGTTCCTTCCAAAGTTTTGCATTAATCGACAACATAACTGCTTTCCTTTTCTGTAACTGTTTTAGTGGGTTGCAAGGAGGCTTATATATGGAAACGGACATCAGAGAGCTAATAATGAAACAGAAGAAGCAAGGAAGAAGATAAGAAAATTCAAGGAATCAGCTTGGAAATGTGTTTATTTCCTGTCTGGAGAGCTTTTATCTTTATCAGTCACATATAACGAGCCTTGGTTCACCAATACCAAATATTTTTTGGGTAGGACCAGGAGAACAGGTCTGGCCTGATCAAAAGATAAAGTAATGCTGATCCTTCCACTGTACTTTTTGATACAAATTCTTACTGGTTCTCAGGCTGGTCTAAATCTAATGGTTGCCCCCTTACTCTCAGATTGAAACTTAAGGCTGTATATATGTATGCTGCTGGATTCTACACATATTCCATATTTGCACTTATGTTTTTGGGAAACAAGGCGTTCAGACTTTGGAGTGTCAATGTCACATCATGTTGCTACTGTTGTTCTGATTGTTCTATCTTATGTGTTCAGGTATGTTAATACTGTTAGCTTTTGTTGTTCTATTAATTTGCAACATCATTCTTAGGAGGACTTCTTAGTCATCATTGATAATTTGTCAATTTCTTTTTCTAACTCCTCTCATAATTCATGGACAATGTTTTAATTTCTATCTTTTTTTCCTTGGCCAACCAGATTTGCTAGAGTTGGCTCTATAGTATTGGCAATTCATGATGCAAGTGACGTTTTCCTGGAAGTAGGGAAGATGTCCAAGTACAGCCATTGTGATTGGCTTGCCAATGTTTCGTTTCTGTTTTTGTTATCTCATGGGTTCTTCTCCGCCTCACATATTTTCCGTTCTGGATTCTGAGAAGTACAAGGTAAATTATTCTGTTCAGACTCAAGTCTTTCAGATAAAGTTTGTAAAACCACCGCGTTTGTAAAAATTTGTTTGTATATACAGTAGAAAGCAGATTGGTATCCTGTTTTGTAAATATTTATTGTGAAAAATTGGACAGTGATATCCTCTAGTCTAAAGAATAGTCCTTCGTAGAGTCTGGCAGTAGCATCTTATACTCTAAAGAGAATTTTATTCTGTATTTCCATTGACCACACAAATAAAGTTTTGGATATTTTTTGTATACACCACTGGCACAAATTAGAGATTTCGCACCTTTGTGGACTTTCGCTAATCATATAACTAAGAGTCCAAGAATATATCATAATAAATAATTATAGACATGTTACGTTCTGATAAGATACCATACAAATCGCCCCATTGCCGTGTCGGTCTGGTTCACAGTTTCTTTGTTGTGGTGCTTGTTAAGTTGCTGTGAGGTTGTGGTCTTCATCGTGTTAGTTGGTGTTGTTTTCTGTTGTAGCTGTGGTTTTCCCCTAGTTCTTCACATAGACAGACTGTTAACCTGCTGGCTTTCACCACTTTGCTTTAGAAGTGAACTAACTGAATGTTTTTGGATTCATTTCACATGATCTGACTAAATCCATTTTTTTTCAGCTATGAGGTCTTGTTGACTTTGGACAAAAAGAAGCACAATTTTGATGGTCCTATATACTATTATGTGTTCAATTCCCTTCTATTTTCGCTACTTGTTCTCCACATATATTGGTGGGTTTTAATATATCGGATGCTTGTGAGACAAATCAAAACAAGAAATGTTGGAGATGATGTTCGATCTGGTAAGCCTTGTCCTGTCTGAAGTCTGGTATGCTGCACACGAGCATGATTTTTTTATAATTTTTTTTTGTAAAATGTTGTGGAAATCAGTTTTGTTTGCTTGTGGGTAAAACTTGGTTATAATTATGCTCCTCCAACTTGTGTAGAGGTGAAAAACTTTCTTTGATTTTACTTTGCCTTGCTTTCCATACAGATTCTGAAGGAGAAGACGACCATGAAGATTGATTGGCTTCAGCTTGTGTGTTATAATACCCTGAGCATATACATTCTTTTTCTGGATTCCAAGAATACATGCAGATTATGAGAGGACGAGCATTGTTCCTCACGAGATTCATCAAAGCCGGGCTATGATATCTTCTGTCTCGACCGTCCATTTATGTTGTACTAAGTATGCATTAGAAACTGTGCTGCAATGCATAAGCTGGATGTCGAATATATTATCATTCTTTGAGTGTTCACACAAAGTGCAGCAGTAAAAAATGTAGGCCTCAGGTTCTGAGTAATCGAGCTTATTTCCATGTTAAAAAAAAATGTAGCACAAATGTGGCATTCCAGAAAAAAAGACTGCCTGTAAACCAAGGCCTTTCTGTCGACATAGGACATACTTCCTCCGTTCCATGTACATTTGCTTGGAGTTTTGTAAACGGTAGCGCTGGTGAAACATCCTGTTCCTCTGCAGGCTGCATCTATCATGGCTTCCTTATTTTCCCGGCCGGAGCCGGATGCAGCCAGTGTTACTGTGACCGTGAATGATCAAAGCTACCCCGATCCTACAGTTCGTCAGATGAACTAAGCACACTTAGCTTCGCAGTAAAGATGGTGGTGGACGGGTGGTGCAACCGTCGAGTCGACCGGTGCAGGTTCAGCATTCCAGCGATACGTTAACGTACGCAGGAGCATCGGTTAAACCATTTCAGGCTAGCTGTTTTGCTTGCCCCGGCTGCCCCGATAGTTACTGCGGCGGCTTCTTTGTTTCTGTAAACACACATGCACTTAAGAATTTGGAAAGTTACCACAATCCTAAGCCGAAACTCCCCTCCTGAAGTGTAGCATTTCACCATTCAGTGATTGCCTGATGATAATTTGACAAATTCATTTATCGAACACACCTGATGCATATTTGCTGAAAAATGGTTCCAAGTTTACACTTTTTGTTAGAAAGTTATGAAGAAGAATACTACATACCAAGATCCAACATCAGTCATTCAGGCGTGGAAGACCATACCAGGAATATTCAGAAGGACACATGAAGATAATGTGACAGATGACAACGTAAAAGGAATCGCCTTATCCGCTTGTCTTATCAGTCAGGCTTATCAGCCATTCGAACAGTAGACAATCCAGAACGTTCCTCGATGGCTATAAAGGAGAGAGCTGACGCATACATTCGATTATTAATCTCAGAACGTTCCTTGACAGCTATAAAGGAGAAAGCGGACACATGCATTCGATGTGACAACGGAAGAACCACCAAACCACACCGAATAGCCAAGAAGCTCCACCACTTCTAACCTTACTACATCTGTATTGTAGTATATAGAATAAAGGGAGTTTGTCCTGCTCTTGTAATAAGGTAATTCCTAAGGTTTGTGCTAAGTGCATGGTGTTTTCCAAAAGGAAAAATTATATGTATGCTAGTTCTGTAAAAATGAATTAAGTTTTCCTGTGATGATCCCTGTATTTCCTTAAGCTCGTCCATATGCGGCGACGTCTCTACAATAGAGATTCTAGAGGATAAACCTTTGCATGTGTTGGTCTTGTATTAGCTTTGGTTGCGGCGTTTGTAGAGAACTCTGCGTGCGCAGAGAAGTGTTCCCTTTGAGTGTTTAGGTGGAACTGCCTAGGGAGACTGTAGAGCCCGAGTCAGTCACATGCGTGTTTGGGGACAACGAGGGAGATCGGTTATACATTGTGTTGTTCTAAAGCGAGCCATATCGTGAGTGCCGAGTAGGACTGACACAAAGGATCGTCATATAACCGACTAAATTGTTGGTCTCGCCAGCTTGCAAAAGATCCTAAGAAATATAATCCGCATACTCATATTCACTAATCATGCACATAATAACCAAGGCTCGCATCCACCATCAACCCACTAGGTGCTCCAAATAGTGCCCAGATAGTAGCTACAGTTTGGGTGCCTGAGCCACTCCCAGGTGAGTACTCGTGCACGATTCATATTTCTATTTTGAATATTAGCGAGTATTTTGAATAATACCATGAATTGGAATAGTAAGCACTAAATTTGAATAGTGTTGTGAATAGCGACTTAAAAATTCAAAAATCAGTTTTTGAATTTGTTTGAGGTCCGTGTCTCTCCATTCATTGTTGTAGCAATGGGGCACACCAAAGAAGTCTATTTTTGACTATCAACTATCGAGTATGGTTTTGGCCATGCAACTCTAAAACTGGAAATCTTTAACTATTGAACTATATTAACCACCAAAATTGACCATCTAACTGATTTTCAAATGTGGTTTTGTATTTTTCTGAAAATAATAAACCTAGCTTTTTAAAATCACCATAGCTAATTGAAAGTGCATACAGACCACCTAGTGGGTTTTAGTGGTTGATTGACAAAACAATTAAAGAACTAATACGCTTCATGAGTCTTTGAATATGTCTCATTATATTGCTAGTGATCATATCAAACTCATGTCATTTCTTAAATGAAGAAGTAAGCATATTTGATAAGGCAAAATGAGACAAAGAAAAATAAATATTGTTTCGTCTTAATTAATAGTGGCTTGCTTTTCCATAAACACGAAGATATAGATAGTAAACTAATATTGATAAAGTGTTGAAGAATGAGTCAAGAATGCACAAGTGAAGAAATGTTAAGTAAAGGTCAAATGACAATGGAGACAATATGTTGGATACATGATGGTCTCAATATTAGTTCGCTTATATGGATAAAGACGTGAAAAATCACTATGCATTGATATTGATCAATTTGAAAGCACGAAGAAAGAAGTTATCAAGAGTAATGGTAGAGACATGGTCATATGCAAAATAGAATGGACTTGTTATGATGGTAAGGTCATGTATGATGAAAAATGAGCCAAATCATGTACTTTCTCTGTCCTGTAGTACAATGTATTCTAAAATTTTAGAATAAACCTAATAATAGAGTTTCTTCTAACATTATGGTATCCCTTTTTAACAAACTTTGCCAAATTCTCATGCTTGTGTAGTTGCTAGAGTAGCTCTCTTAGCTGAGTAGAGTAGTTCCAGTAGTTTAATTTGTTTTGTGTAGCTAGCTCAACTAGTTGTAGTTCTAGCTCATGTCGTTTTTGTGCTGCCCAGGGCTAATGCCTCTAGATTCTTTTCTCCAGTGCTCACAACTCTTTGGGCCACCGGATAAATCCAGTGGTGCTGCTAGAAACAACGCATGAAACACCTCTCTAAACTCCTTTTCAAACCTTTTGAAAACTGTCTAACACCAAACATTCTCCAATCATTTTACAAAAGGTTTTCAATGTGTTTCCAAACTGCCACTCGATACTAGCATGCAGGCAAAGTTAGAGTGCTCAGTGTGAGCAATTAAGGCTAGGAGTTGGATGAAGGGTAATTAAAATCCAAATGAAGCAAGATGAAGAGGTGGAAATAAGCCTGAGGGCAAAGGCATATGTTAGGGGTTTTGTTTTCACTAGTCAAAATATAATATAGTGCGTGGTCGGATTTAGGATAGATATCGGTACTATATATTAAGAGCTAGAGATAATATATAATAACATGTTGTATATATTCCGTGATGGACAATATTTAGGAATATGGCTTGGATGTGGATAATGTTGATACATGACTTTAAATGAATCTTTAATGTTGGTTCAAGATATGATGTGAGATAAGAATGACCCAATAGGGTGAAGATAACAAGAAAAGAACTTCGGGTTCACTTCGTCTTGGGAATGGCCATAGCGGGTTGACCCAAACAACCACGGTTGGGAACACCTATATCACGCATTGAAAAACCAGTGGCTGCAGGCATCCATGCATGACGGTCATCGTGGGCAATGGAGTCATAGCCGTTCTGGTCTGGCATGTGGCTGTCGGTTGGCTCTCTCAAGGTCATAATTTCTTTCTCGTTCAGTTCAGTATCTAGGCAAGGTAGCGAGGGAACAATGAAGGACGCATTGCATCAATGTTGTTGAGTGTGCGACGACACCACAGGCACACGATCACCACACAGGTGATCTATATATGATTATCTCAAGGTGTGGGAGCTTGTGGATATTGTGGTCTTGCTGCAGTTGGTCTCATATGTGTTTTGCGTGTGGAAATAGTCATCTGATCGATGGGGCAGCTTCTACTCATAGCTAGAGCCTTCTTCACCGAATTCCCTTCGTTCCTGGGTGCAATGGAGCTTTATTTATTTGGTGCGCGGTCGCCCCACGGCGCGTCAAGTTTTTTTTGGCTCACCTTGCACGGAAGGCCCACAGCAGCACACGAGGACACATCAAAAGTTGATTGAGCGCCTCCTTGTATTTCGTATGCATGGAAAAAGTGAAGCTTGAGCTTGAGCACTGAAATCTGAAAACTGTACCTGTACTCCATACGAGAAATGGTGCCGAGAGGCCACAAATGCCCTTCACGAGGGCTCGGCACTGCAGCTATTTCTTTGAACTCTGGTTGCTCTGGATGCGCAGTGCACGTGTCAGCAACCGAGATGGGGGCGTCACCACGACGACGAAAGCCGGCGGCCGCCTGCCTGCATTGGCTTTTCTTGCTTTCTCTGACGCTACTAGGCCGCTACTAGCTTCTTTCCGGGCTCTATGTGCAGCTGCTGCTCCTGATTTAGGGTAGGAGTATAATAATGTGAGAGCGACCGTACCAGAGAGACACCAAGACATGCATCCAAGGAGAGCACGACGCGTCGCTTTCGCTTTCCTCTGCCGCGTCCCGTGCGGCGTAGTGTCCCTAACCCTGAGGGCTAAGGGTTTAGATGCCTGCGCATGCAGGCTGCAACCTTTTTTGGAGGAAACCATGTCTATATATGCCGATGCCGATGCGTGACGACGATGCAACTTTATTCCCTCTGTATGGAGCTTTAGTGGTATTCGGTATTCCGTGTAGTATATGACATGGCAGTCAGGGGCGGAGGCAGGTATTTGGCAAGCCTTGGCAGCTGCCATACCTAAAGTTTGTACAAAATACTTAATATATGTATTATTTACATGTAAATATGCATGAAATACATACATCAATATGTTATATTGGTTGTTCCATACACTCCCGCCACACCTAAAAGTTTTTCCTGCCTTCGCCACTGATGGCAGTGGCACTCGCCTCTTGGCCTTTGGCATGCACCATGTAGGAAATGTGGCTACTTAATTACTCGATCGGTAATAGCATGATCTTTCTATGATAGTTGTTTTCCCCTCCAGTTCATCATCTCATCTGATCGATGCGCTCTCCAACTCTCTCCATGCATATGGCCACATGCAACCGCTCTCCAACTCTCTCCATGCATTGCCACATGCCACCGCTTCAGATTTTTCCTGTTTCAGCCAAACTTGCTCTTGCTTTGCTTACTGAAAATGACATTAACCACTTAAACATCACGGATGTACCTGTTGTTGTTGGATTTAGTTCAGCCTGACCCACTTTTATTTAGCATTTAATAAATTGAAGGAAATTCCAAGACCATATATTTAATGCTAGATGAAATCAAGGGTATTTTAATGCTAGATGAAATCAAGGGTATTCTTGTATGGAAAAAGGACAATGCAATAAGCGTGATGAAGCATGGTGAGCGGTCATGGGGCCCTTTTTGCAGCTTGTAATCGATTGACGGTTTCATGAGACCATGACGAGACCAGTATGTCTTAGTGGACCATGATGACCACTATGTCTTAGTGGTTTTCGTCATTTAGACACGGAGAATCAATTTGTCGGGGCGATACCATGATGACCACCATCACCTTCTTCACACACCTCATTTTTACCCGTCGGCAGAATCAGACTAAATTATTACAACAGAAAAATAAAAAGAAAGAAACTAACAAAAAAATTACATCCCCAACAAGGAGCTCGAGTAGCCCTACGCAACCAACATGCTTGCTCCATGATGTCAACTCCACTAGAATAAGATCACAAAGGTGATGACAACTCCACTAGAATAAGATCACCAACGTCAAGACAAAGCCGCTAGAAACACGTTTATCAGACTAAAAAAGGTAGTGAAAACATTGGACACCGACCACCATTGAAGACTGGATGCTTTTTTCAAGGCAACAGCACAAAGCACGTGGTGCAGATGCAAGCCTGCCCACCAAAAGCCGAGCTGTTACGCCATCAATCGCCACCTTCATCTTGAGCTGCGCAGCAAGGTAACACGCAGTAGGAAATTCCGGTCCTGACGAACAACAACTTCGACGACGCGCCAGCTGCGCCACCGCCGTCGGTCCGAAAAAACCAGGCTAGGTTTTCACCCAATTATTGAATGCCCACGGGCGCAACAGCTTCAGCGACGCCTTCAACAAGGTGCGTGGCATAGTTAATACCACCACCATCGGAGCGACGTAAGATGCCAAGCAGGGTTTTCACCCAAACTGTCGTCCCGTGTATCGGCCGCCGGGCATTGGAACCGGTCGCCATTCAGATCCAGATCCAGCCGCCGGGGAGAAGGGTGTTGGCGACTAGATCCAGATCCAGCCGCCGTCACTCAAGAAGCCCCAGCCGCAGGCGCTGCCCACACGGCTACCCCAGGCCCGGAGCAGCCAGAACCGCCCGCCGGAGGGCCAGATCATGCCGCAGCTGTCAATGGAGATGGATGAGGGGAGGAGGGAGGATGAGGAGGGGGAAACACTCCTCTTATCCGCACAAGTGAGAATACTCACTAATGAAATAACACCACCTAGCTGATTTGCTGCTCTTTGCCATATCTGACCAGCCTCCTGCAAGCATTATTGGCTATCAAAAGAGTAGGCCTTCGAAACTTTGTTCACTTGTGTACCTACACGGGTAGGTGGAAAATCAAGCTTTAGGGGGGGAGTGCACCGGCACGACTGCCTATTCTGTCACACTGCTATTCTTGGTGTTCAAATGTAGTGTGTCCCCTAGTGTTTAAATTGAGTATAACGTTCCTGGTGTTTGAGTACAAGGTGACGACAGTCGACGAAAAGAAAAGTGTACGAAGTGAAGGGAAAGTAGGGTATGAAAAACTTTAACGATAAAAACATCACTATTTTTTTCAAAGTATAGAGGAGAAATAGTCCCCCCTGTGACCCCCTTCCCTGGGCTCATCATACCGTACTAGTTTGAAGCAACAGGAATACATTGCGTATCTCATCTTGCATCAATTGTGGTCCGGGGCATCGACAAGCTCACTATATCGTCTAGTGCATGCCTGTGCCTTCGGGATTGGTCTTGTCAATAGGTAGACCACACGTGCACGCTTGTCATGTTTATTTATATATATAATTTTCTATATAAATATGCTAGAAATTGACTAGAATTCCAACAGTCCAAAAACTTGATGTTAGACACTTTTCGGTTAGTGGTTTTGATGTCACTCTTAAGCCATGTTTGATGGCACGAATTACAAACAGTGGTGCGCCCTAAGATGATTCAGTGGTTGATGATTGTGAACATATATCACGTCGCTTAGAGAGATGCACGAATAATTACTCCTAAAGAGGATAGAACATTCGACGACTGATAACCTGTTTCGAGGAGCCATCATTAGTGTTCTCATTGGAAATAGGATGTGGATAGAAGGTTTTTACCCAAATCTATAGTTAAAATAAACACTGTGACTAGTACAGTGTGTAAATCCAACATAAACTAGGCTGCGTTCGGCTACTCTACTGCCGGCTACTTCTAGGTGCTTCGGCTGGTTCTCATTCTCACACTGGCACTGTTCAACCAGCCGAATAGTGCCAGCTTCTAGACCAGCGGAACACGCCCTAAAATTCGGATGTGGAGAGTCCACATTAACTAAAATTGCTTTTTTGTTTTTTCTAGATTTCCGAGTAAACATCGAAACACATGAGTGTGATATATCTAGAACATTCTGGGGAGTTCTTTTCGCCAACAGTTTCATCTCAATATAAGTCGGTGTCACCTGCCAGATTTTCACACGAGTAGATAGTAGCCAATGCAAAGCCTTCTTCCTTTGTTATGCAAAGAGAAAGATGTCAGCTAGCTCCGAGAGCAAGTACAAAAATGAAACAGGCAAAGTGTGCGCGTTAGATTTCTCGCTCTGTGTCTTCTTTCTCTTAATTTGCTCAAATAGGAATATCAATTAGTTGAAGCTTGTTATTAATGTATGTGCACATGGAGCACATATGGTAATTAATCAAGGAGAAGAATTACTGAATTATTAGAGAGAGTGCTGTAAATAAAGTCCAAAATGAATTAGAAATTGTTGTAGGCAGGTGCATGCAGCATGTCTATGCATTACCGTTTTTTTTTTCCTGAAATCTGTTGAAATTCAGGTTGGGATAGTACATCCCCCTAGTACTCAACTCAAAAAAAAAACATGATTGATCATACGTTATTTATTAGGTGATAATGATAATTAACGTTAACTGGCGTACATGCTGTGAATGTGTGATGGACAACACATACATACATCTCCATGCATCGTCCCTGCTATGCATGCCTCCACACACACATACACATATATACAGCGGATACAAAGCAAACAAATTAAACGACATACATGGATCTAGGTCTCTGTCCAGCAGATGGAATTATTCATCACCCTAGGTCTCTGATTAAATGAGCACGTACGTACGACACATAATAACATCACAGACGAGATGAACTAATATATAATGAACATACATTAACATACAAGAATATCAAGGAAGGAACCTAATAAATGAAACGTCGTATAGCTGCATGCATGAGTGTGGACCGGCGGCCGGTGGTGCTGCCGGCAGTGGCGTCGTCATGCATCGATGATGTGGTCGCAGTAGCAGTGTTCGTCGTCGGTGTCGGCGACGACGACCATATATATGCTGGGGAATGAAGCGGACGGCACAGCGGCAGCGGCAGCGGCAGCAGCAGCTAGACGGCGACCTTCTTCTGGTGGAAGTTGTTGATGAAGTCGGAGGCCTTGCGGTCGACGTCGCGCTCGCCGATCCACCAGCCGCCGTAGTCCTCGTCGCTGGAGCGCACCTTGCGCACGTAGCCGGTGCGGCCGTCCCAGTCGCTCATGTCGTCGTCGTAACGCCTCGACTTGCGCAGGAAGCTGAAGATGGGGCAGAAGAAGGACGACTTGCCTCCCATGGCGGCGCGAAGCGGCCGGAAATAAAGCTTTGATATTCTCTTCTTTGTTTGTTAGTTACCTCGCTAGGTAGCTAGCCCTCTCGCTCCCTGTCTTTAATTTGTAGCTAAATCACTGCAAGGAATGAAGGGGCTAATAAACAAGTTTTGTGATGGCAGTTGGGAATAAGCTCGATCTATATTAGCTAGCTGAGAGAGCTGTACGGTTGTAATTAGCTAGCTAGTGGTGACTATATAAACCTTGAGAGTTTATTGCCTTGGATCGAGATCAAGTGTGCTGGCCTGCTTAATGGTGATGAGAAGAGGGAGAGGGGGCAGCTGGATTTATAGAAGGGAGCTGCGGAGTGCGGACCATGGCGCGGCTTGCTTGGTGGATGCAAGCTGGCTACTAGGGTTCTAAAATCTAATAAATATATAACTAAAATAAAGGTGATGGAAGAGTACACGGGAGGATGGAGGATCACGGGGGGAGTGGACGGCCAAGATCGCGCGATGTGAAATGATGCTAAAGCGCGTGTTCTAGCTACGTAGTACTCACAGCAGCAGCAGCAGCAGCAGCCGGAGATCGATGACATATATGATACGATTGATGGAGGAGAAACTTGACGCGGCCGGCCGGCCCCCGGACGGAGCGCAACGCCACGCAACGTCCGCAAAAGTGTAAAGAGAGCAGAGCTCGCCGGGCCGGGGCGCGCGCGTGGTTTCCTGGCCTCTGCTTTAATTTTGTTGTGCTCGATCGATCCTCTCCAGAGCCCTAGCTACTAGCACTAGCAGCTATACTTACTGCTGTAGATGGACAGGGACGACGGAAAAGAGGGTGGAAAAAGCATCATCCATGGATGCATCATGCTGCAACAAGCGAGAATGAAGAGGAAGTTGCTAGTAGCTTCTGCTGCACTGCACAGCTTGATCTCTTAGCTTGTGGTCCGATCGATCCTTCATGCTGGGACTGGACCATGCATATAATTCGCCGCCACTATCGTGTAGTACAAAAACTACAATAAGCTGTGCTTTGTTTGCTACAATCCGTATGAAAAATATCCAGGAAAATATCTCCTGCATGCATGCATGCGCTTTGCTTCTTCTTGTCATGCAACGTTACACGGTATATATCCTTGTTCATTTCTGGGTGCTGCTATATATATCTGCATGCAATTACAATTAGTATATGTCACGATAATGTACAAACTAGCTAGCTAGCTAGTAATAGTATTAAGCACAACGCGCATTCGCAAAAAAGCTACTACTTTGCCGGCCGCAGCTAGTTTGCTGTGGAAAGGCAACAGGTCAAAACTCAAACCGGGTGTGCTGCCTTTCAGCCTTTATTTGCCTTTGGTTAATCTTCGAATCTGTACCTTTCCTGCATGCAGCTAGCTACTAGCTCTTGTTTAAGGTCACTGCAAGCTGTTTCAGTTCCCTTTGGCTTTGCCTGCCTGCTGTGTATTCGTCGTCTTAGTCCCTTAGAGCAATCCATCGGCCAGTCCTAATAAGCTACAATAATATTCCCAAGATAACAATATCCATTACTATATTTGATGCATATATTGCATTATTCCAACTCCGAGCCGTACGTATGTGGTCCTGTATATTGGCACTGACATATATACAGTAGGGGAGCAGAAGAGAGCTGAATGACGAAGGTGGGCCATGCACGCGCATACAAATCATTAGCACACTACTTGCCCTCTCATATATATATTCAGTGTGTGATATTATCCTGTGATATTATCCAATAATAATAAAAGTTTTATTGTGGCTTTGTCATCACGTTTGCAAGCAGCAAAAATTAAAAAGGGAAACAAATGGAGAATCTACTGGGGGATTGTAATCATTTAGTGACCACCATCTTTTTGTTTGGGGGCACCAAGTTGGAATTGATCTGTACGTATCCCAAAATATATTCCAATATGAAAGTTCAGATGTGCTACCTTAGCTTTCATCGATGATGTGAATGAGGCTACTACGAGAGAGATCAGGACCAGTGAAATTTCATTTCTCTCTTTACCTTTTCCCCTCCTGATATAATTATCCCTATAATTAAAAGGGGACCTTTTATAATTAACTGGTGATGATTTTGATAAATAGCTGATCAGGCCACAGTTTAAAATAAACTCACTAATTCAGATGTATACTAGAGTTGTAATTATCAGAAGTTGTTTAAATTGGGCAGACAACGACGTCGCTATGCATCTAAGTATCTCCAACGGTTTTGCAAATGGACTTTGTATTCTTGTTTTTTGCAAAAAAGTCTAAAAAACGTCTATCCAACGGTTTTGCCAATGGGCTTTGCATTTTTGTTAACTTGGCAAAAAGCAGGGAAGGACTTGCATATATGCACACCTCGTCTGCGCTTGGCATTCCTGATGCTCGCGCTATTTCCCTCCCGCGCGCGTGGCTCCCGCCTGCCGCCACGCCCAGAATTTCCTTTTTTGCAGTGATAATGCAAAACTGTTGGAGATTGACTCTTTGAACCTTTGCCATATTCATTTAAGACTTGGCAAACTCCTAATTTTGCCAAACAAAATATGCAAAACCGTTGGGTATTATAAGAACTTGAGTTAGTAATAGATCGATCTCAATCGATTAAGATTAAGATGGAGATCCCGGCGGCGGCGCTAGCTTAATTAATAAGGTTGGAAACTGAAGTACGTACGTACACAGTAGAGTGGTCTCGCTATTTTTATTCTGCCCCAAAAGCAGCTGGCAAGCGGCGATCTGCTGTACAGGTTGGGAGGGCTGGACGAACGGAGTTGGGCCAAAAGCAACAGTAGTCTCTACCTTTAGTTCGGTCATGAAACCACCAGGAAGAAGGCCACAAACGCTATATGTAATCAGCATGTACCTAAACTAATTAACAATACAATAATGGGCCAGCCTTTTCTAATCTTTCTCTCTATGTGCTGATGAAGAATAAGAAACAATTCAATAAATGGGCCAACTTTTCTAATCTTTCTCTCTGCTGACGAAGAATACATCGTCCCAGGCATATATAGATACATATATATCTGTTTGACATCAGTTTGATCGCATCATCCCTTTTTGTTGTGCTACTTTAATAATTTTCCTCTGATTAGATTAAATGTTAATTAAGTTCAGTAGTGACAGCTAGAGGTTTATTAGCTCCAAGAGTAAACAGATGCATGCATGTATATGTATGTATATGCATACTATATCGTAAGACAGTACTACACGTCCTTAACCCCTATGTATGGTCGATCGGTAATCTGCATGCACCGGCCTCCTCACTATACAAATTAATAAAGGCTAGCGCTACTGCAAGGCCAGGGCAAATGGACAGAACGTGCTGGCGGGTGGCTCTGTTTGCATGCATTCGATCTGCATATGGCATCACATAAAGCGAGATAAAGATTTGGCCTGCCGATCGAGAGTCGCCTAGTCGCCTAGATGCACATTCATGCATCTTTGCCAAACCGCTGAGCCCTACGACGTACGTAGTACGCGTCTCTGTCGTGTATCTTGATCGTCCTAGCTAGGCTTTGCAGTACATCAGACGTACGGAAGCAGCAGGCCGGCTCTAGGGTTCAGCAAAAGCACACGCCTGCGTGCCGGCCATGCATGCATGTCCATGCGAGCCGCTGCCGGCAATGATCGATGCGATACGTACGCACGATTAGAATTTGAGATCGATAGAGATCCCGTGTTAGAGTTTTGCAATAGCATTAGGCATCGTCGGCAAGTCGTTTTATTTGGTCGTCTCGCATGTCTTCTAGCGGACCGAGACAATTAACCCTTCATCCGCAGGGGCCGTGCGGGACATCTTGTTGGCGACGACCGATGATATATGAGTAAGCGGCGGTGCCTTCATCATATATAGCAAGGGTCGCCTTGCATTATATTGGGTGCGGGACATTATTGCTGGAAGTGGAGCCGATCGAGCTTGTGCAATGTGTTCTGCAGTGCGTGTTCATGGCCTATTTCTCTACACAGGTTCTCAGAGTTAGTTACTCTTGTTTTTTCTTCTATATCAATAAAACAATACAGGCAGTCAAGCACGGTCTTATAAATTCGTTCAAAAATATATATAATGATGTATGTAGACAGTCATCTCTGTCGTTATGCGTCTATTAAAAGTTGCATATACACACATGCGCGTCTAATGATTTAAACGGTACTCAAGAATGAGCTAGAAAGATTGTTCTCGAGAAAGCCAGAGTATATATACATATAGTCTTGAAGATGAAGATAAGAAGCGGCGGCGGCACAAGGGAAGGAGCCAAGAAGGTACATTTTTGTCCGGCGTTGTTGGAAGTCCATATGACAACTCACTCACTTGTTATAATGCTCGCTTTTCTAACTTTGCCAAACCATTCTAAATTTCGTTTGTTCGCGCGACTTTGAAGGCTTAGCTGGAAGAATATATGTTCGTTTCGGCTGCATTGTTAGGCGCGCGCCACTTATTGGTGACTAGAGAGTAGAGTATTCGATCGTGCAGCCCAACGTGTCGCGTGATCAGGCAATAATAATTAGTCTTGATGACCATGGGAGTCCGATAGCTTATTAATTCGCAATGATCGAAGGTACGGTCACAGAATAATACAGGCATGTAGATTATAGACCGCTGTATACACAGCACCGTCGTGTGTGTGTGCGCGCGCGTGTATGTTGAGTGATATTCCAGCCTACGTGGAACTAAAGTTTTGCTTAATCATCTTCAGGACCTATATATGAAGTCATTATTATTTTGTAGCTCTTTGCAAGACTTCTGAACAACTTCGCCTCACTACACCATTGACAGAAATGGCTCATGGAGATTCTACGAAGACTTAAAAGCTAGATCGAATATCCTCAAGACAGGGTAGATTTTGAAGCTCTAAAAATTTAAAACAACAAATCTTAACTTATTATTATTAAAACTATTTCACCTCTAAGAAAGAACTGGCCTTAAAATTATTAAAACAAACTAAGGTGGGTATTTAAGGCCATCATACTAAGCTTTGTCCTTAGTTGGATCGCACTAGCAAAGTTAGAGTCCATACAAAATTGCTCAAGTGAAACCTAGTTAGAGCATCATACAAGAACAAAAAATCAAATCTAATAAAAGCTTCGCACAATATCTCAAGCACACAACATGCTAATTGATAAGAAATGAAATTAACACTCATGAAAGAGAAGTGGGTAAGAGACAACCAATTTTCTGTCATGTTATCGAGTAGTTACCACTCTCTAGTCTAGGTTGGAGCACCCATTAAATGTTGAGCTCCCTTGAGTCACCAAGTCTCAAGATCCACTACTAAGTCTCTAGATCCACTAGGAGTACCTATTAATTATTCTCCACTCTAGATTGGTACTACTCTATACTCATAAAACTTGACGTTTTGGACAAGGACACGGTCTCCAAAATCTAACTTTATCTATTATTTTTTATTAAAATATATAAGAAAAACTAAAAATAAATTTACTTTTTATAAAAGTAGGTTTCAAGGTGAATCTATACATATAAGTTTTATCTTTTTTAAACTAAATATTTTAAAAGTTATTGATAGTTTATGTTCCCAATGTTTGACTCAAACCTTGTCCAAAACGTCAAGTTTTATGAATATGGAGGGAGTAGGTCTCAAGCCAAGCACAAAGCTAGGAGCCTTACAATAACCAACTCTTCTTCTAGAAAGGTTACATAGCCCTTGGCCATCTAAGAGCTAGCAAACTCCAAGAGTAATAAGAATTGATCTTCACTTGATCAACCTCCAAGCCATTAGCATCTATACGCATACTAAGATCACTCTAAGCACTCCTATCTTGGCTTGAATTGCCCTTAAGCCCTTCTCTAAGCCTTGCAATATGTGTGCAATAATTGTCTATGGTATGGCCATCACCATATCCTCCATGGTTGCTTTCTTGCTCAACACTTGGTGTGGACTATGTCTAGCTTAATCAACATTTAAGTATAACCATTAATCCACCAATTGTCACTCGATTACCAAAACCAAACTACAGTTTTTAGCAGCCATGAGGGGTTTGAGACTTGGGAGCTTGAAGTCAACCATGGTGATGAGGAGCATGGATCGAAAAGGGCTCATATGGGAAGCTTGGTAGAGAGGAATCAAGGAGGAGAAGGGTTGGGGATGGCTCACGAGTGCAAGGAGGTGCTCTACGTGAAGCAGCTTGGCACGAGGTTTCTCAAGGAGGGAGATCCGCTTTAGGGCACTACCATGAATTCGAGGAAGATGGGGAAGGTTTGTGGATCAACGTTAGCAATGACAAACATGCATGGTGGACAGTGTGCCCCTATGCCTATGCTTCGGCAAGGTGCTCTCCTTCTCCTACTCTTCTTCTTGCCCTCTTCTGTCTCTATTATGTTGCTTTGGGAGAGGAAGGGGGTGAGAGTGAAGGGAAGGGCTGGTGCTGGTTGTGTACATTTGGTGGACTGGTCAAGTATGCACTCCTTCGCCAAGTATGCCTAGTCAAGGTGGGGTTGATGTGGACTTAGGTGGTTCATCGGTTTGGATTTTTGGTGGGCTTCTTGTGGTCAAGTAATCTCGATAAAGAGAGGACATCTACTTGGGACCAGGCCGAGTATAAAGAAAATAAACGCTGTTGTTTGGTCATTTGTCAAGTTCCAAATCCAAAATGGAATACTGAATCAGGGCCCAAATTATAGGAGCAATACAGCCTGAACTCGTGTTATTAGGCTCTTGGCGTCCCAGTGGAGTGGCTCGCTCGTGGTCGCGGCCCGGACTGGTGGCATTTCCAATTTCCCATTCGGCCAACCGATGCATATATATATATATATATATATATATATAGCGTCGTGCTCTCGTCTCCCTCAGCAACGCTTTGTGAGATTTTTTTTTTTCATCCGGTAATCTGAATCTTCTTGATAAAATATATAAGCACATACGCATTATATATATAGCTCATGTACGTGATCACACATACGCATGCATGAAGGAAATTATGATAAAATAAGCAAGGTTTCACCCGAATCCAATTTGCATTGCACTTGATATTACAGCTCCGGAGACCGTCAGCAAGCAATAAGCGGCCTCACGTCAGGCATGCATCTAAAGCTCGAAATCGATCAACAAGAGAGACGACACCGTACACATACACATTATATACCACCCCCAGTCCCTGCAAGCAACTGCAACGCGCGCGTGCTCAGTTGTGGCAGACCTTGGCGGTGGGCATGGTGACGCAGATGGGCGCGTACTTCTTCTTGGCCTCGGGGCTCCCGTTCTTGGGGTCGGCCATGGCGACGCCGGCGCCGCCGATGGCCGCCACCACGGCCGCGGCAGCTGCCGCGAGCATGACGGCGCGGCGTCCCTCGGCGGGCCGGGCCTCAGCGGCCTCCTCGGCCGCAGCCAGCCTGCTGGCCGCGGGCTCCCTGGCAGCGGTCGACCTTGGCGGCCCTGACCACGGCGAAGCTGCCGCGGCGCGAGGGCGCGGCCACGGCCACGGCGGCGAAGGACGCCATCATGGTGAGCGACGCCATCGCCTTTTCGCTGGGGCTAGCTGCTGGTGGTGGACAGTGGACTGGTGGTGGTGCTCGACGTGGATTGCTCGCGCTTTGTGGGGAGCTTTTGGCGCCGCGGGCCTGCACTGCATGGTTGGTTATTAAGCTGCGGTCCGGGACGGCGAGGGCGCCTTATCCCCTGGGTGAGCGGCCACTGGGCCGCTGCCATGTGGCCGGGCGGCGTGACGTGGCGGAGGGAGGGCGCGGGTGCTGGAATGCTGGATAATGAGGGTGTGGTGGGAGAGGATAACGAATGGGCGGACCGCATGGCAACCAGTATTTGGGTTGTGCCGTTATCGACTGAACGTCTGAGCCGTTGCGATCGCGATCTGGGCCCATCATCAGCTGTGCTTGTGCTGGCCTACTGGCTGCGCGGTACCAGAGTTTGTGTGTGATTGACTCGAGGTCTGCTTCGAGTGAAGAGAAATTGAGATGAATCATTTTGTTGCTTATTACTCCATGCTTGCCTGGTTGGGGGCATGTAGTGTAATTTTAAGCTCCAGTGATTGCTTAATCAACTCCAACCCTGAGATTTTGTTGCCTCGCATAATAATCACTCAAAATAGTTACCCTTGCTAAACGAAATGGATCATGACAACTTCAATTTATCATATATCCCCAGAAGAAAGCTAGCATAGTTATAATGATGTACGTAAAACCCGTTCAGTCCGCAAGTATGCAAATGACATTAGCACAAAAAATTCGACACCAAGATCCATCTACAAACTACGAAAGCTAAGCTACAAAAAACTTGGACCAAAAGCTAAGCTACAAAACTTGGGCCAAAAAATGAATGCCGATTAAAAAGTGAATAAAGAAAAGGAGGAATGTATTTGGATCTCTACATAAACTAAACAACCTACATTACTTTCCGCGCGGTTAGTTGCCGAGACGAGACCAAAATATCTCTAGTGTATATATTTGTGAGGGCAAAAAGCAGCAAAACGAAGACTACTTGGGCACTCACTATTCCGAAATGGCTAATGCTGTTGCCAATCTCCATCCAACTGCCGGTATTCCGTACCTGCGGGTAAAATGAACAGGAATATTCAGTACATCATCAGAAAAATGAAATAAAAAACAAATTGGTGCAGTTACAGCTCCAATGATGCCATCATAGAGAGCCTTTGCGCTCGTGGACAGGAGTCCACAGCTAGTTTGCTACTTTACTCTGTTAGCATATAGCGTCCAGGACATGGTAAAAGCAAACAAAATTTACCCACTAATGGACAAAACTGATGGTCAAGGGCATGGAGCATGTCTCCTTTTTTTTTTTCTTAAATGTAAAATGCATGAAATTAGGTTGTGAATTATAGAAGGGAAAGGGGTACATACCAGGAAAAAGAAATGAATAGTCATTACATCTGAAAGAAGTATTACAAGAAAATAACAGCCCAGCCGTGGGATGCGGACAACTTTGGTAATCGCACTAAAAGTACATCTGCAGTTGTCACCAAGGTCAGCTTAATGAAAGGTGGCATCAAGTTCATCGCAAATTAAAAGAATACATAGTTAAGCTAAGGTGTTATAGAAAAATGTCCAAAGACCTAACGTTTGGGGGAAAACCTCATCTTCTTTACATTTATTCATTATAGTTTGTTACTCTAAGCAGGAACTCTCAAATTAATCTTAAAGTTGCTCAACAGATAACTATGTGGAGAGTATATAGATAGTCTATATAGATATCAAAATGAACATTAAATTATAAATGGATTCCCGCCTGTTTTTATCTTTCTATAGCAGAAGATGACCTAATTTGTGACAAGAACTTTCATTAAAGCAATATATTTTGAAGAACAGGATTTAACTTCATGACATCACATAGCATAAGGTTGGCAAGGTTAAAAAAAACTTACATGACAAGCATGAACGGAATGAACAACTTAAAGATAAGAAGTCCCGCCATAAGAAATGGCTGCCAAGAGAGAGGAGAAAACATTAGTGTCTAGAATGATAATAATGATAATAAGTAAAAGGATCATTCAGAGAAATGTAACATATAAACTTACACTAAATACTGTAATGAATCTGTACACAGACGAGATCTCAAAGCTTGCAATACTTGCAAAATTACCAGTACCAAAGAAGGCAACATTGAATAAGAGCACCTGCAAGACAAAAAGATACCATTAGTTACACTATTATGTTTTCTGCTAAAACAACAAAAGAGCTCTTAGTTTCTTTTTGATAATAAATGATTGGATATTTACAAACAAAATACATATATGCATATAGTGGAAATATGGAATACTATAATGCAAGTATCAAGATAGCAATACATTCTGAACAGAAAAAAAAAAATTGTCAGCACGGGAAGAGTCTCCAATACATGCATTGATGTAGTTTCTTGTTACATGTTTATCCAAAATTATTGAATGTATAACCATATGGAAGCAGCAGGAAGTATTTTTAATATCATTTCCTTGTCAAATTAAATACATTTGTGTATAAAGTTCTCAGAGTCCAACTTCACATATTCTAGAAACTTCTTCAGAAATCAGAATAGAGGGAGTAGCTTCCATTGGTCATCCTAATTTCAAATGATTTAGCATCTTTACAAAATTAATACTAGACGGTTATCTAGAGTGAATACAATCTAATGCCTACCCTGCCATATAAAAAATAATGCATCGTATCGGCGAGCTTCCACACCTCTATAGTCCATAAGACAAGTGGAAATTAGCAGACTTACAAATAACAGAGGGATTCTTAAATCAGATAGTCGTAGGTGTCTTTCTTCATAGCCAAAAACTGAGTCATCCGCAAGGCTTCTGCGTCGTGCAGAACCACTTTCTTCTGAGCAATACAGGTTGGCAGATTCCACAAATATCCATCCAATGAGTACCATTGAAAAAGCGCTATAGAAAACTGCTTCATAGCTGTGAAAATTTAACAAAATTTGAACAACCATTTTCATGATAAGAGCCCAGGCACAGCAAAAGAAATTGATGTATAAACTACAGTAGAAGGTAACAGCATACCCAATAGAAAGCAGCAGAAATGGAGGAGCAAAGCCCAAGAATATAGATGTAAGGCGGGATAGAACACTAGGTGGTGAGAAAAGAGGTAGCACCATAGCAACACCTGCCAAATATATGACACATTAAAACAGTAGAAACAAGAAGCTCACAAGTTCAGGATGAACAATCAAACAGGATGAACACTAGGCTTGGCTTCAAAAAGAATGTGTCATATTTAAAGGGCTCAACAAGATTTCCAATGGACAAAGCCCCAAAATGATGTAGACCTGTTAAAGTTTAGAATGTCTCCACCTGGGGTTACAGGCTTACAGTTATTCCCCAGAGGCCAGAAGCGGGGACATTCTGCATGTTTTCTCTGCACAGTTATTTCTCTGAATGTGTGACAGTACAACTCACTTTATATTTCTATAAAAAAAAGTAACCAAAAAGAGGCTATGAATTGCAGGGTAGGAAAATTATTATTTTATATCCTTTTCATAATTCAGTGGAGGATCCATTTATTACAGTAATGCCAGCCAACTTTACAGGACATTGATAGTATTCAGAAGGTTTCAGAAAAACGGCTGTGGAACTCGAGCTAGTTTTAGAAAATCTGGTTATCAGTATTCAGTACTGTAACCAACCCTTTTATCAGCATATTTCATTATAAAAGAAAAGGCAAAGAACCAGAGCTCCAACTACAAATGTACATAAGGATGCTAAGGGAAAGATCCATCAGGAATATAACAAAAGCATTTCAAGGACCTTGAACATTTTTTATTCATTTTATTTACTACCACTAAATATTGTTTTTTTGAAAGAGCTACCACTCAATATTGTGAGTTTTTTATGCCCAAGCAAAGGATTAATCAATCCCACAGTTCAAAAAATTGCCAAAAATGACCCAGAGTCATTCTTGCCACTCAAGTCCAACCATTGGTGCTCCTTAGAGGTCCTAATTACACCGTACGAAGTTGCAAAACACAAAGTTTCCCTCCAAAAAATAACCTCTCCCGTTGGGAAATGCATTAAATATTTACCTAAGCCCATCGGTCCTTGGGTAGACCCTACATTTGCTCCAAGAACAAAGGCCTCTAAGTAGAAAAGTAAATGTCTGGGCTTGAGTGGCTTCTGGCCCAGTGGGTCTATAAAACTCACTTGGACAAGATGTATTTTTGAACCAGACAAAACAAGAAGTGTTAAAATCAAAAACAGATCAAGAACCTAAATTATAAGGCAGTAAGCTTCGCCAGACCCTTAGATTGATGCAAACGTAAGCATGTGTATGTAGACATACTACATAAAAAGGCTAGCTGTGTGTAGACCTGTAGGGTTTAGACTCGTAAGTTGTCACTTTATAGTAGAAGACACAATGTATAAACAAACCAGATAATACCATAAAACTGAAAGAGAGGATCCAATGACACTGTAGACAATTAACAGCACAAATAACAGATGGAATGACTTACCAGCTACAGACCAATTGATCAACTGGTGCAGCGAGTGCAATTCTCTGTTCTGGGACCGATGTGAGGTAGATAGCCACACCATTATCGAAGATATTGCAACTAAAATAACCTAAAACATGACAAACGGTTGAAAACAATGTCTCAAACTTGAACTTCCAAGAAAGAAATGCCAACCACAGGATATAACTATTTGAGTTCTGCACCTGAACAAAATACAGTTTAAAGGATTGAGTATCCCGTTTATTTGCTCGAGTGAGATATAGCCAAAAGCTGGAACTATTTGATTTAATCCATCTTGAAGCTAATCCAATAAGTATTATGAGCCCTCCACTAAAAATTCTGCATATAAAGAATTCATCAGACTAAAAGCTGCCAGGAAACAACCAATTAAACAATATTTGATAACATCTAGATGGTTAGCAGCTTCTTAAGAAATCATGAATGACACGTAACAGCATTAAGCAGTATTACTATATATATGTAACAGCTTGTTGTCTACTGGCACAGGATAAAATGTAAGGGGAAAATGAATGGATCCTGTCAGAGAAAGAAGCATACACCAAGTTGTTATTTTCTGGAATTTCAGCTGGCATCAAAGTGAATACGGACAGGAACCAGCAAGCAAGCCATACGTATATATCGCAAGTGCAGGGCTAGCTTGAATAAATAAGGCTACATAAGTTGAACCAAGTATCCCGAGGACCAAGAAGCACCATGTATAAATTTTCCTATCAAAGAAGCTCATAACCTGCCAACAAGTATCAAATTTCACATCAAATCTCATGAAGTCTTAAAATGATTGATGTGTCAACAAGCAGTACATACCAGAAACTCCAATACAAGCAGTGCAACAACTGAACTGGCCAGGAGATTAAAAAATGTACTTGAAGGGCATATTAGCTAGTTCTCTCCATACGGCCTTCAAAAATCCAAAGTTTTGTACAATTCTTGTCCAAAGGAATATTGTCATAAATACATAAGCATGGTAAAGCAGTGGTGATTTCTCTAGAAGTAGTATAATGGATGACAAACCCATAAAGAAGCATCCACCAATGTAAACCTGCAACCAGAGGAGATAAAATCAAATCATCTTAACTATGTGACCATGCAGAACAGCATGAAACTAATGGACTAGTTGTCAAATTTTGATGAGCAACTTTGATTGCACAAAAATGAATAGTATGCAGCCTTAATTCTATCCAATCCCTAAGCTCTATATGCAGAACCAAACCTTTGAATTCTGCAGTATCAGTTCCGTAGAAGAAAAGGAAAAAATGCAAACAGAAAAACATAATTGAGTTTGGACAAAAAAAACATATTAGCTGCAATCTAGATTGAGTAAAACGAAAACAGAAACATGCGATTTTGTGACGCATCAGAAAAATAGACATAAATTTAATAAGGAAAGAGTCGAAAGCTACCATACTTTCATGGAGGTATTCTTAGGATACAATTGAGCCCTCTTGAAAAGAATTGCAGGAAATGATGTATAAGACTGTAATACATGTATAATGAGGTTCACCATCCATCCAATATATCCAAGGGTAATTGTAGTCATTAACATGAACCAATCATATGTTTGGAAATAATGAAGACCAGCAAGAGCCAGCCTACGGAGCTCCTCAGATTGCTCCATGGCAGTTTCATAGTCCCTTCCAGATATAAGATCCTCAATCTGACTGAGCACTAAAGAAAAGTTCGCCAGTGGCTTAAAAGGTTTGAAGTAGAGTGAACTGGATTCCTTCAGCTCTGAGATCGATAAGGGAAGACATGCTTAGGAGTAACAGATGATTTATTGTTTAATTTTGTAGTCTTGGCCATCATAAATTTGAATTAGGAAAAAAAAAATAAGGAAATTGAATGACACGATAAGTGTTGGAATTAATTTATTTTCTTGAGATGAAAGAAATCAAAATTGTTTAATGGATGCTAAATACTAGTTGGTCCATGAAGTTTCTAGTACTAGCTAGTTGCTAGTTGAACTATGCAATTTGAAGGCTACCACTGCTGGAAAACAGCAAGCAAGCTGCTGGGGTAAAATGGAGCAAAATTGGTCTTTTCTTTCTAGCTGTAATAGCTTAGCTAGCAAGCAGGGTAATGTGAGCTGTATAGTTAAGGTCGGTTCCTGTAGCAATACTGTAGCAAACCGACCCAACAACCTATATAAGGACATGCTGAGATCCTTCAGAAGGTAAGTTAGCAAGTTAGTAAATTAGATTGAAAGGGCTGCTAGCTTTAGATAGCCTTGAGCTGTATGTGTATTGAAGCTAGTTAGAAAGCTAAAAGGGTGTAGTGCTAACTTCAGATTAGCCTTGAGCTGTATATCTATGTGAGATTAATAAAGAGTCGCTTTGTTCATGTGAGTGTTTGTTTCAACCATCTTAGTTTATCAAGTTTATCACAGTTTAGAGCAGCAGCAGTCAGGATAGTGCTGCTGCACTTTCCAAAAGTGTTTGTGTGGGTGCTGGTGAGCTTGCTGCTCACCTGTACAAGGCGATCCAGGGCTAACAATAAGATTCATAGCTAACAGCATCGAGTGGCATACTGTTATGGGTGACTCCAATAATAGATCAATAATGATGCCTCTAGCACCCATTCACACTACCACACTACAAGTTCATAAGCACGGAGTAGGAAAATTTTGAAGTTCCAGTATGTAGCAAAAAATTGTTTTGAAAGGATACGTGACTTTTGGAGAAACTGGTTAAGAATTTGCTTTGTATTGGCTAGAACAGCTTCAACTTCATCAGCCTGTATAAATATAGGGAACAAACTTTAACAAGCAGTGTTGAGCCAAGTGCAATATATTTTTTGCATAGCGTACAGTTATTGTCTGACCTTGCTTAGTTTCAAATAAGGAGTAGGTAAGCTCCCCACAGAATTCATCGGGCATGGCAAACCCACAAGTGTAGCCTGCAACAGTTGTGAAGAATTGAGAAAACAAAAAGGGTTTACTTAACAAAACTAAATGCAACTGAAGAACTGAATATATGGTTGCATAAGGAGATTTTCAAGCCACCATTAGGGGAGCTATGTCAGCCTGGTTGACATCTACTCTTTCAAAGCCTTCAAGGGCCCAGTCTTTTGGAGTGGGTGTATCATGTTTGTGGTCATCTACAAACCGAAAGCCATCATCAGGTTTCTCCGTATAAGCCAGGAACTTTGGGCTTCTAATTCCAGCACCCCATGCTACAAGAGGAGTATCTGTATTTGAAGGGTGTCCGTCTCCATGGCTTCCTGTAGGTAGCAGTGCTTTATTATTTTGGCATCACAAAAAAGGAGTAACATAGAGTACTAACCTAATATACTAAAAGTTAACCAATAAAAATGAAGCCTTTGCAATTAGTAATAGCCTAATGGGTCAATGACACCCATCCTTGTGATTGACCCAAGACAGCATTGCATAAACCATAAAGCGCAAGTGTGCGACTAAATTTAGTCTGCTAGAAAGCATTACATGTCATCAGGTTTGGATTTGTCAATTCAACTAAAGAATGTGGCTGCCTAGGCGCTACGGAGCATAAAGTGAGTAACCTTGTAGGTAGGTAGTGCAACTAATTCATTGTGCAATCCAGATTGAATTACTGCAACCAATAAGCTATTCATTTTGGGCAGCCACTGATAAGGGGATACTTTCCACATCTATATGCATAGATTTGCAGTGGAATACTCTTCTTTTCCTTTCTGTATTGTTGCTAAGGTGGGAAGAGATTTTTTTCGCAAACGTGCTCATGATCGTGTTTCATTAAGAGGGAAGAGTTCCACAGTGCTTTGCAGCCACGGGCAAGATACCTGGAATTACCAAAGAGGTGGAGAACACACAATCAAGCCACGCAGACATAGTATACTTGTAGACATGGTACTAAGATTTGTGAAGGAACACGCGGAAGCGCTAGCTCATCCATCCACCCGGGCTAAGAAGAGCGACGGGGCCTCGTAGAGTCATACCCCACTGCAACCCAGTCATTTCCCTCATTGACGGTCGTCGTTGTCCAGGTGGGAAAACATAGATATGGGTAATGGTACTATAGTAGTATTCAAATCTAATTTAATTCCCAACATTCAAATTAAAATTTGAATGTTTCAAGTTCATTAGGTTTACAGTTTCCTGGTGGTGACAGCAGAGATGCCACATTCTCCCAGAAAAACAAAGCCAGTCAGTTGCCTCCAACAACCTGAACCCTGGCAAGGAACCTAGCTCTAAAAAGTAAAAACTATATAAACATGAGCAGCAAAAATATATTTTTGAAACCATATGGTGTATAACTTACCTTTGTCACTCATTCCATGATCTGCAGTAAATACATATGCTGTTTGATTGTCATTGAAGTAGTTCTCCATGAGATTGTACATACTTTCAGCTATTTGATCAACAACCTTGACATTGTTCAGATAGATGCTTGAATAGGGTCGGTGTGCATGGCCATTGGTATCACAACCGAGCAAGTGCAGAAATATAACCAATTTATCTTGTAGGAGTAACTGCCTCAATTTAACATCGTCAAAAGACCTGTTGATAAGACCTTGAAACTGGTCAAATGACCAATGATCCAGAAATGATGCATCTGCAATCAAGGTCTCTAACAAAGTAAAAACATGATTCCAAAAGGAAAATAAATTTCAAAAGCTGACGATTGATCATTTAGACGCTGTAATGTTGAGTATAACAATAAAATTTTCTTTGAAGAGGGGCACAGCCTTCATGTATTCAAAGAGAAAACAGACTTATTAATACAATTTGCATCAAAAACAGATTTATTACTTACGAATCGACCTACACATCTGAAGAATTCATTATAGTAGTTGTGATTTGCAGTAAAAAAAAACTCAGACCAAGAGTAAGAAAATAATTTGAAGATAATTTATATATATACAATCCTTCTGCAAGATGAACTTTTATATTAATATCAATATTTCAGGAAGAAAGGATGTGCAGTATGAGAAATCACAAAGTTATCTAATACAGCGAGGAAAGCACAATGTGATTCCATGAATTCAACATTAATGGTAAGGCAATTAATATAATATCATAGTAATGCCTTAAGCTTCAGGAAGCTACATGCACTGCCAATAAATCTGACCTGTTGCAAAGTCTTCATATTCATGGGGATAAGTGCCCCAGGTACTGTGAGGTAGGTTACTACAGAATATAGGAACAATATCTGGACTTCCAAATGAGATAGTGTGCCGACTCTGATTGAATACAGAATCAAACTCAACTGGATTGGCCTTCCATCCTGCCAAATACAATAATCACTGTTTCACAATTAGGGCATAGCATATAGCACTGATTTAATTTAACTAAGCATATTAAGCATTTGTTGATAATGATAGCTCATATTGTCTGGTCCCCAGCCCTGGGTGATCAGAAATATGTGTTTGTGGATGCTACTTTTACATACGAACTTGAACTATGACTGTGTAATTCCATTGCCTTGGTAATGAAATTCGGATTTACCACTGTGGGAAAAAATATTAACCATGTGCAGGATGTCAGTTATACACATTTCTCTCAGTTACAAAATATTGGCACTAAGCACTATGACTCAGTACATGTCTTTTTTTGGTTAACAACCATGAGGGTACGAGTACCACTAATACTAGTTCAGTAGCAACAAGCCAACAACTACTAAAAAATGGCAAAGCAATGCGATTACACATTAAAAGTGCAGCATACTTGAATGTTAAAGTAAACTGAAAGACTTGTGAAAACATTGCATCAAATTGAATCACGAACAGCCATCTGTGGTACACTAGAAGTAGCACCGGGCAGCGCACCTTTAGTGACAGCACTGGGGTCCTCGTAGAAGCCAGCGATGAGGGAGACATGGCCGGGCCTGGACTCAGTGGGCGGGCGCGCGTGGCTGACTCCCCACCGTCCCTTCTCCTCGATCACACCGCGCAGGAACGGCGCTCTGTACCTTCCCCGCTCGTCCGGCTCGAAGAACTTGTCCGCCCTGAGCCCGTCCGCTGCACCCACCAAAAAACCCCCGCCAAATTACACACCCATCGAGACGAAGCTTAATGAGACGGGATCGGAGTATCAAGGGGACACACCGACGAGGAGGACGAGGCGCTTGGCGGGGGCCGCCGAGAGGCGGGGCGGCACGGGATCCATGCCGTGCACGATAGGGGACTTGAAGTAGATATCGAAGATGCTGAGCATGTACACGGCGTGGAGCGCGACGCCGAGTACGACCAGCCACCGCTCGCGCCGCCGCGTGGAAGCGGACGGCGAATGCAGCTCCGTCTGCGGGCGCGGGCGGCCGGCCATCGCGAGTGAAGGAGCGCCGGCCGAGCCGTGGAGGTCGGCGGTGGTGGATCTCGGTTCTGGAGGGAGGGACTGAGCTGGGGCCAGCGCGAAGGCGAATGCGTCGTAATAGAGTGGCTGCACGGATCCAGACTTATCAAACTAGTACACTTTGGTTAACCGATTATTAACCAAACTACTGTATAGTAGTATAATGTAGAGTAGTACGGTAGTACTTCCTTCATCTCAATTTATAAAACGTTTGATTTTTTTTTAATATAAGTTTGATCAATTGTCTTATATTCAAAAAAATTTACAAAATAGTATTTATTTTATCATAGCTTGCTTTATTAATAAAAATTCTATAAAAATGATTTAAAATTTTCATTTTTGTATTTATATTTTTGATGGTAAAAAAAAAAAAAAGCAGTACTCTCTCCAAGTCTCCATCCTAAATTATAACTTCATCCTAAATTATAAGGCATTTCAAGAATCTTGAATAGTTAAATTTTTTAAGTTTGACTAAACTTATAAAAAAAATTAAAGATTTATGATATCAAATAGATATATGATGAAAATATAACTAATAAAGAGTCTAATAATACTTAATTGGTATCATTATTTTATTATATAAATTTGGTCAAACTTGAAAAAAATATTTGACTCTCCAAAATTTTTAGAATATCTTATAATTTAAGATGGAGGGAGTAGTAAACTTTCTATAACGGGTTTAAATTGTTTAACGTGATAGTTGTAGGTCCTATTGGTATCTTTCCACGCTTGGAACGAGCCATTTCTAGCCAGAATTATTTCGATTGTTATATAAATTAAAGTAACGAATCTGACGGGAAATTATTTCCGGGGTTCAATCCCGTGAAAGCGAATAGGGCTAGTAGTTAATTTGGATAATCCCAAGTCCATTTGGTTGCAACCAAATTAGTTGAAAAAAGTCTTGCATTTGCCGGAACAATCCACATAAAAAACAACATTTTAATACAAAAGGCCATTTTGAAGTTGCAGCATTGGAAAACTATGATATAAAATAAGAATATCTCTGAGTCTTTCTTAAGTTTGCTGTCTAAATCGTCATTCAGAGGATCATTTGAATAAAAGTCACTTTTATATTTTTTTCCACCCTCCAACAATTTCTGTGCATACTCTAAGAAGCTAACCCGCTCTCCCCCCTTTGGTTGTCGAGAATTCTAGAAAGAGAATGGCAATATTTATAGAGATCTAATTAAAGATATTGGAGGATAGTTTTTTCACCAAAAGTCCCTATTCGTATCGATTAGGTATGATATAGGTTCTTGCCTTCTTTGAGTAGCTATAAGAGAGTATAGTTTTATAAGCCAAATACCATACAAAACAAAACCATAGGAGCTTTGTTTGTGCACTCATATCTACCTCAATCAATATGCGTTGGGGGTGGATTGAGATAAAAATCAATCCCAGTATATGTGGATTGGGGTGGATAGTGTCAAACAACTCTTGGATTGGGATGGAAGTACTTCAGTTTGTTTGTTAGCAGCAGCAGCGTTGGCCCTTTCGAGCTGGCTGAAAGTACTTCTGTTTGTTAGCAGAAACTAACAGGCCATTAGTGCCAGTACGGTTGACATTTCTAATCCAAGAAAATTGTAGGAGACAAAGGAAAATAAAAAAATGATACATTTCTGGCAGATAATTCATCTGTAATAAATTAATAAAACGTAAGTTTGCATTTACTAAGCTGGTGAGTTCTGCCAAAGGAAATCGGAGGGGAGCCTTCAGGAGGCTTCAGGATTTCCTCGTCATAGTTAACTGACATGAGACATAATCCATGTGGTGGTGCTGACAAGGCCACCTTCGCCAGTTCTTTGCGGTCCCGTGCCTCAATGATCATTGGAACGATATCAGGAGGCAGTGCTTCCCTTCCGACTTGAAGCAGCAAAGCAACCTGCATTATCCAGTACATCATACTCTATAGGTGTGCAAAGTAAAAAAAAAAAAAAAAAAAAAAAAAAACTCAGAGAACAGTATGCACCAAAAATATTGCGTCTGGTGCAAATACACCATTTAACAGATGTAGAAACCCTCAAACAATTTTTTTCTAAAATTTGCACACATTTTTATTCTGCCATGTCATCCAAGACCGTTGATGCCCATTATGCCCACTGGTGGAGTAGCTAGAATTTGCTAAATTCAGGCTACTATATTTGAGTCCTTGTACTTCCTACACCTTCCGTTCCAAATTATAAGTCGTTTTGGTTTTGCAGATACATAGTCCTAAAGAAACCAAATCAACTTATAATTTGGAACAGAGGAAGTAGTAGATAAGCTTCATAATAATAGGGATGCTAATTTTCAAAACCTGTTGACCACGTATACGATAGCCAATTTTCATTTATATAAAAGGATAAAGGGATGCCAATTTTCAAAACCTGTTGTGATAGCCAATTTTCATTTCTATAAAAAGCTAAAGGCTTATTGACCAATATTAGGTAGATGGAGATATAACTAGTCTTCCGCTAACATTATGACTACACTAATGCAGAGGTGTGAAGATGATTTCACAATTGATTTCAAATTTCAACTATTTGGTGTAGGGAAAATAAAAAGACAAACGAGGTTGCTATAAATGGGTTCAGAAATTGTTTTTCCCATGCATCTAAGATAAATAAATGGTGGAGCACATATTATGATTTAGGAAAATGGAGGACTCGCAGAAATGTTAAGGTATAAATATGCAAACCGGAAAGAAGCTAAATTTGACATAGGCATTTTACACACGACATTAAACTTACCATGTTCCTCACTTGTCTGTACAGAAAACCAGTGCCTTCAACCTCGAGCTGTAAGACAGCACCCTGTATACGAACAAAAAAGAAAGACCATGTCAACTAACACCAAATGAAAGCCCTAAAGAAAAAAACCAATACTGAACAGCACACTAGTGTGCAAAACAGAAGTACCAAAAACATATTTTGGTGTGGAAATCAATTACCATTTCAGTAACATCAAAACGTGTTATCTTCTTTGTGGGTCTGCGCTCACGATCATTATGTGCAGCATTAGCAAAAGATGTGAAGTCATGGATTCCAACAAAATAATTTGCAGCCTCCTGCATGGCATGGGGATTAAGTTTATAAGCACTATGATAAGCATAGTGATTATGAAAAGGATCCATGATTGCTTCATTATAGATCTTGTAGCGATAGACTTTGCTCTTTGTGGATGTGCGGCGTGGAATTCAGGGACGTGCTGCACTAATTTCCCTGACTCGAATCTCACGAGGAAGGAGTCCATTCATTGCAGAATGAAAACTATCGAGGCAACGGTAACTGAAGGGTGTAGTAAAATGTGCCACCTGAAAACAACAAAGCCGATAGGTAACCCCCCAGCATTTCATATAAAACATAACAATGACATTAAACAGTGCAGGATATGCGAACCAGATGATAGATATCAATTTAAGCTTTAGTTTACAGTTATGTAGTATGTTTATTAAACCTGACCCCATGCATGAACACCTGTATCAGTCCTGCCTGCACCAACCAAGCATAGTTTCTTCCGATCCAGCTTAGTGATGCATATCAGTGCATCCTCTAGAAAGTATTGTATTGTTGGAATTGATGGTTGATACTGCCAACCTGAGATATAATGGCGAGAATCATGTGAGGTTGCAAAATTACACCATTCTTGTGAAACCTAAGAAATGTGAAGCAATTTTAACTAAATAGTGGTTGATAGCTTGAGTATAAGCGTTGGCTATCAAGTTAACAGTTTTTGAACGAGCATTGTTCAAATTCGGAATATTCTGATTAGTGACCATGGATCATCTTATTTTTTTATTCAGAAGTAATTTAATTATCCGGTTAACAAGCTGAGCCTAATCCCTGGCGTGTAGTTGACATCCACACCAAATTGGCAATTTTTCTTTTGAAGCAAAGATGAGCCAATCAGAGCAGGAAAAGAGATAATGTCCTAAATATTATTTCTTAACCGTTTAATTGATGCTTGTGCAGCACTGATGCATGCACATAGATACTTCAAAAGACTCAAACTTAAATAGGAATTCTAGGATCATTGGACCACGGTAAGTAATCACATTCACATCTAATTGTGATAGCTGACTAACAATTCCGCACAAAGTATTGATAGCATGAAGATAAACCCAAATCAAATCCAAATATCAGACCTGGACTAAATACTTAACTGGAATTCAACTTTTCTCAGTTTGTGCATGTTATAAACCAAATCAAATCCAACTACTAGGCCTGGACCAATTTTTTCTTTTCTTGAAGAACACAGGAGAACTGTGTGTCTGTGTGCCATTTCATTAAGAAAAAAAATCACATTGCAGGGACAAGAGTCCACAACTAGTACAGGGGAGAGAGGCACCCGGACACCAACAGTACAAGAATTACCAAGAACAAGGACTACATGACCAGGACCAAGGAAACACACAGAGGCTCATGGCTATGTGATTAGTGACTGAAGAAGCAGCTTTAAGAACAGAGACTCCAGCCATACTCCATAATAACCTTCAATTGTCACTGCATGTAAAACCTCCTGAACATTAGGAGAAACTTCTTCAAACACGCATACATTGCAATGCTTCCAGATTTCCCAAGCGACCAGGATAATCAAAGAATCACCCCCTTTCTCATCTTTTTATCGAACCCCTTGATTGCTAGGCACCACCAGTTAGAGAAACGGGTCACTCCCAGCTGAGGAGCAATAGCTAGAAGTCCAAATCTATTTAAAATCATTGCCCACACCAAATGCACAAACACAGAACTATCATTAAATAGTTTCTTCTGCCTGGTCGCAAAGAGGGCATGAAGCAGGATGAGGCAAACCCCTTTTGGCTAACCTGTCAGCTGTCCAGCTCCGGTTCTTAACTGCCAGCCATATGAAGAATTTGCATCTAAGAGGCGCCCAGCTTTTACAAATACGTCTCCAAGGCCTGGACTAATTACCTAACTGGAATTCGAATTTACTCGGTTTGTGTATGTTGTAACATATATTTAACTCCACACCTAATATGTACTGAAAATTACCTGTGAATGTGATAACAGCTAAAACGTGGTAACTAGTGCACTAAAGTTGCAGTAGACTATTAGCAAGCTGCCACTGCAGCCTGATATATGTAAACAGTCATTTAAACCTTCTGCAGTGATAAGCCCCTCCAAGAATCCCATTTTTGTCCCTGCTTTACTCTAATATATCCCCTGATATTGCAAGAGCTCTGATCTTCCCTGGAGAAGAACGAAAACTTTGTCGACGGCTGGGGCTCGAGGAATTTCCCTCTTGACTGCCCCCCATTCAGATAGTTGATTTTATTGTTGATTTGGATCGCCTTTTGATTCAGACATAGGTGCGCTTTTATGTCTTTTGAATCTGAGAGTTTTTGATATTAGGTGTGAGTTGGAGTGAGTTGGTGTGAGTGTGTGGACTTGCCTCTAGTGTGTTTTGTATGGGTTCTTTCCCTTTTTTTCTTCTTAATATAATGATGCGCAGCTCTCCTGCGTTTTTCGAAAAAAAAAAACTTTATTTTTCAGCCAGCATTTTGCCAGCTGTCCGCATTAACAGCTTGTTCAAAAGCTGAATAGATGGAAAGCTAAGTTTGGCACCCTGGCTTCTCTACAGCTTACTTCTCATGCTCAGCCATGGGACCCACATGTCCATGAGTGAGGGAGGGGCTGCCGTTACTAGAGCTAGCACCATGGTTGCAAAGAGGGAGGGGCGTGCTAACAAATCCAGCACAGTAGCACGGTTCAGAGAGCAAATGTACATAGACATTTGTGAACTGAAGCTCCTGGTGGGAAAAAGAAAAAAGTGGCCTTACTCATGGCTGTCACCGTGACTATATTTAACACTGGATGCATTCCAAGCTGTAGGTCATTTTAGTTGTCTTCTAAATCAATTCTAGCACTAACCAAGTTTATACAAAAACTTATTAACATGTACAACAAATACACTATCAAATTACATTGCATGGTGGGTCTAATAAAAATAATTTGATGTTTTAAATGTTGGTGTATTTGCCGAACTAGAGAAATTAACTTAGATACAAACTAAAATGTCCTCTGATTTGAGGCATGTATTATGATAGACCATTGTATCAATCAGATCTTATATCAGGAATCAAATAAAACCTTTGAACTTTGTTCCATCGTAGGCGATGACCATCCTCCATTTGTGCATATTCTCCGGCAGCACCATGTCACCTTCGGCCGCCTCTGGCACGACAAGCGAGAGCTGGCCGCCACTGGCGAGCTGCTGCTGCCCACCCGAGGGAGAAAACAAGACATCATTTCACGTAAGATGAAGGAGGAGAGGACGGGAGGAGGAGGAGGAGGCCCAGGGCTTTACCGAGGTATTTTGGCCGCAGGCGGTGGCGGAGGCGCGGGCGGTGGGGGTGGCGGAGGCTCGGATAGGGAGAGGAGCAGAGCGGAGGGGTGCTAGGCCCAGCATATCCATTTCTCAGAGCAGCGCCAGGAGCGCGCCGGAGAGGACTCAGCAATGTTCCGCGGCGGAAATCCAACCGCTAGTGGCAGGCTTTCTAGACCATAGGTCACAGAAAGTGGAGGGGCATGAGATGGACGGCGGCGCGGGGCGGCAAGCCGGCAACTTACCTGCGACTGCGAGGGGCGGCGAGGGAAGAGGAGAAGAGACGGGGGCGGGCGGGTGGCGCTGGAATAGGATTACAGGAGGGGACAGGGGTACGTTTGGGCTGAATTCAGCGCCCGGCCCGTTCAAATTTTGACCGCTGGCGAACGTCCCGCTCCTGCCCTCGTGCCGGAGGAGCATACATCATTTAGATAGCCATTTGAATAAAAAATCGCTCTCTATGTTTTTCATCTTCCAACAGTTTATATTTTGTGCATACTCTAAAGAACCGACGCTGTTGTTCATATTGGTTAGCGTGAAAACAAGAATACATGATGATAATATTTAGCTATCTAATTGAAGAAGTCCTTGCAGTATATTTCTAAAGTCTCTATTTAGCCAGGAGGAACGATATAAAGTGACTCTTGGAGTTTAGCCCCCTGTTTAGACGGGCTTTTGGCTAATTTTTAGCTGACTAGTAATTAGCCCTTAGAGCATTTCTAAAAGTTTTTTAAAATTTATTAGCATTTCTAAAAGCTTTTTTAATTTCATTCTCTAAATTATCATTTGGAGAGTCATTTAAATAAAAATCGCTATATATCTTTTAACTCTTTAAGAGTTTATCTATATCTTATGTATATTATAGAGAGTCAATCGTGTTCTCTATTATTAAGCTAACGAGGATGTCAATATTTGACTATCTACTAATTAAAGGAGAGTAATATTTCCCAAAATCTTTATTCATATGAATGTCAATAAGGAAAAAAATTGAGACTTAGAATTGCTGTTACGATCAAACGTGCCCTTAAAAGTGCTGGACATCCAACGAATATTAGAACTCGGCGACGTGGAAAAATACGGTGCCAGAGTTCAACCTGCAAAGAAGAAATGATTTGTCCGCACCGAGACCAATACGAACTACGCATTGGTATCGAATTCGGTGGTATACAACGGATCCCACGCGCTATGCATCGCTATAAGTACACCGCAAACTGCCGCCGGTGGCCGAGGTTTTGGTCGTCGCGCAGGCGCTGTGCATGCGCTCGCCGGCGGCGGCGACGCCGCTCGTCGAGCCCGCGGCCGTTCGCTACGGCTGGTGGCAGGCGCTTCTCGTCGCGCCCGTGCTCTACTCGGCGTGGGCGTCGCCGTTCGAGCTGGCCGTGGAGAGGGCGGCCACCTTGCCGCTCCTCGTCGCAGAACTGGTCGCCGACGTGTTCTTCGCCGTCGACATCGCCGCCTCCATCGTCGTCGCGTGCCTTAAACTTAAACCCCGCGGTTCGTCCTCCACTACCAGTCTCTTCTACGACGACCGCAAGAAGACCGCCGTGACGCAGCTGCGCCCATGGACGCTCGCGATGGACGTGGCCTCGACGATCCCGTTCCAGGCGATCTACCACCTGGCCGCCGCCACCGCCTGGGGCGCCGCGTGGTCGTCGTCGCCGTGCCGGTTCCTGAGCGTCCTCCGTCTGTGGCGGCTGCGGCGCGTCAGCGAGCTCTTCGCGACGCTGGAGAAGGACGTCCGGCTCAACTACTGCAGGACGCGGCTCGTCAAGCTCGTCGGCGTGGCGCTCCTGGCGGTGCACGGCGCGGCGTGCGTGCACCTGTGGATGGCCTCCCACTACGGCGGGCCCAAGGAGCGCACGTGGCTCGGCCGCGGCTTCGAGACCCGCAGCGTCTGGGACGGGTACACCAGCGCCGTGTACTGGTCCGTCGCCACGCTCACCACCGTCGGCTACGGCGACCTGCACCCGGCCAACCCCGGCGAGATGGCGTTCGCCGTCTTGTGCGTGCTCTTCAACCTGGGCCTCTCCGCCTACATCGTCGGCAACATGAACAACCTCACCGCGAGCGGCTCCACGGCCGCGCTCGCGCTGCGGGACACCCTGCGCGGCGTCTCCATGTTCGGGGCCGTGAACGGGCTGCCGGAGGCGCTGACGGAGCAGGTGGCGGAGACCGTGCAGCTCAACTTCGACATGACGGAGCAGCTGCTCCAGCAGCAGCACCTGTCCGAGATGCCGAGGGCCGTGCGGTCGGGGATCGCGCAGCACCTGTTCCGGGACACCGTCGAGGGCGCCTACCTGTTCCGGGGCGTCTCCGAGGGACTCGTCTTGGACCTCGTCGCCGGCGCGACGGCGCAGTTCTTCCCGCCCAACGCCGACATTGTCCAGCAGAGCGAGACCCCGACGGACTGCTACATCATCGTGTCCGGCTCCGTCGACGTCCTGGCGACTGCCGCCGACGGGACGGAGACGGTCGTATCAAGGGCTTGTCGCCTCGGCGTCGCCGGCGAGATCGGCGTGATGCTCAACATCCCGCAGCCGTTCACCGTCCGGTGCAGGAGACTCACCCAGGCCGTGCGCGTCAGCCAAGGCCACGTTCTCCGGGTAGTCCGGCCTCACACCGCCGACGCCGACAGGGTGTTCTGCAACTTCGTTCAGCACCTTGGATCTCCCGTGTGGAAAGTTGCAAGGGAAGAAGCGCCATTATTCAGGGAGATCGCAGATCAGGTTGAGGCCGCCGCCGTAGCGTCAATGTCGAGGCGGAGGAGCGGCGAGATGTTCGACCTGGAGGGACTGGAAGAGGCTGATCAGAGAATGTCGCTGCGTAGAGAGACCAAGCGGCGAGTGGTTGTCCATCACAAGTCAGCAAATGCTGCAGGGAAGCTTTTATGCCTTCCTGGCTCCATGCGAGAGCTGAGGAGAGTTGCGGAGGCCAAGTTAAGAATGGTGGTGACGACGGTGCTCACCGTCGATGGCGCCGAGGTTGAGGACATCGACGCGCTGAGAGATGGAGATCACTTGTTCGTATGCTAGTGCTTTGCGGAATAAGAATGCACACTTAGGCCAGTCTCAATGGGAGTTTCATGCGAGTTTCATTTGCATTAAATACGTTGCCACATAAGCATATTCGATGACATGGCAGTATATTTAAGAAGAGAGAGAAGAAATGAGTGTCATGGGGATGACACTCTCTTGGCACGAGTACCAACTCTCTATGAGTCATGAAATTAAATGCAATGAAACTAGAGAATGAAACTATACATTTACAGTGGGAGTTTCATCCGAGTTTCATTTGAAACTATGTGACATGGCAGTCTTGGAAACAACGAAATGAAACTCACCATTGAGACTGGCCTTATATATGTTATATGATGTCTAAGTTTTACAAGTAGACACAGGCACGGCGTTGTTGTTGTAATTTTATTTTATGGGAAAAGGAATAATGTTGTATTGTTTTCTCCGCTGGAAAAAAGGGGGAAAATGCTGTATTTACAGTTTGATTGACGATTGATGAACAGGAAAAAGAATAGAAAACAAATCTGTGACCACATACAATGAATTCGTTTGGGTAATTGAAATCAGGGAATTGTAGTTTAAAGATTTGAGTTTTGTTTGTTTTGTGGGAATAATGGGAATTTTGGTGGAAAAGGGAATGGGAGTTTAGAGGGTCAACTCCCACTAATCAATTTCCTGGGGAAGGGGTTGGAATTGTGTTATTGATAAAAAGAAAAATGAAATCAGGTTAGATCAAGATTATGGCCATGTTCGCTTATTTTCAGCTGGACTTATCAGCCCTTCGAACAGTATTTTTCTCTCACAACAAACCAGTCCACTTGTCTTATCAATATGAATCACATTGTGGGCAGGTACTAGATGGAGAGCGGACAGTACTTGCTGGAATCTGTCATCGCTGACACAGGTCGCAGATCTAGAAACAGAGACCTTACGCTAATAAGTATTGAATCGATTTAAGCATAGTTGCTGCCTTGTCCGCTACCAACTAGCATCTTGTCGATTTACAGGTTCTAGAATGCAAGCAATCTCTTGTGTGATGTACTGCAACTGTTTTTGGCTGCTTATATATGGTGTTGAAATGGATGTATTATCAGACTGTAAATTAGCAGAGATGCATGCCCTCTATTAGCAGGCACACTGGTTGTCGCTGAAGATGCATGCCCTCTAACAACAGGGTCAATTGTAAAGTAGGTAGTAGCTAGCATAGCAAGAAAGAAAGCAGAAGACATGGAAAGAAAATGTACAAATGGATAGATGAAAAAATGAACTAGTGGATATAGGAGGGGTGCATGTCTATTTTGGACTAATTTTTGGATCGATCCATGGGGAGAGACTGTTGGATGAGCTTATAGATTTTTGTATTCCACAGTTATTGCTGCAAGATTATGACATGCCAGCATCCTCTTGCCATGATGTTGATTATGACTGTTCTGCCTTCTGTGATTGTGAGATGCCCTGGCCTGCTGTTGTACAGTTGAGATGCAAGATTAGCTATTGGATGGTAAGTTGGTAACCTGTACTCCTATGCAGGAGTGGCATGTTCCTGAACTCAAAGCACAACTGATTTGTTCATGTTATCATGCATTTAAGTACATAGTTGGGAGCATTATCTAGTGCAAACTAACTTCCCGTGAAAACTTCAGTACAAACCACGGTAAAAAAAATTATCTAAATTCATCAAAAAATCACACATGTAGATGATATAATGATACACAACCTTGTAAAATATCTTGTCTAAACTCAAATTCGTTTGTGAGATATAAAAATAACAAATTTCAAGTCAGAAAGCTGTCCAAATGATTTGCTAGTGGTTATTTTTATATCTCACAAACGAATTCGAGTTTAGACAAGATATTTTACAAGGTTGTGTATTATCATATCATCTACATGTGTGATTTTTTTTGATAAATTTAGATAATTTTTTTACCGTGATTTGCACAAGTTTTCACAGGAAGTTAGTTTGCACTAGATACGTTCCCTAGCTACGTTCCCTAGCAAAGCAGCAGATTTCAGGCAATGAATACAACTAGGATGACCTTACTAGTATTAGTGGCATCAGTGATGTGTAATTTTATTTACTTCCCTATTTTATATTTGTTGCATTGTTCTAGTTTCAAAATTAGTTTTAAAATTTCTAGCAATTTCCTCTAACAATAGTATTCAGATGACTGTTCCTAAATACTAGATGACTGTTCCTAAATACTATGGTATACTACTTTGTTCAACAAGTAGGACTCCTACAGTCCAATATAGCATTGATTTTATCTGTTTTGTTTTGTTACAGCGTACTCAATTATGCCATCAGATTCTTATTTATGTACTATCCTTCAGACTTCAGTGAACTATGAATGCTAATAGATAGATTCAGCCAATGGAATGGAGCCAGCTAGTGCTCTAACTATCATAGTTAATATGTTAGAGTCGGAGTCAGTTAATTAGAGTCGGCAGAAATTGCAGACACATTGTTTCTTCAGTTTCAGTAGGGATTGGAGCCAGCTGCAGTTCAGCAAGACCAATTTGTGTGTGTGGGTGGAGATAACCAAACATTGCTTTGTAAGTATCAGATATGATAGGAGTACATGATAGCTGCATAGCCATGATTCAAGTCCAAGGAGCTATCCTTTAATCACTCTGTAGCTTCATATATTTTCCACAGAATTGGATAGAAGCAGAACCTATTCACCATAAAAAAAGATAGCAATATCTTACTATTACTAATTAGAGGCCCCAACGGAGCCTCCACGTTAATCCTCATTAGATGCGCTAGAAAAAAAGATAAATTCTTAAAATTCTCATAAAAATTAGAAAGATCTGACCATCGATTTGATGGACTCTAATCACCATTGATATTAATAACCATTAGATCTATTATTATGTTATTGAAACAAATTACCCACCTATGCCATTATGAAAATCTATATCTCCTATAAACGAAACCCCTACTAAGCTAATTTTCTCTCCTCTTCTTGCGCCACGTCGGTGTCGGGAGTTACCTCCACTAAAACTCTTATTTATTTTTCACTAGCTATTTCTTTTGAAATAGAAAAAAAAGTCGTAGCGCCTAAACCAAGTATCGTAATTAAAATCCAATTGCACCATGGTGTTCCTCGCAATAAACTCTTCAAAACAAGACCCCACATGAATATATTTCGATAACTTTTTTTTCTAAGAAAAACCCGTTTGTAAGCAAAAACCTAGCAAAACTGCATATCACATAGATTACATGTGGTCCTCTAAAACATGCGGATAGATGGGATTTGGGTGATGCCCTGTTCAAATAATCTATACCATGTCAATAGATACAACCTCCGCAATTGACCTACTACATCCATATATATGTATCTATGAATTCATAGTTTTGACCGTTATAAACTCCTTACATTTTTACTTCATACCCGCAGCAACGCACGAGACATCCTACTAGTATACCCTAAAGTAACCCCCTAAACTTATATATTAATTATCGGTTTTGCCATTATAAATTGTAACATTGTTGTTAATAATAATTAATGAAAACTCACACAACGCACGCCCAATAACAGATCAAATTGGGGCCCGGCACCACTGACCTATCCATCCTGGGTGCAGGGTGCTACATACACGGCGGCGCTTTCCTCCTCCGATTATATTGTTGCCGCAGGTGAGCTTGATTTTCCTCTTAATTACAATTGCTTAGTCTTTAAATTACTGTTAATCTCTAGCTTTAGCCCTAATTATTCATTGTTTATCCCCTTGAGCGTCATCCTGGATCCGCCCCTGGCAACCATGACCTATAATCGATCTGTATTTATAGCCTAGGTGAGTTTCTTTGGATGAGTAGTAATAAGTAGTCGCTGTCCTTTTTTTGCCTGATCGATCTGCTATTTAACTAACCTTATCTCTTGGGTGTACAGCAGGTTTTGTGCATCGATCAGCAGGAGCAGCATGCTAGATTGGCAGATTATCATGCATGCATATGGTCTGACGCATGGACGAGCTGGTGCTGACCAGGTTTGCATGCCCAAGACACCTGAAACCGGCCGGCGGCGTCCGGCCTTCTTCTGCACATAGGTCGGATAGGAGTACATACATTTTTCTAGAACGTGCTTAGCACGTGTTTCATTAAGAAGAAGTTTAGAAACATACACGCCCTACATCACATCACAGCGAGTAGCCATTAGTGATTGGGTTAAAACACAAACAAAACGCACCGCGAGGCGGTGGAAAGCCAACTGGTTTGACTAACTAAGAAACTAATTGAACGACCAAAGAGACGTGTCAGTGCTGCCTGCTAGACAAGCTCAATCTAACATGGGCAGCACCCAGCCCTCGCGCATTGCTGCCATCGGGAACAGCTCCCGCATGGCGGCCTGCTTGGAGGCGGAGAGCAGCTCGACAAACGTTTCATGGAACTTTGCCGCAATGCCCGCATCCAAAGTCAATGGCCCGTTCGGAGGCCTGCGTGTCCACTTGTTGAGGAGGACACGCGCCGCTTGCTTCTCCGGGTTGGGGTCGCGGTGGATTGACTTGGCGGCTAACCTGTCCACTGCGCCTCGGGATGAACACGGAGTTAAGACGCGATACACGCCCGGCGGTGGGGGACGCAATCAACGGTTCCTCCGGTGGCAACTTCAGGGATGCGATGAAGCTCGCAAGGAGGCCGCAGCATTGCGATTGATCCAGCGGCGGCCGCCGCAGTTGAGCCGGTTGGGGTCACGACACAGGGCCACATCGTCGGCCATGGGCACGGCTGTGGGAGCGTAGAAGTTGATCGCTGGACAGCAAGGCTCGGTACATCGAAGCCAGCCCATCCGTGTGCGATGACCCACAGCCCCGAGATGGTGGGGCTTCGGGCTCCATGGAAGCAGCTAGCACGGGAGACGAAGGCCCCAATGTCGGTGCACCATCTGCCAGGATGATTGGGAGCGAGGCAAGGACCTCCGCCATCATTGGACACTATGCCGGAAAAGCCTATTCGTGACGCGCGTCTTTAGGGCTATTGGTGACGCATTTTTTTACGCGTCATCCTTCTCGCGTCACCAATAAAGGTCTATTGGTGACGCCGTAAACACGCTGGGCGTCACCAATAAGAACACATTGGTGACGCGTGTTAACAACACAGCGTCACGGATAAAAGGAACACGCGTCACCAATAAGGAAACATGGGTGACGCTTGTCCGTAAAAACGCGTCACCAATAAGAACCTATTGGTGACGCGTTGGATTGAGACGTGTCACCAATAACAATTGATATGAGTGACGCGCTTGGTTAATCTGGCGTCACCAATAGTGGTTATACGAGTGACATGCTTAGTTATTACGCGTCACTGATAAGGTGTATCACACATGTCACGGATAGCAGCTTATAATTCTCACACATACAATACAAATCATCAGATCCACACATATTGATCCCCAGATATATATATGTACACATACAGATTCACATAAGATAATTTATATATATAAGTCATCACTGATTCACATACAGTCTCAGTTGATTCATTTAACATATTACATCACACAACATCCTTCTACTTGGAAAAATAGTCGCCTTCAACCCTTGATGCTTCATGTGCACACACGTCATGGCCATATGTCCTCCCATGCTCTTCACACCAGTGGCATGGAATCCATGAGAAGCTGCTGCAGGCACAACAAGAAAATTAGATACCAAAAGATGTGACTGACATACTAAAAGGAATATCCACTACCACTATAGCTCTTTATAGGTGCACTGCCGATAAAATTTTACACAAATAAATTACAATAATTGAACCACTCACAAACAAACAAATAAATGGCACAACTATGGATTTGTTACAGATAGGTCAAAGGCAGGAAGTATTCTTTATGGCTAATGAACGCAGACAAAATAACCAGGAGGGTACACATAAACCGCTAACAGAAATAAGTCCATCTTTACAACCATAAATGATCTAGAAAATGAACCCCAAGTTGCTGTTAATACTTAAAAAGGATGCATGACTAACACAGATTATTTTCTGCCAATTTCCAGTCATGATGCAAGCGAGCACTTCACATTTTAATGATGCATCAGTCGGCTAGCCATGCAGTCAATGCAGTTGCACAATCAAACATACAAGACCTAAAAAAATGTGACTATGCATGGCATGCTAACAAGGATATTCATTACTGCTAGTTATTAACAAGTGCATCAAGCCTGTAAAAACTACCGTAATTGAGCCACCCATAACTAAAAAGAACACAAGACCCTGTACTAATACAACAAATCCAAAGGGCGGGACTATTTTTATGTCCAAATGAATCCAGCCAAGATACACAAGAGGATACAGATATATCAGAACCAGAATAAGTCAATCCATATAGCCATAAATGAGTTAGAAAGTGAAACACATGATTTGTTTGAACTGCAACTTGCCATAACAGGGGTCAATCCATACAATCCATAAGCCCAGAAACTTCAAATCACAGGGGTCAACTACTTATCGGATAGTGAACAACTAGTTCATTTCCTACACAAACAAGATCACTCCAATCCTCCTGACTGGCGAATCAAGCCTTTCACTCAGCTGTATTCAAAAAATGCAGATTCTACTTCAGCTACTACTCACAAGATTCATAGAAGTTTGAATGCTACAGCTCATAATCTTGCCAAGCAGGCTTTCCAGGAACTTAGCACTCAGGGAACTCTAAACTTCTCATGCTCATCTGAGCATCATGTAACTGGGTGCACCTATCATTAGGCTCTTCTCAATATGCGCTGAACGACGTAACCATTTTATCGCCTTGTTGCTGCTAATCTATAAAGTTGCCCTTTGTCAAAAAAAAGCTTTGTACTTGCTAGCTGGCGACACACCGAAATGGAAACAAAAAAATCATGCGCTTCGCCGCTGCCCCGGGCCGACAGAAGAGCAACACGAAAAATCACCTTTGGTTATCCAAGCAGCAGCACATCATGATACATGGACAGCAACAGATGATGGCTAGACAAAGCAGGAAAAAAATATAAAAGCATAGTGAACTTCAAAAAGGGATAACATGCTTAAGGTCCAAGGCAATCAATCTCCAATTCAAAATAGTTGTATGCCTAATTACCTTAGCAACAGTAGCATGGATGCTCAGGTGCTTTAACTTGTAGGATGATGGAACTCTCCTTTCTTATCGATGACTTGTTCCACTAAGAACTTAGCCAGCCTTTCTCTAATTGGACGCTGGTCGATGGGCGCCGTCAACACTTCAAATTCCTGTATTAAGGTAATGTTACTATGATTGCAGACACAAGAGAGAAAAATGGAGGCATATATCTGCTTCTATGAACTATGAAGTACAGGCAAGCAACAAGGCAATAAGATGAACTGATATTAGAAGTTGAGAGGTGACCAGCAATACATGTACCTCGAGTATTCCAAGTTTGTCTTCTTCATAGCTAAAGCCAAGTTGTGTGCAGCATAAAACCCGGACGGCTTGCTAGATTCAGTTTGCTGGCATTGGGACAAATATATATATATATAGAACACACAATCATTTGAAAATGGAAGTTGAACACAATGCTAAATATACTAGAGGCACAATACTGAATTTTATTGTTGGAAGCACTTACCGCATATTTAGTAGCATGTGTCAATGGTCGTGGTCTCACGTCTTTCATCTTGCTTGTGTGCGCCGCAAAAGCCCTACATGCAAGAGGCACACATATATGACTCATTATGTTTGTTCAATGACATTGGCATTTATGAAACAAGTCAGTAGTAAGTAGACAAGCAACTCACTCGTCAATCAACAATATTAACATGCTGAAATCTTGGTTTACAGATTTGTTGGGATCAAGGTATATGACCTTACTCCACTTTTGAACTATTATGACGGTGATCCAATGACAACCGGTGAGCCGCCCAGAGTTGTGGGCAAACATTATGAAGTCTTTGGTAGTATGTTTGGTGAAGGCCTTTTGCAGATATTGCCGAACGTACCGCTCTGTCAAACTTTATGCTGTCCAGTGACATCGGTTGTGGATCAAGAAAGCCCCATGTGAATGTTCTTACTCTTAGCTTCTACAAGCAAAGTGACCTAAAAATAAGAATAACATGTTTTTAGATTTGAATCAGCATGGCTTTAAACGGGAAGACTATAAGAATCAGCATGGCTTTAACAGAATGGCTTTAAAGCGGTCTATTTATAGGCACCATTATTAGCTTGCTAGAGCATATGTCAATAATATAGCAACTATCACCAATTACTTTACTTACAATGTCCAAAGATCGAAGAAGTGAAGAATCCAATGCGCCAAGGTTGAAGAGGTCGTATAGATAATTGTATCTCACAAGCATGACCTCAAAATCTGATGAGTTCAGCATATAAAGACCCTTGAACCTAACCAAGTATCCCACTCTTCTCATTGCCTCCACAATCTTTCATGTAATGAGCATGAAGTGCAAGTACATCCGTGTCCTAAAGCCTTGAGGTCCATTCTTTGGGGAGAAATAGATGACCACATTTGTACTTAGAGATCCATTTTGGTGTTTGCCCCTGTATCATTCAATTTGTTAACTTGTTACATAATGGTCAGCTAACTTGTAAATCAAGAAGCAACAGAATAGTATTGATTAGGTGTAAAAAACAAATATACCGTTTTGATTTATGGTCGTCTTTCCACTCCCTCCAGCAATCTTACTAGACACTTTTTGCTGCATGGATGGCTTGACACTCTCTAGAGCAACCTTACTAGCCACTTTGTGTTGCATCGGCGGCTTAGTGGTAGCAACAACCTTCTTCTCTGAACTCTTAGGATTTTTTGAAGGATTGGCTGCATCAGGCTCCTTTGGCACACTCTTTGTTCCATCAGATGTGGCAGGGGATTGATGGTTTGAGGCATTTGAATTAGCCCTAGAAAGTAGCTTTGTAGAAATTAAAGCACCAGTGCCCTTTGAGTTTGAAGCACTCTTTGTGTTCTCATTTGGTTGAGATAGGGTTGGCTGGACTGATGATTGCTTGACAAAAATGTGAAGCCTCGGCCACTGTATTCTCTGTAGTAGAGCTTCTCTAAGTGTTTTTACATCATCAGCAGGGCGTATCTGCAGCACAAAATCCTCATAACCCGGATGTACATATTCCACTTGGACTACTGCATGGTCATATTCTATTGGGACTGATTGTACTTTAAATTCCTTTGGAAACACCCGACCCTCTGCAACCACAGCTCGCAAGCCTCTAATGTTTGATACAAGGCAACATTCGGTTGGCTCTTTAAGAAGATCAATAGTATCCGGGTCAAATGAATTGGGCCCCAACTCCGATTCGTTTGCAAAGCAGTATTGGAGGCAGAGGCACACCTGCTCCTTCGTCGTGGGCGGGACTCGGGGACCTAGAAGGTGGTGGCCTTACCAACAAGCCCTAGTCCGCAAGATAGGACATGACATCCCTGTGTAACCTCTCTCCTAACCTGGGCCGTCACTTCTTCTTTGACTTGAGCTGTAACTTCTTGCCTCACTTGAGCTCGCTATCGCTTCCACATCTACCTTGCACTAGACCTCTTCCTCTTTACGTACATGCCCGAACACCGGGGAAAACCATGCTTCCGGCCGGTGTAAGCTGAAACAAAGACGCACTCGACTGGCCGTTCATGGCCCAAACATGCGATTAGCACATCATTCTCCCCTGGCCCAAGTGACGCCTGAAGCTTCTGCGGTACGCTTGCTTCTCTTTAGTTTCTTCGGAGATTTTTTGTGTTGAATCCTCGCATCCATACAATATCACTGTGTGGCTGCTTTTACGATATATCAAGCTTACTCCTTGCTCGCAGATATCTCGTAGGGCGGCCTTGTGGGAATTCTTCCCATGGGTTATGGATGCCTTTACTGGCTAACTGTGCATCCTCCTTCTCCCACACTGGCAGTTTACCGTCATACCCTGCTGAGCCCATACAATGGTTGTGCACATTCCTCTTCCGAAGCAATTTGTACTTCTCACGTTTCGCTACTTCTTCTGCAGAATTCTTCAATATCACAAATTCTTCCCAATCTTCTTCGTCGAGGTACGGGTGCTTCTCAAAGGGACTGTGGTCTTTCTCAATATAGTCAGTCACTAGCCTGTTTTTGAATGTTCTCCAACACTTAGATATCACCTTCATCATAAACTGAAACCCCTGAGTCCTCATTGTAGGGGGGAACTCCAAGTAGGGCATGACATATTTATCAAACATTTCCCCGTTTTTCTCATCAAGTAAGACTTTTGAATGATGGCATAACTAAGGATAGGGTTTGCCTAGCAATCAAACGAGCAAGCAACCGCATTCTTTGTTTTGCGTTCGGCTCAGCTGGCATCCCATTTGGATGAATCTCTGTGACAGTAATCATGTTAGTAGGCCACTTAGATGTTGTCTTTGGTTTTCGGGGTCGGCGCACTCGCCAGCACGCATCGCTGCTGCTCATGCCGCTCATCATCAACGGGTGGACTCGATTCCTCGGAAACAGATTGTTCCCCAATTCATCATCACTACTTGATAAAGAATCCATAGAGAAGACACCTATCAATGAAATTTAAGAAACAAAGCTCAAATTAAGTATCGAGAACCAATTAAGTATTTAGAACCAATTAAGTACAAAGCAAGCAAAACAAGACAGAAATGTACAGACTTACCATTTTGATATCGAACGAGCTTGTTCAAGCATGGATCTCCGATGGGTAGCGTAAACTTCTCTAGGGCTAGCATTTTGTACAAGTGAATAAATAAAACCGAGTATAAAACTGAGTATAAAATCAATAGAAGATATAAATTTATTGGTACATATCACATCAATCCCTGTAGTATTATATAGGCAACAAAATTAATAAAAGATCCATGCACCAAAGCATTAATAGCATGGGCTAAGCGAGAGTTGATGGATTCCAAAAAGGAACATACAGATCATGCATCCGGACCCAAAATGTATAGCAGTCAATGGTAACTAGGAAGTGGGGATATACAGATCATGCATCCAGACCCACATTTATTGGGTAAAATCACTAATTCACGGCAATAGTTGCACTTCAAGTATTGAACTAAAGTAGAGCCAAAATAAATACCAGCTAAATATCAGCACCCTACCTGCCAACAGCATTAATTAATAATAAGGTCCCAAAAACACACCCATAACTAGAGCGGCAATGGGAGAATCCAAAGCACATATATCAACTTCATTCACAGCGTTTGTTTACAAAGTAGCAACCCCAAGCCGATTGAGCAAGTAATCTACATTGGCATTGTTCTCAGAATATTTGAAATGCAAATTTGACTAATGCTACCATGTAAAAATCTGCTCCATATCTTCCAAAGACAAAATCTAATACTACCTTGGAAAATGGGAAATTTCCAAAGCTAGAAAGACTATGTATGAATGGGAAATTTCCAAAGCTAGAAAGACTATATACTCGCTATCCATTGCAAACATACACATCATTGCAAACATATTATAAGTGTTCCGTATTTCCTGCTCATTTTTGTATTCTTATCCTTATTCTTTGAAAGTGATCATGATAGCATTAACTTGCACTTCAGTATGAAAATTCGCTTACAAGGAACACAAGTAAATAGCAGCAGCTATGCATAGAAGAATAAATGTGGTGGCCAAATTTGATAGAGCAGGACACTAGTAGTATCATACAGTTTAAAGAACATATTAAACCCTGACATGAACACATTCAGACATAAGAAATCAACGGCGCAGTTCTGGAAGATTTTGGCGCACCTTTCCTAGATTGAAGCTTGCGGCTACAATTGGGCAGTGAAATTCACCAGGCACAGGCCGCCGAACCAAATGAAGAAGGAAGCTGGGGGTCTTTGCTCGAAGGGGACTTGGATCTACAGAATATCAACCGATTACAATTGATTTCATTGATAGAAGAAAATATGACTGCACATGGCTGTTTCAATTCACAAGCTAGACGCTTCCACCGCAAATTCAGCATGTGAGGGATCGGAGGGCGGCGGATCCGAGGGTTGCGGGGGGGTGGGGGTGGGGGTTGGGGGTGTGAGGGATCGATAGCGGGGAAGAGGGTTGCGGCGGATCTCCAGCCCCGACCCAACTCAGCCTGCCGCCGGTGAAGCCACTGCAGCTACCCTCCGCCTCCTCCGAGTTCGCCAACACAGCCTCCTCCTCCTACGTCGTCTACACCATCCTCACCTCATGACCTAACCAAATCAGCACCATGAGAAACAAGTACGCCAACCCAGCCCAATGCCGAAGAAAACGAATCAATGCAAGGAGCATCTCTTACTGCGCCTTGCTCACGAATGCCCGTGACCGACCGGCCGCAGAGTCGAGGGTGGGAGAGACAACGGCGCACGGGAGACAGAGGGTCGGGGAGAGGGTTGCGGGGAGAGAGGAGAGGCTGAGGGTTTGCACGAGAGGAGAGGGAGTCCGACTTTGACGCGGCTCTACGGTTGAGGGTTTGGGCCTGCAGGTTTCCGGCCCAAACAACAAGAACGACCCAGTTGCCTCGCTCTATGTACTTACTACCGAAAAACTCGAAAAGAGGAAGTAACCAAACATGTAAATTGTACTCCATCGGTGCAACTATAAATCACCGATGTTTTATTCAGATTAGCTTTTGTTGCTCGTTTGTCCATCCTCCGGGCTCTCATTGGTATCCAGACCATCAAGATGGAAGATACAGAACAAAATGTGCCCTGATTTGTACAATCCAACGACCGCATGATGGAAGATATAGGAACAAAGTGTCGGGTCCCGAAAAAAGCGGCAAGTACAACTAATGATCAAGTACAGCCTTGCATGGAGAAAACAAAACAAAGGCTCAATTCACATTCGAGAGCAGGTCAACATTTAACCAAAATTTTGAGAAATTACTATTACTATAAAGAAATGCTCACCTCATGTACAGACAATCTCCACAAAACTGCCCTTGGACAATCTTGCATTTACATCAGCTTGTAGATGGCCAAGAGTTTTTTCTGTCTAACATGTCCAATCCGCATAGGCCTAGTAGAACAATAGGCTCGATTCATTTCGTCGCTGCTTGTGTGCGCTCATTGACATCTCCAAACCGATCAAAGCCGACCGGTGAAAACTGAAATCTGCATATAAAAAGCAGAAGTATCAATCGAGAAGTTGGTGTCACATGTAAACAATAATCAAGAAGTTACTACAGCTCATTCGGATGTGCAATTTGACAAGTGCATATAAGAATCTTGATAAATATTAGAACTATAGTTATGTACATATAGACTTAAACATGTGCTACTGCTCAAGTGAAACAATATTGAAAGGGAAAGCGTGAGTGTTGCAAATTATGCATAATAAACTTGAACTGAAATTGTATTGGGCCTGCGGGTTTCAAATGTAATGACTTGGTTGAAGGCAACAAACAAGCAAACTCGAAAGAGGATGTCCTCTGTCTGAACTTATTTGAGAAATGACTGAAAGAAAAAGTAATTTCTAAGTGTACCTTCAATAGATAAGCATTACTTTCTCTTTGCGTGCTTGCTTTGTTTTCGACGGCCTTTTGCCACGATGGCTTCTTCTATATGGCCATGTCGTAAGTATGGAGTTGTCTCACTCTCCAGAATCACAGGGAGGGTCCAATCAGCAAAAGGAGGGACTTCTTCAAATTCATTGTACTTTTCCTCATGCACATCTTCAACTCCGACAACATGTTTTTTACCGGGGAGAACTACAAGGCGTTTCTTGTTTTTCGTGTCGCGCACATAAAAGACTTGTGAAACCTGAGCTGCAAGTACAAATGGTTCATCCTTGTACCCAACCTGTTCGAAATCAACGGTGGTGAATCCATATTTGTCCTTCATGATGCCCCTTGTGCCCTTAACCCAACGGCACCGAAAAATGGTCACCTTGAAGGGCGCCTTGACGCCAGGATAAGTGAGCTCCCAAATCTCCTCTATCTGACCATAGTATGCATCCTTCTGTACATCAGTGCTATCAAAAGCATCTACATGAACACCACTATTTTGATACACACTTTTCTGGTCTTGAGCCAAGGTGTAAAATGTGTATCCATTTATTTCATATCCCCGATAACTTGTGATTGTGAATAAAGGGCCTTACGCTAGGTTCGAAGCCCTTCATCTGTGCGTGAGAGCCGTCATTGAGGATCCGCTTTTTGAACCAAATGTTGAATCCTTTCATATGTGCCCTCGCTATCCAAGTTTCGCTTCGACGTGGATTCTCTTGACGCAAGTGCTCCTTATGCTCCTCAATATAAGGAGACACTTCTCCTGTGTGTTCCAACACGAGAAAGTGAGCTCGCCGGTAATCATCCGGATCTGGATTAAGAGCCTTCTTCCCAAGAGTCCCGATCCCTGCTAGCCTTCCCTCATGGGGAGACTTATATAAGCCTATTGGATTTGTAGGATCAATGTAACCAAGGCACCAGTCAACCACCTCCTCAGCAGAGTAGCCCTGGACCATGCTTCCCTCAAAGATGAACCCGACTTTTGTATACCGATTCAAAGTGCTCATGAATCTCTCTCAGACGGATACATATGATGGAGGAACACGGGGCCAAGGTACCTTATTTCCTTAACCAGATGAGCAATGAGATGAACGGATACATCAAAGAATGACGGTGGAAAATACGCCTCTAGAAGACACATTGTCTCAAAAATGTTCTTCTCAAGATTGTCCAGTGACCTCTCATCAAGAACCTTCTGAGATATTGCATTGAAGAAGAAGCATAGGCCCATGATTGTCATTCGGACTTTTTCTGGCAAAATGTTCCTGATCCCGACAGCAAGCATTGTTGTGAGCATTACATCGCAATCATGAGCCTTCATGGGGAGCATTTTGTTCTCTTTTGGATGCACGAGTTTCCTGATGCTTGCTGAGTATCCTGAGGGAACTTTCACGCTACGGAAGAAGTCGCACAACTCCTGCTTCTCTTCCCTAGTTAGATTTATGGCAGATAATGGTAGCTTGGCACCGGGGGCCTCGAGACGCAACTCGGGCCTTATATCTAAATCTGCCATGTCCGCTCGTGCATTTTCATGGTCCTTGCTTTTTCCCTTAGTGTTCAAGAGTGTCCCTAGTAAGCTCCCACAAACATTCTTTTTCAAATGCATGTCATCAATGCTGTGGCGAACTGCAATGTCTTTCCAGTAAGCAAGCTCCCATAGAAGTGACTTCTTCTTCCACCTTTTATTGGCAACTTCTTCCTCCTCGCGCTTTCTCTTTCCAGGGGCACTCTTTTTGTTCTTCCCCAACGTAACATTGACATCCTTTACCTGATCATAAACATCATACCCAGTGAAATGCCTCGGAGCAGAGCCTGTTTCAACCGTGCCATCAAACTGGCATTTCATCTCCCGATAAGGATGAGATCGGCGAAGCAAACGGTGATGTCTTATGTACACCCTCTTCTTTGAATTTTTCAGCCAAAGGCTCTCAGTATCATCTAAGCATTGGAAGCAATCTTTCTCTCCTTTAGACTGCCCAGATAGGCAACGGTGTCCCGGAACATCGGTGATGGTGGTTAACACCATGGCGTGCAACTTGAATGACTCTCGCTTGAACCCATCATATACCTTGACACCATCTGACCAGAGCATCTTGAGCTCATCCACAACCAGCCTCAGATACGTGTCGATGTCATTGCCTGGCTCATGTGGACCTGAGATCAGAAGTGGCATCATCATGTATTTCCTCCTATTACACAACCACGGTGGAATGTTGTAGATAGACAACAACACGGGCCGGATTAATCGTGTGAGGTACTCATGTTCTTGAATGGGTTCATGCCATCCGTGCTCATCGCTGGAAGCGAATATTCCTTGGCTCATCTTTAAAAACCCATACTTTGAGTCAATGACGCGCCACTGAATAGCATCTGGCCGGATGCCGTAGATAACCATCAATCTTGCGCCCCTCCTTGTGCCAACTCATCAATTGTGCGTCCTTGGCGTTTGCAAACAAGCGTTTCAGACGAGGAACAATAGGGAAATACCAGACCACCTTCCGTGGAGCTCCATGTCTCTTGTCCTCATCACCCCCGTCATTTCTTCGTTTGTATCGAGAGACTCCACACTCTCAGAGCATTCAGTTAGTTCAGCGTAGTCCCCACGGTACAAGATCTGTCATTCTTACAAGCATGGATTTTCTCGACCTCCAATCCCATAGGGCAAACAATCTTCTTGGCCTCATATGTGGTCTTGGGTAACTCATTCCCCTCAAAGCATGTCCTCCAATTGATGTAGCAATTCATCAAAGCTCCTGGTCAGTCCAATGGTGTGTTGCCTTCATTTGGAGAAGCTTGAGAGTAGCAAACAACTTTGAATACTTCTCCTTGCGGTTCTTATGAAGCGGTGTCCTCATATACGCCACCAACCTCTTCAACTTCTTCATGTCCTCCTCAAGTATACTCATCAAACCCCATGGCATCACGAACCATCTCTTTAAGTTTCCTGTGCCTTTTGGTCATAATTGGCACTAATATCCGCTAGCTTGTCATCAGTGAGATCCGGGCTACAAAAGGGTCCTTCCTCGTCGTCCTCCGGCCTGCAATAGGGTCCTTCCTCGTTGTCCCGACCAGCAGCATGAGTTCCATCATCCCCAGAGAATCCTTGGTCCATACGATCGGCTTCCATGTCTCGATCATTGACCCCTTCTTCTCCATGCTTGTTCCAACATCTATAGTCATCCATGAATCCTCGGAGGATCGGGTGGGCATGGAGTGATAATGAACTCGTGTCTTGCTTTTCATTCGACAATCAATGCATAGACACCTCATAGTTGTCTTGTCTTTGATTCAACATATCTGCCTCTGCAGCTCTTATGAATGACTTGAGACCACCTAAGTACTCAAGACATGCACGATTGCGAAGAGACATCCAGCTCCGATCCTCCATAGTCTACAAAGTATGAATATGCATTCTTTATTCATCAGCAAGAGACCCCCAAGATGCTAGAAGTTTTATTCTAGAACTGAGAATACAACCTAGATGAAATATATACATTTTAATCCTGAGGAACAATCGCCCAAAGACAAATTCTGCAATTTAATCTCAATGAACAATTGCTCAAACAGAAATTATGCATTCTTTACTCATCAGCAAGAGACCCCCAAGATGCTAGAGGTTTTATTCAAGCACTGAGAATACAACCTAGATGAAATATAGGAACTACAAGGATGAGAGTACAATAACTCGCTTCTATCATGATCGAGTACAAAAATTATTTCCGTTACATCAAACACTGCAGACTTAAAAGAAAGGCACAATCATTTACAAAGTGGAACAAATTATCAAGCTCACTGCTTCTTTGCATATACCATGTGGTTGGAGATTGCAGATATTCTAGGATAATGTCATAATGTTAACTAATATGTACAGTAAACTAATTGGAAATGTTTAGACAGGCAGCTCCAAGATACGTAATTATTCAGTTCAGTCAAGCATATAGGATGCATGTCAGCCCAATTGGAAATGTCAACACCACTCTTCTTGCATGCCAAACAGTTGGTTCAGTCAAGCATATGTGGATTATGTGTATGATACTTCCCAATCTCAAATAATCAGATCAGTGTCCTGTCTTAGAGGACAATAAGGCAGTAGCAAATTCCAAACAGACTAACTAATAACTGCACACAACGACACTCTTTTTCATTCACTGATTTCAGCATCAAAATTGCATTGTTCCATGTTTTCCTTGCACGGTTGTTCAAATATGGCTAGGTAACTACAACAGCAGTGCATACCACTTTGGATTTCCAAACACGGTTGCCGATGTGGGTGGCGGCGCCGGCCGGACCAAAGAAAAGTGCCGAGATGGGCAAAGCAGCGACAACCGAGCTGGAGGTCTTGAGGTGGGCGGCGGCGACGGGGCCGAGGCGGGGGCCTGGACTTCTTCTTGTTCTTGAGGACGAGGAGGGCTTCTTCTTCGACCGCGCCGACGCGGCGACTTCGATGGCGTGGAGGCGGGCGCACGCTGCACGCGAGGAGCGGCAAGACGGCCACCCAAGACGTGGGCCTTGGCCTTCGGCCGGCCGAGGCGGCAGGCCTCGAGGTGGCCGGTTGGCGCCGCGGCGGGGCGGTGGCGGGCGGCGCGGCGGGGTAGGGGGCGGCCGGCGCGGCGGGTGCGGCCGTCGCGTTGGCGGCGCGGCGGGGGTGGTGGCGGCGGTGCGGAAGCCGGGTCGCGGATTTTTTTTTTTACAATGGATTCGGGCGGTACTGTGTATTAACCAACCGCGTGATGTCATTTACTCTATTCGTGACGCCGTATGAACCACCCGCGTCACATATATGTATCCGTATCTGTGATGTGTGTTAATAAAATGCGTCACCATCAATACTGGTGACGCGTCGTTAAAATCCGCGTCACGAATAGGTCATACTATTGGTGATGCTCCTGAAAAACACGCGTCACGAAATTTATCGGTGACGCGTCTAGCCACCACGCGTCACCAATAAGCTGTTATTAGTGACGCGTATCGTTCCTGGAACATGGGCGGCTACTAATTGGTGACACGTCTACACAAACGCGTCACCAATAGTCTATTGGTGACGTGTTTGTTTTTTACGTGTCACCGGATAGGGGCGTCACCAATAGGCTTTTTTGGCATAGTGGGATCCTCTGCCACATCTCGGCCGGTATGCCCCGCGTCGAGGCACAGCGATCCATAGGAATGCACAGGCGAAAATGGCAGTTCGGGGGCTTCGCCTTCCACGAGAGCAGCAAGCACGAGAGGGATAGGAGTACGTACATGCAGCGCAATGCAAGCAGGAGGGGCAGGGGGTTGGGTTGCTCGTTGCTGCGTCGATTCACACTTCAACATACGAGGGAGAGCACAACACCGGTACGTACGTTGTGCACGCATCTATATATCTATTGTCAATATTGTTAAATTAAAAAAGGGTTGCATGTGCAAAAGACATACTTCCTCCGTATAGAAAAAGAATATCGTTTTGGACAAGGTTTTGGTCAAACATTGGGAACATAAATCATGAATAACTTTTAAGTTGTTGTGTTTGAAAATATGAAAACTATATAAATAGATTTGTCTTCAAAAATACTTTCATAAAAGTATAAATATATCACTTTGTGATCAGTAATTTTACAAAATATGAAATCAAAGTTATACTTTGGAGACCATGTCATTGTCCAAAACGACATTCTTTTTCTATATGGAGGGAGTATATATATGCTACTGCATGATGGAGCTCACGCACCATTAGCCCTAGAAGATTAAGGATAATTTCTGCAGCCTCTCCAACGCAGGATCCCACAACATGCATCTAGGTCAGAGTTCGTTCCAGTCAACATAGAAAAGTCTTTTTTGAGAACCAATTAATTACTTCTAGCTATGATATGACTGTCTGTAAATAAAGTGTTTGGCCAGTTCACCTATAACTAGAAAACACAAATTCATAACTAATAACTTTTTTTATTTGTTGTTCTCAATGGCAACTTGCAAATAGCTAGCAGCTAGATGAGGCTTAAAAAATAACAATATAGTAGGGTTATATGATTTGTGAGTGGGTTGTTTCAGGGAGATCATGATGTAGAAGTCGCTAGCTGATTGATGCCTCTCTCTTTGATGGCCAATAGAATTCTTTTCTATATAGATTTCTTCCTATACTAGCTATTTAGAAACCACTTGGAAACGCCTTCATGCACTATATCCTACTGATGATCAAAGGCCTCGACCCTTATATACAAATAGATCAACATCGCTACTAATTTCTTAAATAAATTTAAATGGTAGTTTATGTAATATGGTATGCCAACCAGATTTTCTTTACACTATAACAAAGTAGTATTTTAGTTTTGAGAATAAAATATGCATATGGTCTAATATAATACTGCACTTCTAAAGTTTATTTTTGAATTTGTATCAGCCTGGATACTTTTACAATAAACTTTAGACTATCTCTGAATTAGTCTTCATGCATCCGTCATTAAATTGTCATTATATATATACAACCAAAATAAGTAATACTCCCTCTATTCTATATTATAAGATATTTTGGCTTTTCTAGATTTACTGCTTTTTTCTATGCACCTAAATATAAGTTATGTCTAGATGCATAATAAAATTCATACAAATGGCAAAACATCATATAATTTGGAACGGATGAGTAGACTTTATAGATAGAACTGACATTGTTGTGTAAATAATATGATTAATATCTCTAATTCAGTCACCACACATTTCTATGATTTTTTTATTAGTGGGAATATATACAATGCACTTGGCCTCTATTATATTATTTCAACATGTATGCATCCATATATGGTGATGCATATATGTTAAAATATTTGTGTGGCAATACATGCCAATGTTCCATATATATGTATTCATATGTTCTCACAGATATAGTTTTGGCCATACATAAATGCAAATAAAAGTAAATAAAACATTATATCCTACATGTGCTATTCTACACCTTAGGTGTAGAATAATATTCTACACTCGGTGCCTAATATCGACTAATACTTGAACAAAATTCAGTATGTTCAATATTTTGCGTATCAGTATTACTCAAGTATTTAGTAGTACTTGACGAACACCGACGCCAACTATCGACTAATACTGAACATTGTTCAAGTATTTACTATCAAGATTTGTCGTCAAAAGATTAGCTACTTGGGTGTAGAATAGCGTTGCCGCCTATAATTATATATAAATATAATCAACTATTAATCCCTCAAGTAAACAGAAGTTGCGCTAAATGAAGAAGTGCATGGAAGAGCAAAGAATGCTAATCCTATATATTGTTGTCGCACATATTTTATTACTTAGAAACAAGTTTTCTAATGGCATTCAAACCGATGAGAAATCAATCTTAGAACCTACAACCATGTTGCCAAGATCAACAAGGTAATGTACTAATACTCCTCCTTTCTTCTAAAGGTATCTTTTCCATTTAAACACCATATTGTTGATTATTATATATCCAATTATTCTCACATCTAACGATCATATATAGCAAAAGCTACATCAGAGAACATCATACCAACCCACCAAGTCATATAAATCAAATGACTAAGATGGAAACACAGAATGTTGCCTTTTAATAATGGTGATGCATCGAAAGGATATTGAGTTATCTCATTAATTAAAATACATTAATTTTAATAGTTAAAAATCCCATGATTATAACCCGTGCGGGAGCACGGGTTGGTGGACTAGTAGTAATAATTCAATTTGAATAAGCTACAATATGACATTGCAGCTTATTCACCCATAAGACATTTGTAACCAGTGCATGGAGGACAAGTGACGAGCAACATATCACGCACATGGTCGCCGAAGCTGGGTGGGCGGGCTTTGTTAACAAAAAGCCCACTCTTTTCGCACTTTCAATCCATAACTCCATTGCACCCAGTCTCTTTTTTCCCCGGATCTTGGGCCACCGAACAGATTGACAAGAAAACGAGGGTGTTCATCACCTTCAAAATTTTGGCTATGCTTAGGCTGCGATGGGAGTGACTTGGCGAACCGGTAAGGTGGGATAGAACCCGGTCGAATCGAGGGAGAGAGATGTCCGAGGCGAACGGAATCGGATAACAATGGATTGGGAGCGGGATCTAGATTGTATATATGATGATAACTGTTTTGACGGTGTGATCAATTATGGATTGGGTCAACCAAACGCCGAGCAACGATATATCCGTTCACGGCCATGAATCGATGACGGCGAAAAGGCTGCACCAAACAACACCCAAGTGTGACTCTCTTGAGTCTTGACCCATATACGTATAATGACGAAGTTTTGATTTTATCTTAATTCCCAAAATATCATGATTCCCCGAATGACATGAACATGTCGAATAGCATATGATTCTTACAAGATCGATGCACCAATCAACAAACCAATGCAAAAGGAGGCTGGTTCAACCGAAGTCCCGACTCTCCCTCTCTTTCTCTCGAATCTTGACTCGACTCTAGCTCTAAGTAGATATCGACAAGTGATAAGGAAGCCAATAGCCATCTTTGTCAATTGCTACACCCACACACGTATCCTATTCCAAAAAGGGCCGGGGCATGCAGCAGGCTTCACTATGGAAACAGGAGATTTGCCGAGTGTCAAAGACACTCGGCAAACCCTAGAAAACACTCGGTAAGCGGTTTGCCGAAAGTGTTTTTTAAAAACACTCGGCAAAGAGCACACGGTGAAAAAAATTGTCGGCAATGAGAGATTTACCGAGTGTTTTTTATCGGACACTCGGCAAATCGTTTTCCGAGTGTCGGACACTCGGCAAAGACGCAAACGGACTCCCCAACGGCAACGGCGGGTTTGCCGAGTGTCGACGGCCGACACTCGGCAAATCTCTTCAACACTCGGCAAATCGTGGAGGTTTGTCGAAAGTGTTTTCTTAAAAACACTCGACAAATTATGGTAGATTTGCCGAGTTTTTTTGAAAAAACACTCGGCAAACCTTGTTCCTGTGTGCACATGCATATGGTCGATTTGCCGAGTGTTTTTTAAGAAAACACTCGGCAAATCGACCATGCAAGATGCTTTTTTTTTTCCATTCTATCCACATATCACACATATATGTCACATATCACACACACATATATCACATATCACACATATATCACATATCACAGACATATATCACATATCACACACATATAGTACCATCATCATATATCTCACAAAACCAACACACAAACAAGTCCACAAGTCCATGAAATATCTCGAAAACAAACACAAGTGCTCACAAGTCATAGGTCCATCATAACCATAAGTCTGAAAGAGAATAACAATAAGAATCATGGCGACGGCCCGAGGTTAGAAGGCCCTATGTGAGATCCTCCCGGCGACTCTCCGAAAACACGAGGCCCATCATTCGATCCCGCCGATGGAGGCTGTACAAAAGAGAAGATGTTGCATGTGTGACTAAAATTAAATCATACAAGACTAAAGTATCTGTGGGCCACTAGGTTGCAAGTATTGTAGTTGTTTGACCCTAAGCGTAAATGTATAAACCAAAATGGGAATATACTCACTGGAGTAAAGTGTAGCTGAGGTGGGACCGGGACCATAAGTGGAGGTGGAGCGAGGAGCATCTGAGGCAGAGGCGGTGCACCCTCAATGCCTCCCCAAGGCTTTGCATGTACCCAACCATCTCCGCCATCCTCGCCTCCATCCGCCTCGCCCCGTTTCTTCATGGGCTGCCCGGCGGCGGCCTCCAAGGCCCACCCTCCGCCGGTACTCCTCCCGCCTTCTCTCTTCTTCCCGCCGCCTACAAAATTGAACCCACATGTTAATATTATAGAGGTAAGGTATGATTAAATTAATGAACGACAAATACAAGACAAATAACCTCGAGTGTGTCCACACGGTGCCGTAGGGCTAGGCCTAGGTCGTATGGCCGGGGCCCCGCCGTGCTTCTTGCTCGAATCTGGGGGAGAGGTTGGGCGTGGAAGCCGTGGTCGATCACGCCGCCGCCCAAACCAGTACCGCCCATGCTTCTTGCCTCCTCCCACCCCTCATGACAATTTCTGCATCAAGGTCATGGGTGCTTGGATCGTAATCTGGGCCATGTACTTCCCTTGCCATCGACATGTACTCAGTGAGGCGGCTGTGGATGCTCGGATTGGTATACGCCTCCGGCGGGTCATCTGGGTTGTAGCTGACGTCGGACTTAGCCTTGCCCTTATGTGCTATGGAGTATGCCATGAACTCGGTGCAAGGCTGGCCCTCGTGTGTGTTCGACTGCAACCAAATTAACAAGATTATTAGAATACATGTCTTATTATACTTTAGAGTATATAAACGAATTTGCATACCCATGTTTGCGCGTATCCTCTGAGGCTACGGCTTCCTTGGTGGTGTGCTGGACCTTGCATCTGAAGACGCCGCTCCCGACAAGTGTTGTGCTGGTCCACCCACCCCTCGCTGCACCACTTGTTCACTATTGCTTCCCAGCAATCTCGGTGCGTGGAGCACCAACTCGGAACGGCCTACACGTCAACAAGTAAGAAATATAAGAAGATGAAATTAATCATACTTAATCTTAAAAGAATGATACCTTTAGGTACTGGTCCCGGGTCAAGAAAATTTCTCTTGCTTCTGCTTTGGTGACCTTCCTGCTTTCGAACCATGCACAGTAGTTTATGATAGCCTGGGTGCGCGACTCGTAATGCATGTCATGCACGAGCTTCTTACAGGCCTGGATAACCACCCGATCTGCCAATTCCTCCATTCCTGGCTCACATCTATAGAAATCCTGCATATTGAGTAAAATGTTATAAATGCATTCATTATTAGAAGAAAGGGTAACAGATGTGATGTATTGACCTATGTAGTGCAAGAAGTACTTACCCACAGCTCGACCCTGATCCGCTGTCTTGTCAGTTTCCATCAGTGTTGCCCAAAGTGCCTCGGCAATATTCTTCTCAGTGTGCATTACATCAAGGTTGTGTGGAAGGAGCAGATCATCGTAATAGGGGAGCCGAGTCAAGCCGGACTTATGAGTCCAAGCATGTTCCTCACCATATCCCACATATCGATGTGGACCTTTGCCTTCATTGACCACGAGAGCATCTATCTGAGCATGAACCTCGGCACTAGTCCTAATTGGCGGTGCTTCCTCTGTCACTACGACACCTTTCGTAAAATTCTTGATGTCTTGTCTGATTGGATGGGAAGGAGGTAGGAACTGCCGATGCTTGTCGAACGACGAGAACTTGCCGCCCTTTTGCAACCAAATGAACCTCATAGCCTCCTTACATATCGGACATGGGTACTTCCCGTGAACACACCAGGCTGCAAACATCCCATACGCCACGAAGTCGTGTAGGAGTACTTGGTACCACACATACATTTTGAAGTTTCTTTTTCGTAGCTCGGTCGTATGTCCATACGCCCATGCACCCAAGCATCGATCAATTCATCAATCAGAGGCTCCATGAGCACACCCATATTATTCCCCGGATGCCCTGGAATTATCAAGGACAAGAACATGTACTTGTTTTGAAAGCATACATGGGGGGAGATTCAGGGGATAACGAAAATGGGCCAACATGAGTATGGAGCAGCCATCATTCCAAAAGGATTGAACCCATCTGTTGCCAATGCAACACGTACATTTCGAGCCTCTTTTGCTTTCTTTTTATGCTTGCCATCAAAGTGGATCCATGCCTCACCATCGGATGCATGTACCATCTTGTCAGGATTGTATCGTTTGCTATTTTTGTGCCATGTCATGCTTAGCGAGACTCCTCGGTCATGTATAGCTGTTGGATCCTAGGCATGAAGGGAAGGTGCCTCACCCGAAAGTTACGCGGATTGCAAGCCGCCTCTTTCGCCCTTCACTAGTTTCTACCTCCAAGAACCTAGAAGACTTACACTTCGGACAAGTATTTTTTGCGTCCGCGTGTTCTTTCCTAAACAGGACACACCATTCGGATAAGCATCTATCTGGTCATACGGCATCTTGAGTGCACGAAGTAGCTTCGTGACTTCATTACATGTTCTTGGGGCGAATGTGACCCTCCGGAAGTATGGTACCAACAACTATCGCAGAGTATCGAAGGCATCTCGACCCAAGCTATATTGGGACTTGAACGCCATCAAGCGGCCAATGACATCAAGTTGAGACACCGTAGTGTGGCCATGAAGGGGTTTTCGTGCCGCTGCCTAACATATCGTAGAACGCCGCACTTGCCTCGGCTCCTCCTCCGGACGTTCTTCATTGAAGTGTGCTTCATGATAGTCATTTAACATGTCTCCTACCCCCGCATCATCATCATAGTCATCTAGGTGGTCGGACCACCTCCTCTCTCACCCGATCGCTTCACCATGCATGTACCACCGGGTATAGTTCGCCATATATCCATACTTCCACGGATGGCGGCCCGTAGTCCCCTTTATATATTTTTTTTCTATTTGCACACTTACCGCAAGGACACCAAACCGCATTCGCTCCTTCAAAGAAGGCCAAATGTCCGTTCTATGAAAACATCGGTCTTCGGCACCACTCATCATTGGGGACCTGTCCTAGTTGCCATTCCGTGTACATCCATTGCCGATCTTCCATCCTCTAGCATATATGTATCATCGAGTAATGTAACAAGCCAATATATGCAAGGTGGTTCCTACCATCTAATAGGTGAGGATAGGTCCTAATCCCACCCGAGGATACGTAGATGGGGTCAGTTTTCATGTTCTGCTCCGATCGGAGATGGAGTTTCGGCAGCACCTCCCCGCTGTTCTCCGGCGTGTATGGGAGAACAACAAGGAGGTGCTTGCCGAAACTCCGTCTCCGATAGAAGCAGAACATGGAAACTAACACCATCTACGCATTCTCGGGCTGTCCAGAAAATGTGGACAATCCAAAAAAGATAGGGTTTGAGATATGCAATGACCCGCATAGCATATCTCAAACCCTATCTCTTTCGAACGGGAGATGCCTAACTGGTTTACATGACGCATGACCATGCTACGGAATGAGAGGTTATACCTTGGGTGGCGGTGGAGTCAGGCTAGTGGGGCCGTAGCGGGTCGCTGCAGTGGCGAGGCGACGCGGTGCGTGGAGACCAGCGCCCGCCGAGGAAGACGATCGAGGGTCGCCGATGATCGCCGACCGACCTCCAATGTCCTCTTCTCTATAACAAATAACGAAAAAAATAAAAGCGTCATCGACAAATTTCGGCAGCACACCTCCGCACCTTTGTGCGTTTCCCAAAACCTGCAAAAATCAACGGCACGATGGCCGACAACCACATAGCAATGGAAGACACCTCGGCACGATGGCCAATAACCACGTATACACCTCGGCACTACAACACTATTTGAATACTTCTACTACTACAACTACCACTTTGCAAAAATGCATTTTTACCACGCCAAAGGCGTACAGGTGGACCGGCAATGATGGAACGAGATGGCGGGGGGGAGTCGCGGCTGCCCTCTTCTTCCTCCTTTTCTTCTCCTCCTCTTCTTCCTCCTTTCCTTCTCCTCCTCTTCCCTTCTTCTTCTCTGCCCTCCTCTCCTCCTACTCTCCCCTCGCCTCTGCTGCCCTCCTTCTCTCCTCTCCTTCTCTCCTCCTACTCCTCCAATGCTTGATGTCTGACAAGGCGCGAGGGAAGTCCTTGGTACCCTCCTCCTCCTCGTGCTTTCTCCTGCGCCTGCTTCTTAGGGAGTCGCTGGCTGGCAGGCGAATTTGCTATTGTGTGATGGATGTGATGCGTGGCTAGCCTCCTCGACCCTCTTCTTTGGAGTCTATTTCTTCACACATTTCTTCTTTACCTTCACACTCTTTCTCTTTTCTTCTCTTTCACACACCTTCTTCTTCTTCTTCTCTTCTTTCTTCTTTCTTACTGTTGAGGAGATTAGGTGCCAGTACGTAATTTGCTATTGAAGTATTTAACTAATAGAAGTATTATTGAGTAACCACGCCGGAAGCGGCGGTGGCTAGCGAACCATTCTTTGCTGGCGGAGCGGCCATTAAGCCCGGGCAGGCGACGGTGGCTGGCCGATTGGCCTTCTTCGCGAACCGGCCGCCATAGCCACGCCGGCGTATGGTAGCGAGGCAGTTAAGCGGCGAAGAAAGCCGGCGTCGAGCGAAGCGGTAGCCCTGTGAAGCCGTACTTATGACTGGTAGTGATGGGGGCAGTGGCCGGGCGGAGCGCTGGCCCGGAGCGTCGGCGGTGGCCGGCCGAGGCTGCGGCGGCGGGCGCGCGTCGGCGGCGGGCTGGCCGGCGCTGTGTGCGGGTGTGTGAGTGGCGTGTGTGTGACTGTGTGTGTGGGGTGTGTGTGTGGCCAAGCTGGTAAGCGTTGGGGGCAGACGCTTGCCGAGTGCCCCGATCCGGCACTCGGCAAACCCTTTTTTTTTTAAGGTTTGCCGAGTGTCTAGGGAGGACACTCGGCAAACCTAGGTATTTTGCCGAAAGTGTTTTTCAAAACACTCGGCAAACTTTTTTTTTTTTGGACACCATGTTTGATTTTGGACCTTTTTTGAAACTTTTTACTATATATTGTTCTTTATTTTATTTATTGAACTTTTTAGGGGAAAAGAAAATTTGTACTACAGATCCATCCGATAATGGAATTTAGTTGTTGCAAAAATGTTATTCGCATTGCTCACTCCTATTTTAGGCCGTATCCAGAGAGAGATCCAAAGTTTCAAACATCTTATTCACGGAACAAGTGCGGGCAACGTGCCGGCAAAGATTTTTAAAATGCTATGAAATGCAAATGAAGTCTGAAAATCATGAAACTTGACGAGATGTCTTAATATCGTATGCAGAGCCTATAATAAAAATTTGAAATGATTTCGAGTACGTGTGCACGCTATCACTTAGAAACCCTACACAAGGCGTCACATAAAATCATGAAACATTCTTGTTGATTCTTGGGTTTCCAAACATCGTACGAGAAAAAGTTCACGAAACGTTCCTAAATTTTTATCATTGCCTCTGCATATGATATGAAGACAATTCGTCAAGTTTCATGATTTTCAAACTTCATTTGCATTTTATATATTTTAAATATCATTGCACGACGCGTTGCGACGTGTTACGTGAATAAGGTGTTTAAACTTTTGAGTCTCTCTCGGATACGGCCTCAAATTGAACACAGTTATATGAATATCATTTTTCCAATCATAAAATTCAACTATCGGATGCACTTCCAGTGCAAACTACCTTTACGAAAAAAATCAAATAAATAGAATAAATGAACAATATATAGTAAAAAGTTTAAGAAAATGTCCAAAATCAAATATAGTGCCCACAATACTATACAAGTACAGGAGAAAAATTTTGGAAGCCAAAATCAAAAAAAAAAATTTGGTTTGCCGAGTGTCAATGAAATACACTCGGCAAACGACCTAGGTTTGCCGAGTGTCAACTCTTGACACTCGGCAAACCGTTAACGGCGTCACCCCCGTCCATGTTTGCCGAGTGCAACGTTTTGCCGAGTGTCTGACACTCGGCAAATCCCCAGTTTGCCGAGTGTATTTGTTTTTGCCAAGTGTCATAAGGTTTGCCGAGTGTTACACTCAGCAAATTTTAGATTTGCCGAGTGTCCGACAAAAAACACTCGGCAAACCTTATGACACTCGGCATTGAGCCGGTTTCCAGTAGTGCTTATCGGCATGTGCCGACCTGATCGTGGGGGGATTCCAGATGGTGCAGTCAGTGTGTCGTCGTCCATGCATCCTGAGAATGTTCAAGGCACAAATCATCATTAGCGCATTCTATTTCCAGCTAGATTCAGGATAAACAATGGCTCGCGAGGACACAAAATTAAAAAGCGCTACCGAGACAGGAGGAGATGTTGGAAGGTACACGGCTTGATCGTGATCGTGATCGTGATCGTGCAGTGTGCCCCGCCCCAGTCTTGTCAGCACCAGTTCCAGTTCCAACACACGGTCAGGGTCAATCAGCAACCATACAGCTGTGCAAGAGCCAACTACCGTGCCTGTGTCAGTGTCACGCACGCCCCCGTTTCTGCTGTGCTGTAGTATCTTCACCGCCGAAAGAGCGAGAGAGAGAGAATCCAAGAGTACTACAAATCCGAAGCTTTCTTGATTTTTCGTAAATATTAAATGTCTCTTCTTATCATGAGCTGCTAGGCAGCCTGCTAGCACAAGACTGCCCATGATCAAGACGGACGGACGGAGCCTGTCAGTGGTTGTTGTTACGTTACCTGTACTAATCCAAAAACGCAGACAGCATAGCGCCCGTCCCACGTGTAGCTCGTTTTCTCGACGACACGTGCCAATCCTGAGCTGGGTCGTCTTGCCCTTGCACAGACACGTCCTTGTTGGATTTAGCCAGCACTCGCCAGCGTGGACCTGACACGTCGGCGCGTGAGTCCGCGACTCCGCGTACGTGGGATCAACTTGTACTCGTCGTAGCTATCTATACGCGGTCACTCCGGGAAATCACGCGGAGAAACAGGCCGGGATCGTGTCGCTGCCGAGCTTGCGGCTGTGCAAAGCGTGCCCGCGCCAGGCCGATTGGCAGATCGTGGCCGCGGCTGTGGACGCTAAGTGACCTTTCAGTCAAATTCTATGATTGCGAAGATAACAGGTTTCTTTCGAGCACACTGCCGCGTGTGAAGAGCATTTTTAGTCGTGTTACCTACGTACTTCAACGTCGGCAAGTGATGGAAATGGCATTTCTCTGTTAAAAAACAAATATACTCACTCCATTCCAAATTATAGGGTATTTCAAAAATTTTGGAGGGTTAAAATTTTTAAATTTAACTAAAATTATAGAACAAACCATAAAAATTTATAATATCAAATAGGTATACGATAAAAAATATAACTAATAAAAAAACCTAATTATATTTAGTTGGTGTCATAAGTGTTATTATTTTATTATATAAACTTAATTAAATTTGAAATTTTTTAACTCTCTAGGATTCTTGGAATGCCTTATAATTTGGGATGGAGAAAGTATTATATATGATCAAATGGCAAACAATGTCGCCATCCTTGCTAAGGTACTACTCCCTCCGTCCCATGGAGTATGTCGCCCGGGAAGCGTGTTTGTGAGGGGGACACGGTTTTCCAACGACAAACTCCATGGGACAAAGGGAGTATATTTCTGGCTACAATAAGAACAGGTAAAATTAGTATCTCTTAGTTCACCGATTCTAGAAGACACTGAGAGCCAAAGCGCTTTAGAGTGTGTCAAATAGGTACGTCCTTAGTTATTTCACACATCATCAGGACGTGAGGTTAAGCCCCGATGGCCATTGGGCCAAGTGGCTTAGGAGATCAATCTAACACATACTTCAACGCAGATATTGACCTACTTGACGAGACTCCACCACTCTTGGAGCATGTGCTCCTTTTATTAAGGATGGTTGAGAATCTAACCTAAGGCTTAATTTATACACTAGAGTAGTAGCATGTGATGAACAGATGTAAAACTCCTAATTGGTTTACTATCCGGACCGTGAGTCGAACTCACGATTCCAGCTTATAGAAATTAGAACAGTGTGCGTCCAACTCTAACCATGGTATAAATATGATTTCAAGATATATTGTATTAGATAGCACAAACTGCATGTTCCATTGCAATGTACAGATAATCCAAAAATAAATAATAATATTCAAGATATTAAACAAGTACTATTAGATCAATTATTATGAAATATATTGTAATCTTGGGTTTTTATGCAGTTGATCATATTATAGTTTACTCTTCTCTATAAATTTTATGGAACCAAAAAAGGTTTGACATAGGACAACTGAGAGGTCCTTGTATGGATGATGCTTTAAGACTTTTTTGTGAATTAATTTAAGACTAAAATTGATGGACAAGATTTTCTGTTTTTTCTAATAATTTCTTAGATTTAGTCCTTTTTTGTAGCATATATAAGAATAAAGTAGAGGCTCCAAACAATCTGTAGGTGATTATTCTCAAAAAAGAAAAATATGTAGGTGGTCCAAGAGACCAAGGTTTTGAAACTCACAACCACCCTGTAGTTTCCACACACGGAAACATCATGTCCAATGAGAGTGTCATAAGTGTCATCCCACGAATTTTTTTCGTGTAATCGACGATACCTTGGTTCCTTTCTACTCGAGACAATTATCCTGGATCACGGAATCCACGAGAGTAGCCAAAAGAGATAAATTAAAGGCGCAATGATTTGCAGCCATGCAGCAACACGTCGCCATGAAGGAGGCTGCTACGAGTCCACCACGCAAAATTGGGACGTGCTGGCCGACGGCTCCCGTCGCTGGCCACGTCTGCGCCCAGGGCCACACGAGCACCGGCGGCGCGCACGCCCAGCGCCCCACCGGGCTCTTCCATCCAAATTCCCACCCAACTCCACGGGAAAGAAGAGTCCTTGCTCGCCGGACGGAGCCGTCCACGTCGCCCGCCCATGACGGGCGAGGCCCCACCAGCTAGCCGACTCCACCAAACGGGGAAATGGCACGTCCTCGCCGACGGCGGCGGCGGCAGCTTCGGACGCGACCGGGCTGGGCGGCTGCTGCGCCGCCGTCCCCGCCTTTCACGAGTGCGGCCGGCGGGGCGCGCGCGCGTGGCGGGAGCATTAATTTGCGTGGCGGGCGCGCGGGCGCGTCGGCGACGGGCGGGCGGCCCGCGCGGTGGCCGCGGCGTTCGCCGTCGCTGTCGCCGTTGCCTTAGCCCACGTGAGCACAGCGCGCGCGCGCGCGCGGGAGCGGCGCGCCTCGCACTTGTCCTCCTGAAGTCCTGATCATCATCGGAATCTTGTGCGCCGTAATGCGCGTGTGGGCAAATGTGATGCCGACGTACGGGAGAGGTCCGCCGGTGCGCAAGGGGGTGAGAACATGTCTTCTTTCGGAAACACCACCACCAAAGTTCAAAGCTGCTGAGATGCATCGTTATGGGATTCAAGATACACATAACATGGTAAGTACAACAGTCAGGTAATCTACAACACAAGGCCCTCCTCCCCAATCCCCATCCAGCTTCTCATCCAATCATCTAGGACTAGACTAGATTTTTCTGCCATGCCCTGCCTGCGTTGATGGCGAGACATCATCATCAGCCCAACAGCAAAGCATAAAGATGAGGCGTCATATCATACATATCCCCCATCGTTTCGAATCGAATAGGCTAATAAATCAACTGACTAAATCAGGCGTTACTGCTTTTGCAGCGACATGCGCGCGCGACGCACACATGATCGCTACGCCACTTCAGAAGCACGCTCTGGCTCAGCCAACGCGTATATAGATAGATACAAAGAAAGATGCTTTTGTTCGACATACTAATCATGTATGTAATGTAACATGGGGCTCGGTTTAGACGTTACGGGAGGTGGATTATGTGGCTGGCAAGCATCACAGCGTACAGTACATACGGTGGCTGAAACCAGACCACACACACCTTTCCCAAAGACGACCATATGCGCAGAGGATCCGCTACTGCAAGTCTACAACTGCAATCTTTGGTGGGAAATTCCCCTTCACCACACATACTACCGGACGGAGATTCTGGCAGGGCCAGCAAGCATCCAAACGGACCACGCACGCACGCACGGAACCCGCCAGGTCATCGCCGCGCTACTCGTCCGTTCCCGCTTCCCGGGGGACCCAAAGTGCCGAACGCGCGGGCGTCTCTCCCGTCTCCGCCTCGCCGCCAGTCGTCATCTTCGCTTTGGCCACCTCACCGGCTCATCTATGCTGCCCAAATCCAGCAAGTAAATGTGATGGAGTAATTTGCAGTCGGAGAAAAAAAAAAAAGTAGCAAGAGGAGAATCCATCCCGAGCAGCGGTGCAGTGCAGGTTCATGTGCCCGGCTGCCCGCCCTATAAATTCTCGCCGCGGCCTCACCCATCCTCTTCGACAAGCTCACAGCACAAACGTTCCTCTCCTCCCTAGCTCTTCGTAGGCACAGGCGCACAGCACCAAAGCTCACCAGCCACAGCGAGCTGCAGCTACAGCAGCACGTACAGCAATGGTAACATTCGCATCCTAGCTCTCTCATCCATGGTGGTGATGATTAATTAGCTAGTTTCGATTCAAGGACGTGCTACGTTATTACTGTTGTTTCAGCTCTGATGATGGCTGACGAGCGTTTGGTGCATGATGTGTACAGGTTTCCGGTGGGGGTCATGGTGGGTACGGCGGCGACGGGCAGGACGAGGCCGTGGACTTCCGTGGCAACCCGGTGGACAAGTCGCGGACCGGCGGGTGGCTGGGCGCCGGGCTGATCCTGGGCACGGAGCTGGCGGAGCGCGTGTGCGTGATGGGCATCTCCATGAACCTCGTCACCTACCTCGTCGGCGAGCTGCACCTCTCCAACTCCAGGTCCGCCACCGTCGTCACCAACTTCATGGGCACGCTCAACCTGCTTGCCCTCGTCGGCGGCTTCCTCGCCGACGCCAAGCTCGGCCGCTACCTCACCATCGCCATCTCCGCCACCATCGCCGCCACAGTACGTCGTCGCATCGCATTGTTGCACGACAACGACGATTCTATATATTCTATTCTAACATCCAACATGATGACAGGGCGTGAGCCTGCTGACGGTGGACACGACGGTGCCGAGCATGCGCCCTCCGGCGTGCGCGAACGCGCGCGGCCCCCGGCACCACGAGTGCGTGCCGGCGAGCGGCGGGCAGCTGGCGATGCTGTACGCGGCGCTGTACACGGTGGCGGCGGGCGCCGGCGGGCTCAAGGCGAACGTGTCCGGGTTCGGGTCGGACCAGTTCGACGCGCGGGACCCGCGGGAGGAGCGCGCCATGGTCTTCTTCTTCAACCGCTTCTACTTCTGCATCAGCCTGGGGTCGCTCTTCGCGGTCACCGTGCTGGTGTACGTGCAGGACAACGTCGGCCGGGGGTGGGGCTATGGCGTCTCCGCCGTCGCCATGCTGCTCGCCGTCGCCGTCTTCGTCGCCGGCACGCCCAGGTACCGGTACCGGAGGCCGCAGGGCAGCCCGCTCACGGTCATCGGCCGGGTGCTCGCCACCGCGTGGAGGAAGCGGAGGCTGCCGCTCCCCGCCGACGCCGCCGAGCTCCACGGGTTCGCCGCCGCCAAGGTCGCCCACACGGACAGGCTCAGGTAACGCTCGCCAGCAGTGCTGCAGCTGTGCGTGCGTGCAAGATTTACATCCCTTTCTCCTTTAGTTTGCCATCGCATTCGTATACAGTATGCATCGCACTTGTAGGAGTATGTTAGGCTCAGCGTCGCCGAGCGATCTACTAGCTACTTCTATTAGCTTAATTAGCTCGAGGCAAATACATAAAAATCTTATGGTCTTGATGCCTCCCTGTTTGCTTGCTGGCACACGGATCAGACAATCATGCATATATAGTGTACTCGACACGATGACGTGCTACCAGTACGACCGAGGTAGTAGTAAGTAGTAACCGCTGGTGCAGAGAATACGTGCATGCGGTTGCTGCGTCCTTGTTTGTTTGCATCATCATCAGTTCACGGCGTGTTTCAAGGGCAAAGGCCCAGCCACATGAAACTTCCATGGTGATTGTTGTACTGCTAGCTAGCATGGACCCGGAACCCCACTAGGTCCTGGATCTGAGGCCGGATCGGAAGTGTAGGCATGACCATGACGGAACGAGTTGGGCAGCAGGTCTGTCGTCTATTGTTAGTACCATCACATGCCACTTGTCCGGACCTCGTGTCAGTGTCACGGCTCAAAATGTGGACAGCAGAGATGGAGAAGCCAAAACGGGTAACAAGAGCCGACTGCCGGTAGGGTAAGGGTACCCTTCATGCCAGTTGGTAACACAGCACGTATAGAAAAGAGCGAATTATTAAAACTTTTAGATCCGCAGGGCTACGACGTCCTCACTGGTATTTTTATTAAGATCCTTTTATGCATATATTGAGAGAAAATCTCTAGATCCCGGTTTTAGTGCAGGACAGATGGAGAGGTTTCTTTACACTCAGACATGAAATTCATCCTCACAGAGATCAAATTTAGAATCTGAGGGTTGTCATCTAGCCAACAAGGCTAGATACTCTTTGGCAAAGATGGAATTATTGAACTCAGTGGCCAGGCCCTACACAACGGGACTTCGAAAAAATAGAGCAAAAGTTCTCATGCGCGAGGCCGCGAGCGATGGCAACTGAGTCAGCCAGTGGTGACAGGTAGACGTGCCGCGAGAGCTCGTACACTGTTCCGGCCGAAAAAACTGGCCGATGTGCCGGCCTCTCTCGGTCTCACTAGCTGCTCTAGTGCTGAGTCAGCCAGTGGTGACAGCACGGGCGTGTGTGATGAGTCACGCACACACCGCCCCCCTGCTGCAATATCGTGAGGTCTCTGTCACGTACAGTACAGTACGTACTAGCTGAGTAGTAGTCGGATCGGTGCACGGCCGAACAACCTGTCGTAGAGTACGTACGTGACGTCGTCGTATACTACGAGCAGTAGCTATCATGTACAGTACAGGACTGTAGTAGAGTACTGCTGTACTAGTACGTGTAATACGTGTGTGTATCACGCGCACTTGAGTTCACAACCACGACAGATGTGTACAGTACACTACGTGCAGCTAGCATCGATCGCTGATCGATTTTTAATTTTCTCTTTTAATTTGCCGTGCATCGTCATGCAGGTGCCTTGACAAGGCGGCGATCGTGGAGACGGCGGACCTGGGGAAGCAGCAGCAGACGACAGCGCCGGCGTCGACGGTGACGGAGGTTGAGGAGGTGAAGATGGTGGTGAAGCTGCTGCCCATCTGGTCCACCTGCATCCTCTTCTGGACGGTCTACTCCCAGATGACCACCTTCTCGGTGGAGCAGGCGACGCGCATGGACCGCCGCCTCCACCCCGGCTCCACCTTCGTCTTCCCGGCGGGCTCCCTCTCCGTCTTCCTCTTCCTCTCCATCCTCCTCTTCACCTCGCTCAACGAGCGCCTCCTGGTGCCGCTGGCCGCGCGCCTCACGGGCCGCCCGCGGGGGCTCACCTCGCTGCAGCGCGTGGGGACGGGGCTGGCGCTCTCCGTCGCCGCCATGGCCGTCTCCGCGCTCGTCGAGAAGAAGCGCCGCGACGCGTCCAACGGCGGCGCCGCCGGCCACGCCGCCATCAGCGCCTTCTGGCTCGTCCCGCAGTTCTTCCTCGTCGGCGCCGGCGAGGCCTTCGCGTACGTGGGCCAGCTCGAGTTCTTCATCCGCGAGGCGCCCGAGCGGATGAAGTCCATGAGCACGGGCCTCTTCCTCGTCACGCTCTCCATGGGCTTCTTCCTCAGCAGCTTCCTCGTCTTCGCCGTCGACGGCGCCACCAGGGGCGCCTGGATCCGGAACAACCTCGACCGCGGCAGGCTCGACCTCTTCTACTGGATGCTCGCCCTGCTCGGGGTCGCCAACTTCGCCGTCTTCGTCGTCTTCGCCAGGAGGCACCAGTACAAGGCCAGCAGCCTGCCCGCGGCGGTGGCGCCCGACGGCGCCGGCGCCGCGGCCGGGCACAAGGAGATGGACGACTTCGTCGCCGTCACGGAGGCCGTCGAAGGAATGGACGTGTAGGGCACGCATGTCAGACTCACAATTGATCATCGGTGCGTGCCTGTGTCTTGTGCTGTTGTGTAGTGTACGTGGCTTAATTTTGCCTTTGGTTCTGGGTAGTTTGTAATACCAGTTTTCAGTTTGCTGCTGCTTCGGCCTCGGCTTCGGCCTGCTCTCCTGTAAATAACATAGGAGGCATACGAATTGTGGCCGAGTTTATCCAGTTAGATCAACAAGATATTGAAATGGGCTTTTAAGTTCCGAGTTTGCCATGAATTGTTGTATGTTTTTTTTAGACCCTCTGTATGTTTTTTACCCAAGCCAAACTCTGACAAAGCATCCTTCAAAAATGAAGGAAAAGCGCCAGCGGCACATGAAACAACAATCCGAGCCGACCCACGATTTAGTGGGCCTAAAGAAGCTGCTGGCCCAATTGCAGCAGCAGGTCCCAGCAAAATGTACTACCCCTCAGATCCATAATACTTGTATTTAGTTGTTTTATAAGACTGAAAACAAATAAATATAGGCCAAAGTTACCGAGAAGTCATAAAACATTAGTAGTGGTATTTTGAAGATTGCAAAGAGACCAAATCAACAAGTACTTGCACCAAGAGGAAGTATACTTTTTGGGTCTTGTTGTGGTACCTCCAAATCACTGTGAGCCGTTCATTTATTTTGATCGGACGGTTATGATCACCTATTACCTCTCAAACAGGTAATATGTGACATATATATTATTTAGTTTTTTATTTTATGAAGTAATTAGGAAAGTTTTACATATAAAATTTTTTTTGTTTAGATTTGATTGATGCATGAGTGATTTGGCGGATACGGTAAATTTTTTTATTTTGCAAATTTGGACTTAATTTTACATGTGAATTGATACATTTGAATTTGCACGGATGTGATTTGCATGTGTGCCAACGTGACATGCTAGTGTGATTTGCATATCATGTTAGCGCTGCATGTGGTACTTGAGCATACTTGTTAGATTGTGCGTAAAAGTACATGTAACATACTACGTTACAACTTTTTTTTATCATGTAAAAATACACACTTGACTGTAGTTTTTTATGTGTCAGCCAACGTTACAACATATCATTTTTTCGTAACATGTCATGTGCGGCTGAAATTGCATGTTTTTCGTTATTGTTTGTGTCGCCAATGATTCACGGACCACGGATCGGAAAAGGAATGGCACGTAGGCTAGTAAAAGGAAGGGGCACCTGCGGGTTTCTATCTCCGTGACTTGAGGATTCCACAATATTTTTTCCTTTTCTAGATTAATTAATTAATGCCTTTAATTCAAAAAATTAAAAAAAATTAAGGGCTCAGATTTATTTGAGGTATTACCTCCTCGAGAGTAAAGTATGTACCGTAGCTGAAAGCTCTAGTTTGGTTTTGGCTAATTGATGAAACCTAGGACTAACCCTATTGCTAAGTGTGTAGCATTAGAGAAAGGGAACGTCCAAACCAAGTGGTGGAATAGCGATCAAGGTGATGGTGGAGACCAAAGATGATCAAGTGCCACCCTTGGAGATGAAGGAAGATGAGGAGCAAGATGGAATGCTAGAGGCAAAGGTATATGCTAGGGCATTTCTATTTTGCCGGCCATAGGTGAGTAGAGAAGTTGATGGTCGGATTTAGGATTGATAACCGTACTATTAAGAGGGGCAATGTCGCGCAATATCGGTTATCTAAGTGCCACGAGGTGAGCAATGACTTTGCATATGCATAAGGGACCTAGTGTGCTAACAATCTCTTGCAAAATTCATTTGAAAAGGCTAACACACGTGCACAAGTGGAGAGACACTTTTGTGTTGGCACATGAGAGCAAGGGTTGATGGTGTTTGGGTGTGAAATCCTCCCGTCGAACTTGCGAGGCGGGACTTTGAGGTTTTCGGATGAAAAGGGGTCACTCGAGAGGTGACCGGACGCTGTCTGGAAGGGCCGGACGCGTCCGGTCAAGCTCGGGCGTCAAGACGTTTTCTGAACGGCCGGACGCTGGTCACCGGACCGTCCGGTGCCAAGGGTCGTTCGCGGCGAAGTTAGGCGAGAGTGGACGGACACGGGCGCGCCCCGGTCGATAGGCGGCCGGACGTCCCGGCCGAGAAAAACACGTTTTGGACCTCTTCGGTGGGCGGCCGGACTCACACTGCGGCGGCGTCCGGTCGGTTGCTTTCGGCTGCTGGCGCGAGGGTTCGTGGCGTTGGGCGCGAACGGTAATATTCAAACGGCTAGTATCGTGGGCTTTTTATGTGCGGCCAGGACTGGGCCGGGGACGCGTCCGGCCGGTTCGTCTCAGCGTCCGGTCGATCTTTGTTTTGACGGGTCGTTTGTGTGTAACGGCTAGGTGTTCTTGTGGACGCCTATATAAGTGAAATGGCCGGCTCTAGGGAGTCTCGCTTGGCACTTTGACATACTTGACATCCTCTAGAGCTAAGCAAACCATCTCCCTCTCTTTGCATGTCTCTTGATTGATCTAGAGAGTGATTGAGAGAGAGCTTCTAGTGCATTTGCCTTGTGATTGAGCATCTAGTGGCACTATTGAGCGTTCTTGCTGCAATTGAACTTATTACTCTTGGTGATTGCCGTCACCTAGACGGTTGGAGCAGCGAGCCGGAGTTGAGCAAGGTTGAAGATTGTTCTTGGCTACTCCGGAGGTGATTGTGAAGGGTGTTGATCCCACCCTGCGGGAGATCGCGAAAGGAATCCTTAGTGGAATCTCGTGTCATTGAGTTACCCTTACTTTGTGTGAGTTCTTGTAGCGCCCGGTGAGGGCTTGGCTTGTGATGCCGATTAGCCACCGAACTACCGAGTGTGTGGTCGACACAACGGGGAGTAGCGTGCCGGCAAGCACGTGAACCTCGGGATAAAAATCTTGTGTCCCTCGGTGTTCTTGTGTGGTTTGATCCTTCGAGATCAACTTGGATTTCTCTATTGGATCATCTCTTCGGGTTTAATTGTATTGACAAGACGGTGATTGGTCATCATCCCAAAGGCACAGTTTGCACCTCTCGGTTCTTCTTCTCGTGATTACTTTTGTGCAAAGTAGCATATTAGGGTGTGTAGTATAGTTTGTTGCTAAGGACATTAATCTTAGTGTGCCTAGTATATTAGGATTGCTAGAATTGGTTAGGTTGGCTTGCAACCCCCCACTAGGCTAGCGCAACACTCGCTTTGCCATTTGTTATACTAACCGGTTTGTTTAGTAATTTGTAGAAATTTTGATTAGGCTATTCACTCCTCCCCTCTAGCCATTTAGGACCTTTCAGTAGCATTGCTCTACTTTTTTAACATCAAATGTTATATATAAAATACAACAATTGCACTTTATTGGTCTCGTTTGATGGAGCTCTGATCGGCTCTAATTTTAATTTAAAAAAAACTGTAGTCAGGAACTATTTTTGTTTTTCTCAAAATAAACTAGGAGTTGGCTTTGATTCGTACGTGCACTGTAGCAAAGAGCCAGGGTTGTTTGGAGCCGTGTCAAACTTAACATAGACGCTGTGTAGGGAGGCAGCAGTAACAGACGGATTAGGTATAGAGTTTATAATAACCATTTACATATAACCAATACTAGGACGATGAGGAGGTACAGCTGACCCTATGGTGTGAGAAGAGCATGTAAATCTGTTCCTACGGAAATGAGAAGAGCTTAGACGATCTTGATCGCAGTCCGTTGAGATCGAGTTGTAAGTAAACAAAATAATACAAGTGCTAAAAAGGCTTTCGTTTCTTCTCAACGCTTATCCATCCGTAACTGCCTTGAATGAAACATCTGATTCAAAAATGGATCCAATGAGGTCAAGTACCAAGTAGCACTTGCTGATGTAGCTCTTGCTTAAGCCGCAAGGTCCAAACTGCCAAAGTTGATACTCCATGCGAATGTATACTTCCCACTGTAGCTGTTGCGGGCGCTTAGAATTATCCTAGTAGGTCTGTTTCGCAAAGAAGCAGACTAGCAGAGTCTGTTCTTGCTTTACACCGCCTCTAATATAGAGCATGGAGCAGCGTGCAGAGCCACCCACATTAGCAGTAATGAAATATGGGAGCATCTCCAACAAATTGGTATAATTTACTTTGCTAAATCTTAAGTTTTAACAAGTTCTTAATTTATTTCTCGCAAGTGAAAAAAGCTTTCTCTCCAACAACTCCCTAAAACTCACTTGGCAAATCAAAAAACGAAACTCGGAACAGCGTAGGCTGGGCCACATGGCAGCATGGCGTTGGTGCGGGAAGCGGGCGCGCGCAGGAGCGCATGCGGCATGCAGGCGGGGTGCGCGCGGGAGCGCATGTAGGCCGGGCCACGTGGCGGCATGGCGTTGGTGCGGGAGTGCATGCAGGCGGGGTGCGCGCAGGAGCACATGCAAGCCGGGCCACATGGCGGCATGGCGTTGGTGCGGGAGTGCATGCAGGCGGGGCGCGCGCGGGAGCACACGCAGGCGGGCGCGATACGCGTGAGATTGGCAGTGCGGAGATATGCGCGCGCGGAGGGGCTGGATACGCAGTTGGGAAAAATACAAAGTTGATTTAGGGAGTTGTTGGAGAGGGATTTTTGTGTTTTTGTCAAGTTTACAAGAATACCAAGTTAATTTAGGGAGTTGTTGGAGATGCTCTAAATAGACGAAGTTGGCAACAAAGACAAACTACAAAGGATATACAGCGAGAATGGAACTCCAAGAAACAGAGAAACTTTAGGGGTAGAGAATGATTTAAAATTTAATAAATACATCTGTGCAGGGAACAATGCTTTCCCTTTTTGAATTCTAATGACTCGATAAATAACACAATTACACAACGATAACTAAAACTTCATAACCTACTTAAATACTAATTTCAATGTCATATCAACTAAATAACAGTTGAACTTACTGCTTAATCTATACACTCTGCTACAGTAACAACCCTCGAGTTGAGCTGCTTCTTTAATACCTCTCTGCTGTCGCCACCGGAACTCTCCTACTCATCCAGCGAAGAAATCAAATGGATCTAGAATATTACAAAATTCACTTATCAGGAGTCTCCTATAGTGACCAAACCAGTCCTTTCTTCAGCTTTATGTATCAAAACTCTAATCATATATGCTCTGACAAAAAAATGAGCTGCAAAACAATAGAAATGGTTAAAATACTCTGCATGATAGATGTTCGTAAGAAATGGCAAAATCGCATACCTGTTCGGCAACCTGAACTAGTTGACTGTCGCCTTGTGGAGAATCTATCAAACCATCCTGTTCCACATGATCTGGATGAAGCTTTTGCTTGTTAGTTGGACTACACAGGTCACTGCTCTCATCAGGGACAGCATGCTGAGGGGTGCTGTCCATAGAGATACCCTTGCGCTTTCTGCGATTGAATGTGTATTTGATATGTCTGGCACCTTCAGCTTGCATGGAAGCTCCAGAAGATGCCTTTGTATGCTCTTTTTTGTTCAGGGAGCTGCCAACTGGAATATCATGTTTCTCTAAAGCTTGCATGGGAAGGCCAGAAGACACCTTCAAATTTTCTTTGTCTAGGGAAACAGTCGAAGCATCAGCCTTAGGTGAAGCCAAACTGCAGTTTCCATCCTCATTAACCTCTTTCAAGCTTGCAGTATTATTGTTTGGTGTTATCAGCGCCTGCTGGTCCACCACCAGGTTACCTGCATCATGTTAAGAATTTTTTTATCCAAACCACATTAAAAACTGACCAATTTTACATGAAAGGACAGAACATGTAAACAAAAAAAGCTTTCTGAACGTACCATAATCTGTAGTTTCATTTTTGGTCGACTGAAGGAACACTACGGAGCTGATTTCAGGATCAAATTGACTAGTACCAGCATCAGTCTGATGCATCAAATCTCCAGCAGCACGTTTCAAGAAAGGGCCACTGTTTCTGGTGGCTGTATCAGAGTGATTCTCCGCCATCTCAGAGATCAATTGATTACCAGACATGCTTTCCTCACTGGTCCTAAGCTGGGTGTTAGCTGGTTCAGGAACACTTTTGGTTTCAGAAAAATCAACTTCCAAAACCCTGACAGTCCTTGTTCTTTTTCTTCTTTTCATTTGCACGCTGTTGACTGCAAGTACATCAATCAGTTCCGGGGAAAGCAGTACACCGACTTAACTCAGCATCCCTCCTGCTCATTTTCAAGTCTTCCTTCAGGTCAGTTAAGGTCTCCCCATCATGTTCAGCAGACATCTTTGGAGGTGAAAGATCCTGTTCAAGTGCCTGAAGTAGCAGCAAGCAGCCATTTCCATCAGATTCAGATCTATCAGATAACTTATATTCTGGTTCCCCGTGTTCACTGGAATTATCATGCTTATAACTAGGCCTGCTTCTTCTGCCTCTCTTGCGCTTGAACTTACCCTGAAATTTCGTTTGAAGTATCTGTTCCATGATGGACCTTGTGTGACAAGGGTTTTTAGCAGCATTGTTCTTTCTGGCCTTTGAGCGGCTATTTAATGCAGTGGCCTGCTTCTGATTTTGCTTCAGGAATGCATCTGTACTTTGAGTCTGCTGTTTAAGTGCATGAATACGTTGTGTACACCCACTATGATAGAACTTCGGTTTCTTATTTCTTTCCATTAATGATGGCAGATCAGGGCTGCGGCGATCCATTTCCTCCAAGTTTTCCACTGCTTCATTATCCTTCTTGGATATCGGAACAAGGCAAGTGTCATCACTGTTGTTTCCAGACTTTTTATTCTTCAACAATACTCCTTGTTGATGCAACTTAGAACGAGGACTGGCGTTTTTATTATTGGATGTGGGAAGTCTATTCATTCTTTTCGTCAGCTAAAGTTTTCCTTGTCAGCTCTAATTCAGTATTTGCCCTCTGCAGCTCAACCTTAAGAGAGGCCATAGCATTTTGTGAATCATGCAATTGCACTTCTAGTTCCTTGATCTTCTTAACATGCATTGAAGCTTCCAGTTCTTTCTGTTTTATCTGCAGAAGACACACTAACAAGTTTCAGGAATGCACTCATTACAGATAAAGTTCAAAAGCAAATAACTAGATAGCTGCAGTTACACATATGGACAAGTCTTTTTTAAAGAATTAAAAAAAAAAATAAATCAGAACAAAAAGTGAATCGCATTGACTGACCACTGGCTCAATTCATTCCATACAATCCATTGGTGTCATAAAAAAGAAAGAAAAAAAACTCAAGGCCTTGCATAACTGGCTGACCCAACTCTAGCGCAATGGATACTCAAGGCCCCATACTAGGGGGGGTGGGGTTATAAATCCCTACGAGTCCTTATCAAACAATTTAGGAAAAGAAGTATTAGTGAATACAGTACATGATTGGAATGTTTAACATAAACACAGCCAAAAAATAATCAACATTTTCTCGAAAATCATATGATATGCAACACAGGAACTGGGCCTAACTTGGTGTGGGTGTGTATGTACAATCTCGCTACCCACGTCCGAGTCCTCTTTGACTTGAATTTAATTCTTCTTATTTACAATACCACTTAGTCCCTCCTAGGTTGGTTGAGTTTATACCTTATATATGCGACAAAATAGACTGTATTGAGAAGTTTGTAGATGATGCTTTTACTGTCGTGTTCCAAAAAAGAGAAGAGCACTAACCACAGGGAGACACGTACCCCTGGCGCTGCTCCTAAGGTAGGGTCATACCAAAGGTATACACTAGTACAGTAAGAACTAAGAAATCTCAGGGAGGTATCCCAAATTTGGAAGTGCCCGGGTTGAGTGGTTTGAGCCTGGGTGGGTGGTTGATAGCCTCCTTAGCGTAGTCTACCAAGTGATCTATCGCTAGCTTCTTCTATTCATATTCTGAAATTTTTTTTGTAGAAACAACCTTTTCTACATCATTCTAGACTTTAAATTGTCTGGGTAGCTCCTTGTACAAGTCTACAAGATGATAGCACTAAACCAGCCATGGATAATGGATTTGAAGATTAGGCTGGTCGAAAGCTGCAGTTGCAGAGCTGTTCTCTTATTGACGATAAAAATGCAATAGCATATTATATAATTAAAAATTATGCTTCTTAATTGATCATCCATACTTTGAGCAAGATCCATATATTCCTTTTCCACCTCATTTCAAATAAAAACCAGCCAGATCATAATATTATCATATGCACATGGAAAAAATTGACAAATGGCAAATTTAGCATAGGTAAGCACCATAGAAGGATGGCTAAATCAAAACATGGTGTCAGTGACACAACATATTATTTCCACAACGTCCTAAAAAAACAGTAGGTGAATATGAGTAATGACTTTTACGTCTTTACATTGCAAAAGACCTTATATATCAAATCACAAAATTGGTAATAACCAGAACATAACATACAATGAATTTGTGACTGGGCCAACTAGTTCACAACAGTAACCTAATGTGGAGAGGCATCACTATCTGGATTGAAACAATCCATATGACAATTTGGCCATTACACAAAGTGAATGTAATTGTATTGTTTCCATGAACCTTCACAATAGAAACTGCACCAAGTCTCTGAAGGTAGCATGAAACGGCAATGGACCCTTTCTGTAGTCGACCTGGCCATAACACTGACAACTCCAATCTTATGCATTACATGGAAATAAAGTCGACACTGAAGTCCGAAAATAGTCCGCTAAAATATCAAGAATCACTCCAAAATGGTCAGAGAAATATGAATGATCATAATGATTGGTGTAAATTTAACTATAAAAGACAAGGGGGGACTACTAAACTGTACAATCTGCCAGAAACCAAAAACGAAAGTGCAGCATGGAAGTCAACCCAAAAGAAAATATATTCATGCAACAAATTTCTACAGGACAGTTGCCCCTATGGCCCAACTCTGGGTTCCAATCAAGCAGACACCAAAAGTTGCAATTATATTTTATTTGATTCTGCATTACCCTCAAACAAGCATAAACCCATTTTTTTTACCAGCAGTATTGCCAAAATCACCAGTACTGGCTAGATGTGCTATATTTTGATGCATGCAGCATCAGACAGAAATAGTACATTCCTAACACAGGGAAAAACATCCACACAGGTGGAAAGGAAAAAAAAAGGGTATTGTCAAGACAAATGCAACAAATCAGTGAAGACACAGTAGCAGGGCACATCAATCAAAAGCCTATAATAATAAAAAAACCAGTGCGTGCCAATCAGTTTAATGGTTTCAGGCTACCAGCAACCACAGCAGCACCCTCCTCTGCGCTATCAGAATAAAAGACTAATCTGAATACACCTTCAGATGCTTGAGGACCCCAACAACATCAACAGATTGTGTGCCATACCTCTGCAAACTTACAAGCACTCAAGCACAGATGCTAACAATGTAAGACAAAGCACGTACAGCTGGGCATTTTGCACATGTTAGTCGGTTAGACCCTCAATACTGGTCTACTGCACAGCCATAGTCGTGGCAAATCTGTAGTGCTACTGCGTGAAGAGTATAACTAACAATTCCAAAGCATGATATTTGTTTTTCAAACATATTCGGTGATTCCAAGTCAAATAACCATTCTCTCACGCATTCACAAAAGAATGTATTAGTTACCCTGGATTCTATGAATCAACCTAGGGGACAGATACAAAGTTATCTAAGTTCTAACAATACCACTGCACAAACAACAATGTACAATTGCAAATCCTGAGGATGAAATCCATCATCCGTGTACTATGAGCTCTAAATCCCATCCACTCCAATAATAAATTTGAACTGCACCACCAACATCCCGATAGCAGAAACAAGAAGCACACAATCAAAAGTCCCCATCCTACGAGCTCCAAACCCAGATGTTACTAGCGCCGAATTTGAACTGGACCACCAACGTCCCGATAGCAGAAAACAAGAGCACAGAATCGAGAGGACGAAATCCGTATCCTACATGCTCCACATCTCAGTCATCGGAATGCGAAATTTGAACTGGACCTTCACCACCACCATCCCTAAAGCAGAAACCAGGACCACGAAGCCGATAAGACGGAATCCATACCCTACGAGCTTCAAATCCCAGTCGCCCGAATTCCAAATTTGAAATGGGCCTTGACCACCAACACCCGGCGAACAGAAACAAAGAATTCCAAACTCCACCCGACACAATCAATCCCACAACCGCCCCTAAAACGCAAAGCCTCGCATCCTCCAATCCAAACTGCTCGCATCGTACGCACACCAGCAAAATCCCAAAAAGAAAAAAAAATCCGAGCGATTCACGAAGGCACCCAACCAAAGCGAGTGGGTTCAAACGGAGAGGGAGGGAGAGGCATACCCTGGCTTCCATGATGGCCTTGAGCCGCAGGAGCGCGGCGACGCCGTCGTCTTTGGCGGCCTCGAGCCCGGCCGCGAGCGCCGCCGCGCGCCGCTCCGCCGCCAGCACGCGCGCCGCCGACTCCTGCGCCATGTTGAGCATGATCCCGGCGTACGCCTTCTTCATCGCCTCCACCTGCACGAGAAAGACTCCCCGATCAGCTCGAGCATCGGGGCGGCGGCGGCGGGGGGTACGGGGAGAGGAATTTCACCTGGGAGTCCGCCATTTTGGAGCGGGAAAGAGATTGGGGGGAGGAGGAGGGGAGGAGGGAGAAGGGGGGAGTTGGTTGTTGCTGCTGCTGCTGCTAGGGGGGGCGTGGCGGTTGCAGTAGAGGTGTGTGTGGGAAACGGAAAGGCGGGAGGGAGGTGGGCGCGCCGCGGCAGCCGCTGCTGTGCTGCGCCTTTCCACTGGCTGCGCCTGCGTGCGTCCGTTGGAGCGGAAGGGGGCCTGCCTGTTTCCAATTTCTGGGGGCGGAAGCGGAAGCGGGCGGTGGAAGCCCAACTACCCCTAATGTTCCGGGCATGATGGAGAGAACCTTGTGGTTTAGGGAAATTGCGCAGAGGGAATGGTGCTGAGAAGTGAGAACTGAGAAGGCACGGGGTGGACCGGTGGAGGCGTGGCACGTGTGCAGCGGGCGCACTAGGGAATGTGCAGTGGATACTGGTTTTGGCAGCCGTACTCGTAATTGAAACGATATGCATTTCTAGGCCTTGTTCTCTTTGGTGAATTTGCGCAACTTTTTCCACTCTCTTTTCATCACATCAATGTTTACCCGTATATATAGAGCACTAAATGTAAGTAAAAAAAAATTAATTACACAGTTTAGTTGTAAATCACGAGATGAATCTTTTGAGTCTAGTTGGGCTACGATTGGACAATATTTACCAAATAAAACGAAAACGCTACTATTCATATCCGAACAAGGCGCTAGTTCTAGACCTCTTTAGCGAGGCTTTTCGAGGGATTTCAGCTTTGGGTTTTTTTTTTTATAAAGTTCTACTGAACACTTATTTATAAAGAGATTTACTATTTTTCATGTGCCTAAAAAATAGCATTTGTTCAAGCAACGGCTGTGAGCCATGAGATGAAGACGTAACGGATCTAAATTCACAATTATGTTATGAACTGACACCAAGATGAATGAATCTTGAATCAAGGTTAAAAGATCACGTCATCGTTTTAACCAAAGGCTGATTTTAGATGTCTATTTTTTAGGAACAGTGATTTATAAAACAACTTTGTCAGAGAAGTGAGTTAGTTTTTCCAATTAATTTCAAATTTGAAGTCAAAGAAGTCGAAGAGGCCACGCTTACCACGATTTGGTGGTTTCACATTTCTTCTATTAAAAAAACTAAGCGTGGCATCTTCGACTTCTTTAACTTTAAAGTTGAAATCAATTGGAAAATACCCTACCAAACAAAACATTATTTAGAGAGTAATAATAGTCGTGGTATTTTTGGCATTTGGAAATTAGTAGTAAATGAGTAGAATAATTTACAGCTAGCATATATGGGCCTATTAAAACTAACAAAATTATTAATAAAGTTGTAGATGCTCCAAAGGTATATGTTACTCAGAACGCGGGCCAACTCGGACAGGCTGGCCCACAGTCCCCCTAACCAACACGAGGCCCAATTCGCACCAGGCCCACGCACGAATCTCGGCACCACATCGCTGCCGTCCACCTAAACACGGCTAACTGGAACCTTCATCTTCTTCCCTGCCAAGAAAAGGGGAGGAGATGCGGCGTCCCGTGCACGGCTTTAAAACCCCCAGGTCACCACGCCGCCGAATCACCCGAAACCCCAAACCAAAGGGAATTTCACCACAAGCGAGCAATCCCCCACCGCAAGTAAGATCAAGGAGGCGGCGATGGCGGGCGGCGGGCAGGCGGCGGTGTCGTTCCTGACGCGGATTGCGAAGGTGGCGGCCGGGTTGGGCGTGGCGGCGTCCGCGGCCTCCACGTCCTTCTACACGGTGGACGGCGGGGAGCGCGCCGTCATCTTCGACCGCGTCCGCGGCGTGCTCCCGCAGACGACGCAGGAGGGCACCCACCTACTGGTCCCCATCCTTCAGAAGCCCTTCATCTTCGACATCCGCACCCGCCCCCACAGCTTCTCCTCCACCTCCGGCACCAAGGACCTCCAGATGGTCAGCCTCACGCTCCGCGTCCTGTCGCGCCCCGACGTCGAGCACCTCCCGGACATCTTCACCTCGCTCGGCCTCGAGTACGACGAGAAGGTCCTCCCGTCCATCGGCAACGAGGTGCTCAAGGCCGTCGTCGCGCAGTTCAACGCCGACCAGCTCCTCACCGAGCGGCCCCGCGTCTCTGCGCTCGTCCGCGAATCGCTCACCCAGCGCGCCCGCGAGTTCAACATCGTCCTCGACGACGTCGCCATCACCCACCTAGCCTACGGGCCGGAGTTCGCGCAGGCCGTCGAGAAGAAGCAGGTCGCGCAGCAGGAGGCCGAGCGCTCCAGGTTCCTCGTCGCGCGCGCCGAGCAGGAGAGGCGCGCCGCAATCGTCCGCGCCGGGGGAGAGCGAGGCGCGCGCGCCTTATCTCCGAGGCCACCACCACTGCGGGCAACGGCCTGATCGAGCTCAGGAGGATCGAGGCGGCCAAGGAGATCGCCGGCGTTCTGGCGCGCACGCCCAACGTCTCCTACATCCCCTCCGGCGACAATGGCCAGATGCTGCTCGGGCTTAACGCCGCCCGGTGAATGGATCTTCTTTCTCCCCGTAATTAGTTAGTGCCTTAGTGGCCTATTGAACTAGTACTTCAGTAATTTCAGATGCATCGACTTAGTTATCGTTTTGTGGTACGATTCGATGCATGGTAAAGATAGTGTTATGCACTGCTCATAAAGTTCCGCACATGGAGAATTTATCGAACAATTGCTTCATTTTATTGCCAAAATACTCTAGTTATTGTGATTGTGATGATGTCTTGTTGGATGTGCTTGTTCTCTGATCTATATGTGACTGTTGATGTTGTGGTTATCTTGAATCTCAGTCCAGCTTGGTTTTGGTTGTGATAAGTATTGTGTTCTGCTAGCACGTTCTACTGAACACAGTACACTCTGTTTTTTGAGAATCGAATCAGAGACATATCTGTTTGGAGCCATCTGTTCTTTTTTTCCCCCAATTTCATTTTAATGACGAACGGAGCTTAGCTATCTGACTAGTTTATTAAGACATATAGAGCTACTTGCTGTTAATATTTGCCTTGCTGTTGATTTCTTGGTTCAGCTAGTTTTGGCGGAAGGAACTAGATACTATAGAACTGTTTAGGCGAACGAAGGTCTCATAACCTGTTTCCTTGTGTACAAATTTTGCACGCCCGTTCTTTTGTGTCATTCTGAAGCATGAATGCTTACAGAGATATTTTTAGTGAAAGTTAGTAGTATCATGATGTGTTTGAGTATATTTTTTCCCCTTGACAGAATCAGATTTTCTTGAAGTTTAGATCGTCCAGTGGTTGCTATCATGGCTGTTTCTTGAATGTTGTGTTAGATTCAAATTTGTGCGTGCAGTTTCGTTCTGCCCCCAATATTTCTCTTTATATATGGAACTCAGTTATTTTCTGCCACTGTCTTGTGAAATTTCCTTTGAATCTCAACCTAACAATCACTTGTTGCCAACTTACATCTTCCGTAAACCTTGTTTATGCAAAACATAGCTTCACTGACCCAGAGCCCTTACTTAGCCCCTGCTTGTGTGAAGCTTAATGCTTTCAAGTGGAAGTTTCCTGTTTTTTTATCTAAATCCAATTGAAAACAATTGATGATAGAAAGCCAAACGAAAGTCGGAATGTCACCGTATGAGCGAGCACATAAAGAGAAATAGACAAACAATTGACCTGGTAGTATGATCAAGTCTGATAGCATAGCATCAGGGTTGGTTTAAACTCACTTGAGTTTGCAGGCACGAGAGAAATCCAAGCATCGGTGGCTCATTCGCAGGCCGACGCGCGTCTGTATACCTTTTTCAAAAAAACTCTCTGACTCTGTGATAATCAACCCGCGATCCAACTTGTCGTCTCTAAACAGTAAACACGTTTTGATATTTTATGGATAGAACCCCTATGTGAAATTTATTTCAACACGGAGAAGAGAAAAATCCGAAGCCTTGTTGTTTTGTGAAGAGCCCCCTGCAGCCCAACCCTAGCGCACACCCCGGTACCCATCTCTTCCTCAGTTTGTCCCCTCTCCCTATCCTTCCCGCCGCCGCCGCACCGCGGAGCTCAGCGCGAGCGCCTACCGGCTTACCGTCGTCGCTAAAGCATGGGAGCCACACAAGCATTGCGGAGTTCGGTGGACATATCAACCATGCGGGGCGTGGGAAGCTACGCGACATCGGCAGGGGGACCTCGGCGAACTCCTCGCGTCGGCATAGCGCGACCTCGTCCGTGGCGCCGCCAACACGGCTATCACGTCCTCCCTCCCTATGGTGGACCTAGGTGCTCCTCCTCCAGCTCCCCTTCCCCGTTTCCTCCGCCTCTCCCTCTCGCTTCATCCTATCCTCTGCCTCTCCCATTTACCTATGTTCGTCACTGGCATCGAGGTTCCACGGGCCTCACCTACGGAGGAGGTCTCCCATGTCCGGAGGCCCCAGGAGCGTACCCTGCGGGTGGATCCGACGGGATCCAGCCTCGACGGCTGCGGATCAGGCTGGCAGCGGTGGTAGACAAGTTATCGGAGGGTTCTCTCCAGATTAATGTGTTTTCCTACTCATGTGTTAAATCTGCAACTTGTGGTTCGACTCTTCGTGCCTATTCCGCTACTCCCCCTTTCAGTGTGAGCTATTAGCAAGCACAGAGCCTTTCCTCACAATTTAATTTTGCACTTTCTTTGACTCGCATAAAAATGCATTTCCTTCTACAGATTGGGGACGCTGCATTATCTATCAATATGGCATCTGCACGCTCTGATCTTGATGATACGGGTGAAATAGTATCTCCAACTCCTGTCAAGTCCGAGATGTTGTAAAAAAAAAATGTCCAGATGCCTTCCTCATGCAGGGCCCAGGTTATCTCTAGCTTCAAGTGTTTGCTTTCTTTTCCCATCATAAGTGGATGCTGCAGACTAGATAATACAACATAAAAGTGACGGTATCTTAGTTTACAACTATCAGATTAATATGAAAATAGAGTAATATAATGCAGCTTTAAAGCTCTGCTGAGCAAGTACATTTCTTTGACATATCGCTAAACTGTAGTTCTGTATAAACCTATTAGTATAGTCATTAGTCATGAGCAATATAACATAGGTCTCATAAGATGAGCTATTATTCGTACCATAACAGATTGCGCTCTAATTTGTGGTAGTTTTTTAATCTCTTCAATGATCTTATTCAACTTTCAGATGTTTTTTTTTGAACAATTTCATTTACCAACAAATGGTGGCAAAGAACAATTTGAAACTATATAGGTTATGCTTACTGGGAAACCAAGCGTTGTTGAGGCTGCTGCCTCATTGCTTAAGGCTATTGTTATAAGGAACCCTAAAGCTGGATTTGATTATATAGTATTGGTGCCTTTTACTTTGCATTAGTGTATCCTGGTTCAAATCTCCTATCAATTGCATAGATGTTTTCAGACATAACTTCATAATCATCAAGCTTTTCATGGTGGTGGGAGGCACCAGTATCTTCATCTTTACCTTTGGCAAAGCGTAGTGTACTGGGTGGACTGCTCCCAAAATCTTTGTTCTATGTCATGGAATGTTGTGGCCCTTCTGTTTTTTGCGGGTGCAGTGTTGTCTGATTCTGACAAACAAAAATCATATGCTCCCACGTGATGCGAGCAGAAAACCGTATTCGTTAGGTCTTTTTACCTATATCCTTTTTTTTTTTTTTTATGTGTAAAAATATGTTATGCACCTTACATCAAGGATGGCATGATAGTGATTCTCTTGCATTAATTTGCCCTTGTGCTTCAGTTGCTCTTCTTCATCTGCCCACTTTTGAAAATTGAAAAAGTGTTTTTGGTCAGAACTAAGATATTAATATTACTTTATACCTTCGATTGTTAATTTGGTTTCCCACATACGCTTCTCCAGTTAAACTACTAGCCATTCAATTGATAACTCAAAGCCTCAAACAATGTCTATATGTGTTCCTTTATTTCTTTACGTATGGTAGCAAAGAATTGAACTGGGTTGTGCGACTAAATACTAACCGCATTATATTAGTTGATTGTTGTTGCGGTTCATTAATATTATTGCACTAGATAGATGGAAAAAATAGCAATTCCTGTATTATGTGGCACATGGATAGTTTTTTGCATAATTGGATTGGATGCTTGCCCTCTAAATACTATGTGTCTTTCTTTGAATATGTTTCACTTTAATTAGTTACTCAAACTATACTTCAGGCTCAAATTCCTCGGTATTGCCTTTTTATGCAGGTTGAACTGAATCAGCCACTACACCCAGTGAAAGATATCCTGATTTTCCAAAGATCTTGATCTAAGGTTGATGTTACAAGAAGGATCCTAGATCTAACTAATGACAGGCAATGACAATTGTAGTAGAGCATATTCTAACCTATCAGAGATCTTGATCTATGATTGACAGAAATATGATGAATGCAGTGACCATACCACTGTATTATATATGTGGATGGTTTAATATTTGTGATGTACTGATGTCTTTAATTTTACATGCTGATGCTAATGGTGAAAATGACAATCACTATGCGTAATATATTAACAATAATTATCAGCTAGATGATTTTTTTCCCTGAAATCACTGTAGGGCGCCCGAAGGGCGCCTGATGTTCTAGTTGGATTAGCGCTTGTGTAAATTTGTTCAAGATCTCTATGCTGTTGCGCTTACGTGCAATTTTAGCCTGTAGGTTGCAACCATCGAATATTGTTGTTGGTCATAAAGTGTGCGATGTTTGTGTTTCCTCACCTGAAAAAAATTTAACCTGCAGGCTGCAATTTTAACTAAACATGAACCTGAAAAAAATTATCAGCTCAGCACACCTCGGCATGATTTCAGTTAAAAAAAAAAAAAAAAAAAAAAAAAAAAAAACAGGCACGACATGGCCCATGGGATCCTGCTGGACATGAATCTTTGGCTCGAAATGAATCGAGCTTTTTTCCGTCCCACCACTGGCCGTGATTGGCTGCCCGGCCTCAGTATATGCAATTTCGATTTGTTTGATTGACTGATGGAGCACTCCATCCAGGTTTGAATCGTGCAACCGTACAACACGAGCCAAGCTTGCTAGGAACACAGGAGAATCTCGTTTCTCATGAGCTCAGCAGATGCAAATCATGCGCATGCACGTGCCAAGCTCAGCACATACAATCACACGAATGTACGAAGTTAAGGCTATTCACACCTTTTGCTCTCTATATCTATCCTTTAAAAGTAATATTTCATCCTGGTCATCAAAATTTTCTCCTCTATACCATTTTTCCCCGCACTCTCCATCCTCTATCCACTATAAGGCTCACTTGTCACTTGATCTAAATATATTCATATAATATCTTATTTTGAAGGATATATTAAAATAAATTTAATGGTGCAATCGAAATTTGATTTTTGGTTTGTGAGTTATAACATTTTTTATGAAGTTCAATAGTGGGGCCCCGCTGCTCTCCTCTCTCTCCTCCCACTGCTTTCAACGAACACGTCCGCTATCCAGTGGTTGTTGCGCTGAAACTAGCGGACGGAGAACTTGATCGTGGACACGCGGGCAAGATGTCGGACAGCGCTGCAGTGATTTTTGTACGCCAAATCGTTTACCGTATTAGGTACCGCACAACGCTGCAGATAGCCTAATACCTGTGCAAGCTTGTCTATTTTGCACATGATACTAAACAATGTCCTAAAGGAATCAAACTGCAACAACAGGTGTACGATTGGTCACATAAGTCAGCTAATAAGACAAACCAACTGATTTATTGTGAGAGAAAAATTGTGGGGGTATAACCCCCCGGTACCCTCAAAGATGGTACATGGGCCACGCCATCGCCGGGACCGGCCCATGAGTTATGACGATCATTGTAATCTAAATTAGTACCACCTCGGATACTTTTTTTGTAATCCCGCCCCTCCGGACTATATAAGGAGGGACAGGGGTACCCCCATAATCAACTTCGAATACGGTATAGAACACGGGATGTGCGGTATTACGTCACACCGACGGCCGGAACCTGTATAAATCGTGTGTCTCGTGCTTGTGTTTGGGTTACCATCTCGTTCTTGATCTCGCGCACCCCACCACCATCATCTCATCTACTACCTTGGGTAACCCCTTGGTGGTAGGTGCCCGACCGGATATCGTCGGCAATACCGGGCGCCGAGTAGGGGTGTGCTCCCGATCCGTCGCTGAGCGAGATGGAGATTTTTTCATCAATATCCATATACAACCGGGTGAGTCGTTCTTCACAAAAGAATTAGATTGATTTGGTTTTACGGTTACTAATCACAAATTGGTTTTGGTTTTCAATTCAATCTACACAAAAACTTCGTCCGCGGCGGATGGAGTATGCCTCCACGATCCATCGGACCGCTACCGTGTGCGGAGGGAGGCGCCGTCTCTCAATCGCCACTGATCGGCGCACGGCGCCATCGACATGTCACGGTGGACAGAGCCGAGCCAGGATGATCTGAACTGCCGCGGCGTTCCATTACAAAGCGGCCCTTCGTCATCGTCACGGCGGCAGATCGGATCGCCGGGACATGCAAGTTAGTTGTCAGGTCGCACATCGCGCCGTCAGCCCGCCGCGCGACAAGCAAGGCGAGATCCGATCTACATGTCCAGTCCATGCAGTACAGGCTAAGTACCAACAGCCATGCAATCTTGTTAAAGTAATCAAGATGCTCTTGTGTTCGCATGAACTTACGCATCTGTACAAGCATACGGTGCTGTTGGTCTGCACTTGCATGGAAGGGCACTCCGGCTATGATTACATTGAATTAATCTACGTGTGGTCGTTGAGCTAGCAGGCAAACCGGGCTCAGTTAGCTTCCATCCCGCCATGGCACTCGCCGGCCGTCGTCATCCCTCCGCAGAGCTGCACTGCGCGTTGTGATCGGGCAGATCGGCCGATCATGCTTTCCGTCGATTTCTCCGCTCGGCCGCCGATTTCTCCATGCGACGCGTTGACTATTCCGCTCGGCCGCTAATTTCTCCAGACGGCACGCCCGACTTCTCCGTTCAATTCACCGACGATGTCTCCTCGGTCGCCGACTTCTTTGCTTGACTCGCCAACCTCTCCATTCGGTCACCGACGCTTCCGCTCCACTGATTGCCGTTTACAGCCGCATGCATGTACGAGGAAGGCAACCAAGCGAAAAAGTAAACACGTACATGTTCGCGTGTGTTTCCATCAAGCTAAGCGCAACCAAGCAGGGTCAAAGTTTGCATGCATCAGCGATTCTGATTGCTCATGTTACTCCTGCACCGTCGCCGCCGACCGGAAGTACTCGGGATCCATCCGGTTCAAGTTTCACTCCTTCATCTGGCTGTCGATTACTCCTTTGGATCGCCAACTCCTCCTGCTCGGCAACGACAACGACCTATCTCCATTGACAAGCTAAGTCATATTTTTAATATATTTTCTAAATATTCTCCGATCTCCATATACATACATATATGCTTCTCCAACTGTTTTATCGCCATATCAATTAATTTTTAAGATGAATTTTAATTGGCCGACCAGCCGTCGCCTACGCTTTTATTCGAGTTATCCCGAAACGACCCTGTTTCTCGATCTCGACCTACACGTGCACGCGCCTCCTCCGCTCTGCGTTACGGTCGGTCAGCGATGGTTCCTCGGCGACTCTTGTGCACCTACGGCGTACACGAGGCATGAGCTCCTCGCGCTATGGGGTATGAGATAGCTGGGGGGCTGGGTAACAAGATACAAAGCTACTGTTGGAGGGCACTACTCATATTTTCACCATTCGGGTTGCCGGCCCGGCCACGTTCGATTTGCGTTATCCGAGGCGGCTCATTCTCGGCTTAATCCCGAAGGCGTGCATGCAGCTCCGCGCTCTGCGTTAAGGGTCGGTCGAGACGGTGGCTCTCCGGCGACGCCTGTATCCCTACGCGTGCATACAGCTTCCACGCTAAGCGCTATGGGCTACGGACTAGTCGGAGCTGGTTACAATGCAATGAAAAACCAACTGGTCGTGCTCCACTCATATCAATAATTTTTCGCCGAAAACGAATATAATATCGCCGATATTATCAATTCTGGTTTACACCATATTTTATATTTATTTTTACATCATGTACTACCGATTCTCCACATTTGTATTGCGAGGGGCCCGGTTCAATCACCGAGCTTATTCTCTACGCTCGGGGACTGAATCACGAGGGTTATCACCAACCGGATGGTTGCACCACTGGCGCTCGGGTTTCATCGCCGACTAGTTGCTAGGCCACTCGTCGTTCATCTCCTTTCGGCGCTCAACGCCCGATCGCCCGATCGCCACTCGCCGTTCATCTCCACTTGGCGCTCGCCGCCCGATCACCGCTTCGCCGTCCGTCTACGCTCGGCGCTCGCCGCCCCCGTCGCCACTCGCCCGTTCATCTCCACTCGGCGCTCAACGCCCGTCGCCACTCGCCGTTCATCTCCGCTCGGCGCTCGCGCCCGATCACCACTCGCCGTTCATCTCCACTTGGCGCTCGCCGCCCGATCACCGCTTCGCCGTCCGTCTACGCTTTCGGCGCTCATCGCCCGATCGCCACTCAGCGTTTATCTCCGCTCGGCGCTCATCGCCCGATCACCGTTCGCCATTAAATCGTCGCTCGGTGCTCATCGCCCGGCACTACTCGCCCGCTTGTCTACGCTTTCGGTGCTCGCCGCCCGGCTGCTACTCGCCGTTTGTCTCCGCTCGGCGCTCGGCGCCACTCGCCGCTCACCATTCGTCTCCGCTCGCCGTTCGTCATCGCTATCGCCGCTCGTCACTCGCCATTTGTTCATAGAAAAAGTCGTTAGCTATGCTAGTGTACTATCAAGTTTCTCCATCTTTGTTCGGTTCGGGTGCTTGATCACAGGCGGCGCTTGGGGGTCTTGATATACACATGACGCCTAAACTGGGACCCATCTATTCGCTTTGGATATTGGAAATCTTCTATTCTTTGACCCTGCTACAAGATGCTTTGCTATCTTGCGGCGAAGCTTCGGGACTACTGGTGTACACGTCTCTCGACATGAAGAAATCTCAAATTTAATTTTGAGCCCCTTGCATCCTTCTTTGCAAGCCTTATACGAATAAGCCCGGGGTCGGCCGACCGGTTCACGCTTGGACTCTGTCGCCGACCGGCTTGCTTTCGAGCTTCATCGCCGGCCGGTGCATATGACTTCATCGCCGACCCGCGCGGGACTCCATTGCCGATCAGTCAAACTGGTCGGATCCTTCGTTCAACTGTTAAACTTACGGTTTAGCAACTTCGGACCGATTCAAGGCGGCGTTGCTCGAAGGATACAAAGGCGCTCGGGGACTAGGCGTGGGGGTATAACCCCCGGTACCCTCAAGATGGTACATGGGCCACGCCATCGGCGGACCGGCCCATGAGTTATGACGATCATTGTAATCTAAATTAGTACCACCTCGGATACTTTACTTGTAATCCTGCCCCCTCCGGACTATATAAGGAGGGACGGGGGGTACCCCCATAATCAACTTCGAATACATGTATAGAACCAGACGGGATGTGCGGTATTACGTCACACCGACGGCCGGAACCTGTATAAATCTGTGTCTCTGTGCTTGTGTTTGGGTTACCATCTCGTTCTTGATCTCGCGCACCCCCCACCACCATCATCTCATCTACTACCTTGGGTAACCCCTTGGTAGGTCTGCCGACCAGATATCGTCGACAAAAATACTATTCAAAGTTTTAACCGATCATAGATCGGGTTGGTTAGGTTCTTTGTGGTAGAATCTACCCACACGAGTTTAAGTCCTCGACTTGGTACGAGTGATTGCATTTTTCTAGATTTACCGGCATTATGTTTTAATAAGCGATGTTCCTGTCGATAACAGGATATCTATATGGTACTCTCACAAAACTCACTTTGCTAGGTAAACTCGCCTTTGCAGGCAAGGAAACGCGGCGACTGAATTCGTCTCTCTCGTCTGTCTCACACCGTCTGTCTCACACTGGACGGTGAGCACGCCAACGAGAGTGAAAAAGCGAGGGCGCAAAAAATTGGCGCAGGAGCAAGCAAAAAACTGCGTGGATGCAAAAGGTCCGAGGCGGAACAGGGGGGGCGGGGGGCCGTGCGCCCCCAAACACCACCAAAAACATTGGTTTTTTTCTTTATGCTACGGAAGAAATTAAAATTTTCATCAAAACTTCAATCAATATTTAATATTTTATAAAAAATTAATAGAAATCTTTTTTTACCGAAAATTCAATGATATATCACAAAAAATTTCTCTTTTTATCTATTTATAACGTGTCATCTATTGCTCGACACCCTTATTCGAGATTGCTGGTTTCGCCACCGTCAACATCACCTTTATTAGTCTACTTCCCTTGCAGTACCCTCTCATCTCCTCCCTTTTTATTTGTAGATACATACATATATATTCCCATCTATTAGTAGGTTCCCCTTCTTATCCTCTCTAAATCCTCAAACTATTCCATTCTTCCTCATATAATTCATTCTCTCCTAGTGCAGATCTAGTGTCTTTCTTAGATTCTTCATCTAATCACCTAATCCTTGGTCTGAATCTGTGCTCTAGCTATCCTGTTCGAGGTAATTTCAGGTCATGTTTTACCTTGTGCAATATTTTGTAGATTTGATGATATGATTTATTTTCTCCCTAAAACAATTTATGGGATGAGATATTAGAGTTGTTTAACCAACTTTGTCAGATAAAAGCTAGTTTGTTGAGCGAAGCAAGGTGAAGTGGAGCTAAGGATCCAAACGTGCCCTTAAGGCCAGCCTCAATGTACCAACATGGCTGTTGGTCTCGCACAACTTGGTAGGTTCGTATGTTACATGGAGGAAAAGGAGCATGAGATAGTGGTCTCGCAATCCCAGCAGAGGTGCCTATAGAAGCACTTGTAGCTGGTAAAAAAAAAAGTAGAGATTAGAGGAAAGAGGAGAATAAGTGTGAGAGAAAACGAAAAACCTGTGGTCCTGCTGGTGTGTTGGGTTTGTATCGCAAGCATGCAGGTGAAGCAACATCCCTACTCTATCACATTGGGAGGATAGCTATTTCACTTGTTCCAAGCCTATGTTGCAGTAACTTTTTACTCGAACTCCTAGCTTCTAGTGATCTTCGTTGGTGCTGCTCTAATATCTCAGGCAACACGTTGTTGTAGCCAGGCGTTCAGTTTTGGTGGTTGAGTCCATCATTGCTTGGTCCAGTCCGATATGTAGGGTTTTAACCAATGAGGTACAAGCAATACCTAGACATGTAATTGATGAGACAAAACTACTTTAAATGTGAAACCAAACATGCTCTGAATGTTCTAGTTCCTCAGTCCATGCAAGTATCCCTTCTTCAGAGACTTAAAAGTCAGTCCTAGTTACTTATCCTATAAATATAGATAAACATTTATGATTGTTGGAAATAAAAGCAATTTAGCGATGCATAAAATAATTCCGACAATAAGGAAAAGACCAACAACATGAATATGATTTAACACCAGCACTAAGATCTGAGGCATAACCACTCTATCTAGTGCGAGCGACGTAAGAGAAACGAAAACGAACAACAAAGAAAGACAAGACATCATTACGGTGGGAATATCGGCGCGTAGGCGAAGGCGAAGACGTAGCGGACCGTCGACGGAGATCGGGATTGGCGGCGGCGTAGAGGGAGGAAGACGCCCCAGCGAGCGATCGCGGCGGCGCTTCCCAAAAACGATACGTCCCCTACCCCGTGCGGGGGACGCGAGGAGACGTAGGCTTCGGAGCTGCTCTCCCGGCACCGATGGCACGTCGGCGACGGGATGGGGAGGACAGCGGCGGCGCAAAGACTGTGGAACGGGAAGAGATGAATTCTACGTATTGAGGGACGACGTCTCGTCCCTTATTTATACACGCGTCGCAGCTAAGGAAAGCGATTAGCCGCTTAATCACAGCGTTACGGTAATTGTCCTTCCGTTTGTACACTTACCATAACGTGAGAATAATTGCTTACCAAATAGGCGGCGCAATTTTCTCCATGCATGCAAAAAATATCAAGTGACAAAAGGAGGCGCGCACCCAAGGGCGGAGGCCGAAATCGCCGGACCATTCACGCGCATGTCGTGCGTGCGCGCCCATTGGCCCCGCCCCGCCCCGGCCAAAGCGAGGCGAGGCGAGGCGGCGAGCGGCAGCACGCGCGCGTGTGGTTCTTCCTTTTCCCTCTCCTCATCCATAGCTTCAACAAGAGTGAGATAGCTCAACTATTTAAGTTGGCCTCACTTCTCTCTTGAAGTAGCAAGGTGGGACTAAAGTCCCCCACCTTTCCATATATACATGCATGTGTGAGTGGGCCTTTGGGATTTATATGGAATTGTTTGGCCCATGGCCCAAAACATCTAACAATCCCCCACCACATCCCAAGGGCACGCGAGTCATACTCCCCCTGTACCACGATCTTTGTTAATATACCAGGCTATTCGGTGGAGACCGGTTAAGGTTGAACATCCACCTAGAACATCAAGATAGGCCCATCCTTGGCGCACAATGGACTAGGCCTTGAATTGGCGGTTTGGTGCGAATAGGCTTCACTTGAAGTCTTGATCGATACTAGGTCGCCATCGCCAACCCCGCGAGTGGAGCGTATAAGTCATACTCCTAACTCACTTCATGAGCTTATTAAAGAATACCCAATTCTTATAAAGCTGCGACTAACGGTTGGGCTCACATAGGTGTGTTCTTACAGGGATACTCTGTAGGACAGTATCTCGCTATAAAGCCTCAGAACACATTAAGATAAAGTCAACCCCGCCTTCTGAGAAATGAGAGTCTTTGCATCTCCAACGGAGTGGGTTAAAGGAAAAGGTTGTACTCTCCTGTTAACCAACGACTTGTTCTTCCTGTGTCCTAATTCACGGGATCTCCGATCACATAGGTTGGGTTACTACCGAGGTTAACTCACATGGGTCTCAATCCCATCTCCTTCGATGCATTGTCAATCACTGTACGTGATAGTCCCTTGGTGAAGGGATGCGCCGGGTTCTTAGCATGCGGATATATTCCACGGCCTATTACTCGGGAGCTCCTCAATTTTCTCGACGGACTTCGGTCTACGCTTTATATGTTTCTTTGGACTTCTTTCCATTATCGACTATTCTTCACCTTTGTGATCTTTGTTTGATTATCACAGGTTTATGAGAATAGCAGGGAATTGGTTTTTTTCCGCCATAGGTAAGTCCATCAACATTTCTCTTAACCATTCGGCCTCACTAGAGGCTGTATCCAGCTGTGAGCTCTGCCTCCATTGTAGATTTTGTAAGTATTGTGCGCTTACAAGATCTCCAAGAGACAGCGCCACCACCCAAAGTGAATATGTATCCACTAGTGGCCTTTAACTCGTCGGCTTCGAAATCCGGTTTGAATCACTATATCCTTCAAGTACTCACGGGTACCCCGAATAGTGAATTTCATAACTCATTGTGCCTTTTAGATAGCGCATTACACGATCAATACCCCGCCAATGATCGGTTCCTGGATTAGAGGAAAATCTACTCAACTTGCTTACAAAGCAAATGAGATATTAGGGCGGGTTGCGCTAGCTAGATACATCAATGAGCCAATAATGCGGGAGTATCTCGGATGATCCTTTCCTAGCTTCTTATTCTTTTCGAAGTATTAGGCTAGGATCATAGGGTGTTGGAGAAGGTTTGCAATTCATATAGCCAAAGCGGCTCAAAACCTTTTCCACATAATGAGATTGCAAAAAAGAGTAATCCCATTCTCACCCTTGTTAACTTTAATATTGAGAATCACATCGGCTACTCCCAAATCTTTCATGTCAAAATTTTGGGATAAGAATGACTTTACGTCATTAATCTCATCGATACTTGTCCCAAAAAATTAGTATGTCGTCCACATACAAACACGGGATTACTCCTTTGCCCCCACCATAACGGTAGTACACCCAAGTGTCGGCTTCATTTATCGCAAACCCCAGAAGTCAAAGTCTGCGATTTCAAACTTCTCATGCCTTTGCTTAGGTGCCTGCTTTAGGCCATACAAAGATTTGAGTAACACGCACACCTTGCCCTCTTGTCCTTACGCTATAAATCCATCGAATTTTGGTTCATGTAAATTTCTTCCTCTAGCTCTCCATTAAGGAAAGCCGTCTTCACGTCCATCCGGTGGACAAGAAGACCATGGGAAGCGACCAAGGATAATAGCACTCGGATTGTAGTTAATCGGCAACGGGTGAGTAGGTGTCAAAGAAATCCTCGTCTTCCTTTTTGTGTAAAACCTTTAGCAACAAGCCTTGCCTTGTACTTTTCAATAGTACCGTCGGGGCCTAAGCTTCTTCTTAAATACCCATTTCTGACCAATCGGCCTGCAACCCTTGGTTTGTCTACTACTTCCCATGTTCCATTTGCGGTGATGGAGTCCATCTCACTACGGACTGCATCCTTCCAATAATCCGCATCCGGTGATGCATATGCCTCTGCAATGGTTGTGGGAGTATCATCTATGAGATACAGTGAAGTCATCACCAAAGGATTTTGCAATCCTTTGTCTCTTACTCCTTCTCGGAGCTACAATACTTTGTCATCCTCCTCATTACCAAGTGGTTCTATGATTGGTTCAAGAGAGGGTGTGGGTTCAGAATAACTTCATTAGACGAAACTCGGTAAAGAACAAGCAACATTCATCGGGAAAAATATTCTCAAAGAAAGTAACATCCCGTGACTCCAAGAGTGAACCAACTATAACATCCGGCGCTTCAGATTTAATCACTAAGAACTTATACGCCGTGCTATGGTGCAGCGTATCCCAAGAAGATACAATCAAGCTGTTTTTCGGTCCGAGCTTGCGTTTTTTCTTATTAATTGGTACGCTAACCATGGCCAAACAGCCCCAAATGCACGCAAATAATGGAGTGATGGTTTCCGACCTTTCCATCCTTCATACGGAGTAATATCACTATTTTTAGTTGGAACTCTATTTAGAACATGACATCTTTGTTAAAATAGCCTCCCCCACCATGCTTTAGCCATACCGGATGTTCCTAACATGGCATTCACCAAGTCCATTAACGTCCGGTTCTTTCTTTCGGCAACCCCATTAGATTGGGGCGAATGTGGAGGTGTCCGTTCATGAATTATTCCATTCTCCGCACGAGAAAAGGTCAAACTCATTGGAAAAATACTCTCCACCACGATCGGACCTAACACGCTTGATTTTCTTTTCTAATTGGTTTTCTACCTCGGCCTTATAAGTCTTAAAACATTCAAACGCCTCATCTTTAGATTTTAGAAGGAACACATAGCAGTATTTAGTTGCATCATCAATTAAGGTCATAAAGTATCTTTTTCCTCCTTTTGTCAACACACCATTCATTTCACAAAGATCGAATGAATGAGCTCTAATCTTGTCGTGCACCTCCGTCTATAGCCTTGTGTGGCTTACGAGGTTGCTTTGCTTGCACACATGCTTGACATTTAGAGCCTTTGACTATAGAAAAATTTGGAATTAAATTCATAACGGATAGACGCGACATACAACCAAAATTAATGTGACACAAACGTGAATGCCATATATCGACCACCGAATTGTTTGAATCACACACATGGTTCACAACTTTATTACAGAAATCGGAGAGTGAAAAGCGGAACAAGCCTCATTGTCATAGCCTTTGCCAATGAATTGGCCATACCTCGAAATGACTACTTTATTCGACTCAAATACCGGCTTGAATCCATCTCGACACAAGAGGGATCCACTAACGAGGTTCTTCTTTATTGAGGGCGCATGCTGCACGTTCTTGAGCCGCACGATCTTTCCCGAAGTGAACTTGGATCGACCGAACCAACACCAAGAACGAGAAGCATGCGAGCCGTTCCCCATCATGACGGTTGAACCTCGTGCGACTGGTAGGAAGAAAACATAGAGATATCGGTACAAACATGAATATTGGCTTTTTGTATCTATCCACCGGTCATTAGATTGACATACGAGAAAATATACTAGGTAAAGAATTACCATACCCGGATCCGCTAGGATCGCCAATAGTCACGTTGGCGATTTACGCCCCTGGCGATTCTTCTTGATGCCCTTGCGGTTCTTGCACTTCTTGGCGAAGTGTCGGTCTCACCGCAAACAAAGCACACAACTTCATCCATGTTCTTCTTCTTCTTGAAGGCGAGTAGTTCCGAACGACCTTACGCTTGTTCTTGCCCCGTCTTTGCATCACATTGGCGCTGGACTGTTCAGGTGCCTTTGGTGGAGCATCCTTTGCCCGAGCCTTCTCTTCAACATCAAGACCGACCAGCGGATCCTCAACGAGAGATCTTACGTCTTTTTATGTTTCAGAGTTGTGGCAAAGTTCCTCCAAGACGGAGGCAACTTGGCAATAATGCCACCGGCCATAAACTTATCGGGCAAAACATGTCCGAGCTGTTCGAGTTCCCTCACAATAAGTTGGAACTCATGAGCACTGTTCCACGGACCAGAACGGTTTTCAACCATTTTGTAGTCGTGGTACTTCTCCATCACATACGGCTCGTGCCCGGCATCTGCAAAGCACCGAACTTGTGTTCAAGTGCCTCCCACGATTCAGCGAAGCACTCTTGATGTTCATGTAAACATCACACGGTGGTCGAGAGAACGCTCAAGACGCATCCGGCGAAAATCGTCGTAGCGCGATGAAAACCCCGCACCTCTTTCTCGGATCCGAGAGGTAGTGCGGGAGGATTACCCACGACCCAAAAACACGCCCGATAGCGGTCGGCCACAAGCGAGCCCTCGTCGCCACCTCTTAAAATTCACACCCGGTAATTTCTCCGGTTTCATCGCATCGAGTATATCCCTTAGTCATCGCTAAATGCCTATCGGTTTTTGGATTGTTGGAAATAAAAGCAATTTAGCGATGCATAAAATAATTCCGACAATAAGGAAAAGACCAACAACATGAATATGATTTAACACCAGCACTAAGATCCGAGGCATAACCACTCTATCTAGTGCGAACGACGTAAGAGAAACTAAAAACGAACAACAAAGAAAGACAAGACATCATTACGGTGGGAATATCGGGCGTGAGACGAAGGCGAAGACGTAGCGAACCGTCGGCGGAGATCGGGATCGGCGGCGGCGGAGGGAGGGAAGGCGACGCCCGGCGATCGCGCGGCGCTTCCCAAAACGACACGCCCCTACCCCGTGCGAGGACGCGAGGAGACGTAGGCTTCGGGCACCCGCTCTCCCCGGCACCGATGGCACGTCGGCGACGGATGGGGGAGGACAGCCGGCAAGCAAAGACCGTGGAACGGGGAAGAGATGAATTCTTCGTATTGAGGGCGGCGTCTCGTCCCTTATTTATACACGCGTCGCGGCTAAGGAAAGCGATTAGTCGCTTAATCGGCGTTTACGGTAATTGTCCTTCCGTTTGTACACTTACCATAACGTGAGAATAATTGCTTACCAAATAGGCCGGCGCAATTTTCTCCATGCATGCAAAAAATATCAAGTGACAAAAGGAGGCCGCAAGACCCGCAAGGGCGGAGGCCCGAAATCGCCGGACCATTCACGCAAGATGTCGTGCGCGTGCGCGCCATTGGCCCTGCCCGCCCCGGCCGGCCCGGCCGGCCCGGCCCGGCCAAAGGCGAGGCGAGCGCCTTGGCGTGTGGTTCTTCCTTTTCCCTCTCCTCATCCATAGCTTCAACAAGAGTGAGATAGCTCAACTATTTAAGTTGGCCTCATTTCTCTTGAAGTAGCAAGGTGGGACTAAAGTCCCCCACCTTTCCATATATACATGCATGTGTGAGTAGGTCTTTGGGATTTATATGGAATTGTTTGGCCCATGGCCCAAAACATCTAACAATGATTTCCTAAATGGTATAAGAACTGATTTTGTTTGTTTTGTCTCCTCTGTGGCAATCCTCCTAACTAGGCATTGAAATTTTAGAAGGGCCGAGCCAGATAGTTTTGTCTAATAAACCAAACAATTCAGGGCAGAGACATCAAAATGTTTGACTGGTTATATAAGTCGGCTGATAAGATAAACCGATTGATTTAATGTGAGAAAAAATATTATTTGAACAACTAATAAATCTGGCTGACAAAATAAATGAATAGAACAAATGCTTTCGTGTATACAAAAAATCGTTAGTTTGGTTATTTCTTCGGATGTTTGATGGACAGATTTGCACAGTCCTCATTTTATGCTTCTCTCCTCTTTCACGGCCTCACGGGCACACCGTGCCCTGTGCGGCGCCGCCATGCCGGTGCCGTGCCGTGGGGTGCGGTCAACAGTCAACACTGAACAAACACAGCAGACAACAGCACGGCCCTCTCACGATCTCGCTCATCGCACGGCGGCCTCACCGCACACGCAAAGCCGGGAGGGGCTCGCCGGCCCCCACACTGCCGCACACCACAGCACACCGGCCCAACCCCGCCAGCCCCCCGAGCCTCAGAACAAGCCAAGCATCCCCGCAGCAGAAGCGATAGGCACAGTGCAGTCCTGTCCTGCGTGGTTTGACCACGACGCGACCAGCCTTCCTGAGCCGCTCCTCCTCCCTTGCGCAAGCCAAGCATCCCCGCAGGCCGCAGCAGAAGCGAAAACTGCAGGAACCCAGCCGGGCCAGGCATGCTCGCCCGCCGCAGCTGAGGGGCCTGAGGCGAGGCGACCCGCAGCCGTCCGAGACGCCGCGCCCCCCCCCCCACGCAGCCGCCATGGATCCGGCGTCCGAGGAGCTCGAGCGCCGCAGCCGCTACCTCAGCTCGCTCATCCGCCGCACCAAGCTCAGCGCCGCTCCGCCCCGCCCTCCCGAGCCCGAGCCCGAGGTGGCGCCACCGAATCCCGAGCCGGAGCCGGAGCCGGAGCCCGCGGTTGCGAAGCGCGGGGCGGGCGGCCAAGGCGGCCGCGGAGCCAGTGGTCGAGGTCGACGACAAGGAGGAGCGGCGGGAGGTCGCCAAGGAGGCGGGGGACGGGAAGGGGAAGCAGATCAAGGGGAAGGACGACGGCGGGCTCAAGGAGGACAGCGGCAGGAAGGTGTCGGTGCGGGTGCGCGCCGCCGACATGCCCCTCCCGCTGCAGCGCCGCGCCGTGCGGCTCGCCTACGAAGCCATCGCCGCAATGCCGCGCCTCGACAGCAAGCGCCTCGCACTCGCGCTCAAGAAGGTAATGCCACATTGCCACCGTCGGCCCTACATCTCGGTAGTTGATTTCTCTGTGTCGGCGTGTTTTGTCTTTTGTGGCCGCTATGTCGAGCGCGCGGAGATCATTTGTTGCGGGCCTGATACAGAGAAATGTGGGTATGCGATTGCTACGGTTTGATTCGGCCATTCGGGTTCGTGGTTGGTCCTACTAATGCTGAGGTTGTAGGAAATGTGGTTAAACTGCCTAGTACCCACAGTGCCTAGCCATAACTCGTAACGAACCTTGCTGAGGGTGGGATTTAAAATCTGGGATCCAGCTTGACATTTGGTTTGTTCTCTCTGCAATTCTTCTGAGATGACATGGAATTCCTCGAGGTGTCTCTGTAGTTGTGTGAGAATTGTGCGCTGACCTCGGTTTTGATAGTTGTTTTAACCACAGTCACAGGAACGGGGACGCAGGGGTACGGTCGCAGGAACGTCCATGGGACGGCGATCCAATATACTGGAACATCAAGAGAAGGAGCAAGATACAGATCGATGTAGTGGTGCTGGCCCAGCGGACTTGGACGGACGACGGCGACGGCCCGGCGGCGCAGCGTCTGACGGCGGCAGCGGCGCGAGGCAGTGGCAGCAGGCGGCGCGATGCAGTGGTGCTGGAATCGAGCAGCGCGGCGTCGGACAGTGGCAGCGCTTCGACTGATGAGCAACTGAGCAAGCACGAATGAGCGAGGCATCGAGCACAACTTGAGACCTAGCGTTAATGGGCCTCCAGCCCAAACTGAAATAATGGCAACAAAATATTTCTAAAAATCAGGGGAAATGGCAAAAAACTGTAGTATGTTAACTGGAATTGAGAAATGTATATGAAATAAAAGCAGTAGTATGTTTCTTTGTACAGAGTGTCACATCACCATCCTCGTTTCATAGCTACGTTCCGGGTACATCGTCCCAATTATGTAAGGATCGTGATCCCCTTCGCGTACCAAACGTCCCGAAGAGGTATACCCCCCTATGAACCGGGAACTTAAAATTGCCGATCCTCGTTCCACGTACCACGTTCCTCGTACCTCCGTACCGGGAACTTTTGTGACTGTGGTTTTAACCTTATAGCCAAAGACCATTGTAAGAGGCAGGCCTTGAGGAATTCACTAGCTAGCTTTACATCCTGCCTAGTAAACACGACTTGTTGCATTGCATGGCCTTTAGCAAATTGATTCGTCCATCAGTACAGACGGTGTTAGAGATTAACAGTCATGGAATGTCATGTATGCATCTTAAACTTTAGCCGGACTGCTTCATGATTGCAGTGCAGCGCTTGTTAGAGTTATTCAAAGGAGCATCTTGATGAAAGTAGGACACATTGATATTACCATTAGGTCCTTATATTGAAAACATTACCTCAGACCCTAGCGCTATTAGTGCAAATCATCTGCGTTTGTATAGCCATTAATATCTTGTTTATGTGTACCTTCTGAATTCGACATAGGTTAGCAGCGGACCTAGATGTCGCCAAGTTCTGCAAATGTGTTGAATGAATGCAATCTTCTGTTCCTCTTCATTTATGGCGTTTTGTTGCCATGCCATCTTTGTCTTGTCTAGCAAGTAGCAACTACTATTAGTTTGTCCCCCCACATGTGTAACAAGGAATGTGTAACAAAGCACCCCAGAGGCCCAGAGGATCAGAGCAAATCTGGACTTCTACTCTGTGTTAGTGTTAACTGAAATGGATCTCGAAATTGCTAATATCCAAAAAGGGATTCGTGACAAAACATATGTATTGTTATGATCTGTGTGTACAATAATTTATTTTAGCCTACATAAGACTGTTTGGACCAATGGCCTTAATTTGTCACTATGAAATATGAATAGATTTGTTATAGGTTTGCCACTAAAATGACTGTTGTCTCTTGGGTTTTCAAGCTTACAGCTTAGCGCAATATTATTTTAGCCTCCCCGCCGTTTCTGAAGCATTGCTCTTCTTTTATATTGAGCATTTGGTGTACCTGAGACTGTAGAGAATCATTGTATCTCTGTGCATCTCTTTCATAATATGGTTTATAACTATAAGTTTTTCCGTTTCCTGTAACCTCCTAACCCTGCTGAATGTATAATCTGGGTTCAACTATTCATTTTTCTAGTAATCTGCTGATAAGTTGAGGCTATTGCTTTCCAGAACATTGGCTGCATATTAGTTGTTTAACCCAGGATTTGGATGTCTGGTGACTGCAATCGTTCAATCTTCTCCATGTTATTGGTAGATGATATTGTTTCCATTTGCCTGCAGGAATTTGATACGGCATATGGTCCTGCTTGGCATTGCATTGTTGGAACAAGCTTTGGTTCCTATGTCACTCACTCTCTTGGAGGTTTCTTGTACTTCTCTGTCGACAAGGCCTATATTCTTCTCTTCAGAACCGCTGTTGAGCCATTAGCCCATCCGCGATGAGGGGCCACGAAAAACTCTACTAGCTAGCTCATTCTGTATTCGACATTTAACTGCAGAAGGTTAAGGAGAGAGTAGAACGATCATCGCCCTCCATGCAAATATGTAGAACCAATCTGCTGTAACTAGTTTTTTCCATGTACTGTGCACTAATCTGCCATGTAAACCTTAACATTAGCTTTTCGGAGCTGTAACTTGACTCGGTTCTTCAGTGCGAGGGGGATTTTCTTTTCGCATCCTGTAATGTCTTGTAACCCTTGTTTGCTTTGGAATCAGTACAATCTCTGAGGTTGTAATCTATGCTGGCGAACCTCGAGGTTTAAGATTCAATCATCGGTTGTGGTAGATGCATCCAGAATATAGCTATTCTGGTGTACGCATGCTCCATATTTGATCTGCGCTTTGCGCTTCTTACTGGCTTTCAGATTCAGAAAGAATGTTTGGTATCACATGTTCAGAAACATATTGAAGACTAAAACTGAAATTACTTTCTGAATTCTATCTCTATTATACTAGTCTGAAAATCATTCAGAACCTATATTTACATCTGATCTGCATTGTCATCATAGAGTTGACTCAGAAGAATGAGCTAGTGTTTCATCATCCATTTTCTTCACTTAATACTGTATTGACAAGCAGCACACATGCACAGCGCAATTCCTATCTATCGCTACACATCTGAAACAGATTCCGTCACTGTCCATTACAGCTAACTGAGGCGATAAAACATTGCGATATGACAGCGCTAATACCAAAGAGCAACACGGATCATCCTGCAGGTAGGATCATAGCAAAGAAAATTCAGGAAGAACAGGCGCCTCGAGATGATCCGAAACAGCCTAAATTAAAACAGTGCAGCCATGGGGACCATCTGGCCCAGAACCAACGATGCGACCAGGCTCCAGATGCTCCTGAACTCGTCAGCCCTCGACGAGGCACTGTCCTCGTGATCGTGATCGTGATGGTGCTGGTGCACCGGGGCGGGCGGCGGCGGCGCTTCCACGACTGCATCCATGCATCCATTCAGTCACATAAAAAAAGGCATTTCAAGTGTTAGGATGATGCCAATGCCATCGGATCGATCGGTGCACCGCATGCTGCATGCGGCGAGATCGATCGATCGGGTGGCTAAACGAATGAACGCGGCGGCGGCGGCGGCGGCCGAACGGCGGCCAGAGAAGATGGAAGAGAACTAACCAGGCTCGTGGGTGGAGTTCCCGGAGCGGCAGCCGACGGGCAGGCCGCAGCGGCCGGGGAGCTTAAACATCTGGTCCTTGGTGACGTTGAAGGTGCTGAGCAGCTCCGGGTCGGAGAAGAGGCGGCACAGGCACGGCATCTCGTCCGCCGCGGCGTCGTTCATGGCCGTGCAGCACGTCGCCGGGGGGTGCTTGGTGGTCCTGAGGTACGCCGTGCACGGCAGCAGCTCCTCCAGGCACGGCATCAGGTACTGTGAGGGGGCACCGCCGCGCGGGGCGCCCGCCGGGGCATGGTGGTGGCGGGAGGAGACGGTGTCGACGACGACGAGGACGAGGAGGAGGAGGAGGAGCGCGGCCAGGTGCGCGCGTCGACGCATCGTCTCGTCGTCGTTGGCGCGCGCAGGCTTCGGAAGGGGTCGGGGTGTGATGAGTGACGATGCGAGGCTTAGGGAGGTGGAAGGAAGGAAGATCGCCGGGCCAGTTTGACTTGTTAAGCCCCTGCTGCCGCGCTGCTGGCCAGGGGACAACGTTATTTCGGGCAAAAGACGCTGATTTTGCCAAGTTCCTAGGATCACGTACATGGTTAGTCAAATTGAGTGGTGAAAGAATACACTCTTGAAACCCAAAAAAGTATAAGTATACTCAGAAAACTACTAACACTTAGGAGTTAGGATGCGTCATGAGTATAACTAGATAATTGTGAAATACATTTTTGTTAAAAACCGTATTTAAATAAATAAATATTGATATTATTTTCTATAAATAACCTAATTGTTGTTTGACTCCTAATTGCTGTTTGACTCATCAGAAAATTGAGACTTTTACGACATTCGCTTTTGGACGTAGGACGGTAGGAGTACTAGCAAAAGTTCACAGTTTCTCTCACCCAATGTCACCGATCATACTTCTAGGTTGCGTAAATCCCTCTGTTTCTTAATCCATTGGTTAAAAGAAACTGAAGTCTGGGTTTAACTAAATTGAGGCCGTGATGATGGTCCTAAAGTTTGCTAGTACTCAGTTTAGTTCCTCTTAACTTATGTGATTATGTCTAACTGATATTTTGATAACAAACATAGATTTGAAGATATTTGATTTCTCTTTGTTTCTTAATCCATTAAGCCAACTAGTAAGGCCTCCTTTGGATTGTAGGAAGTTTGTAGGAAAAGTACAGGAATTTGGTTCCTATAGGAATCAACACTGTAGTGCTCTTTGGTTGCCAGGATGAAGGCATAGGAAAAGTAAAGGAAAAATTCCTTTGGAAGCCATTTCACGGGGAAACACAGGAAGAAAGCATCCACTCTGATCTTTTTTTTTCATCACATGCACTAGGACCGAGGCAAGAGAGAGAGCTTGACTTGAATGAGCACAGCAAAAATAGATAGATTGGATACGGTAGTACTACTGGCCCACATGTAATTACCAAGATAAAGAAGCTAGTACCTCCGGTTTGGATTAACAAATGCTATTGTTTCCTATATTTTTCCTATACCCATCCAAACACTCCATTGCAACAAAATTCCTATGTTTTCTATTCCTTTGTTTTACATATACAATCCTATCCTATTCCTATGTTTTTCATATTCCCATATCTTCTCAATCCTACATTCCAAAGAGGCCCTAAATGAGACATAGATCTTGGTGATATAAACCAGTGACCATGAAGGAAAGTGTGCTTTAGTCGTTTCGTTGCAATCATAGAAACAACATTGTTGACTTCATGTCTAGTTTCTTTCGCTAAGTTATCTTTTATCATTACAACTCCACACCAAGAGTACAATAATAGAAATATCAAATTTCAAGTGGAAATTTAGCTTCCAGATGAATTTATGCGAGAAGGATCACCATGATCAATAGATATTGATACATGGATCGAACTGAAAATTGGCCAACACCAAGTAGAAGTGTTTTCTTATTAAGTAAATGAATATGAGCTTACCTTAGCTATTAGTTTGTGCCAACCAATGAGCTTATTGCGCACTAGCACTCTATTAAAAAGAAAAATCCAGTGCCTTATATCCCAAATTCCCAATACGGTTGTCACTGCATAGTGACGACTGTTGACAATATTAGAGAGGCAGCTGTTATTGCTAGTTATCTTCCTAGAATCGTTTTGGATTCATCAATTATATTTTAAAAGTTCCCACACGCTAAAAAACAGTATTGGAATTTTAGTAATCTTTCCAGAACTTTTTTTTAAAAAAATGTGAACCACCGGATTTATTGGCTGATACCACAGGGCAGTGGCAAACAAAGCCGAGCTCGGTCCGGCCTGATAGACTGGCAGGCCAGGCCTAGTGGGGATGTAATACTCTCCGGCCCAGGCCGGCCCATATATGTTCACTCCACAAGACAGGCACACTGGAGTACGGCACGGAGCAGTGGAGCAGGCGACGCCTTCGCCGCTCCGGTGACGGATCGACAGGCCACGACAGCAGACAGCTGGGTGGCGGTTTGCCCCGGGGACGGGGGCGCGGCGGCCTCCGCAGCGACGCGGCGCGGGCGCGGCGCCGGCGCCGGCGCCTTGCTGGGTGGAGTAGCGCGGGTCGGCAGCAGTAGTCGCGGAGGACAACGAGAACGCAGTGTCATCCATCAGGTCTGTATCTCCTGCAGTCTGCAGACCAGCACCGATTTTGTTTTGGTAGATTGCTCCACGGTCGTGCGTTTCGTTTCGTAGAGGTACGAGCAACAACTTGGAACCTTAATTCGCTTGGGAATGAGCAAACAAGTAAACTATCATCGAATACCTTCTACCAAACTTGTTTTGTCGGGTCGTGAGCAACAGTATTCATTGTTTGGTCGAGAAATCGGTTCCAATCGTTTTGGTAGCATGTGCGTCGAATCGTGAGCAACAGTATTCATTGTTTGGTCGACGAATTAGTTCGGATGTCATGATGTATGATTGGCCGACTCTGGTTCTAGAGTAGCTTAGCAGGATCCTGGTTGCTGGATACCTTAGCTCTTGATTTCGTTGCTATTATCGTGGATTTAGGGCTAAACTTTTTAGTGCTCGTGCAGTCATGCTGGCTCTAACATCAAGTAAACCATTTCCTCGACAAGGAAACAATATTCCCTGACCTAGGGGGTACTTTGTGGTGATTTCTATAAACTATGGTCTCTTCATGTTGCTTCTCAAATTTCTGTGTTGTCATGTGTGTGTGCATGTAAACTTGAAGTGGGTTTCTGATTAATTTGGGAACGAGGTGATATTGGTTTTTGATGTCCTTATTGTTTTTTTTGCTTGTTAACACCCTTCTTGATTTTCTGGAGTCATACTTGCAAAGGCCTAATGATTTCAATATGAAGTTATACCCATTTATGCACTTTGAGTCAGCTCGTTTCCTCAGATTTTTTACAAGTTAAAAGAACGTCTAATTTGAGGGAACGCGTGTACGAGTGAACCTATTGTTACCCTATTCCATGAGGGACATTGTGTGATCATTCATAAGATATCTTCACACATAATTTTTGCCTTCTTGAGGGTTTGGCACCTAGTGATTGATCATCTATGATGTGAGAGGGTGACACTGAGTGCCTCGAAGATGCCCATGCAGACTATGTGGCCACTTTTTGAAACACTGGCTCCTTGATAGAGGAGGCTAATGTGCCCATCAGAAGTTTAATGACTCATAGGAACCTGTTCACTCTTTTGGACTTGGACATGATGATTGGATAGCTTGATATCTTATAGCATCTGTTCATTTGATTTAGATGCGAGGTGTAGTCGCTTTCTCTTTTTGTGCAAACTTTTTAACGGTTGTGCAATTTCTACTATGCAGCAACCAAGCCACATGAGTTGGATTTAGATAATCACACACTGATTTTGTAACCTTTTTTGCGCAATCTTTTAAAGGTTGTGGAACTTTTACTTTGTTGTAGGTTTTAGTGATTTAGATTGTGATGGTAGTAGGCTTCTTTTTTGTGCGATCTTTCAATGATTGTGGTATTTAGCAGCCACCAAACCACATGAATTGCAATCAGTATATAATTATACACCTTTCATTTTAGAAAGTGCATGGGCACATGTTTCATTTAGAGGGAAGCAGGGAGAACAAGCGACTGGCCACCGTGCCTATCTAAACAATGTGTTGGCCTTTTATGGTGGCAAACAGCTAAATGAGCTAATCCGTTAATTTATTGGTTGATGAAATACCAGAACTTCTTTTTACCTTAGGTGTGTTTGTACCATCATGGCCTATCCTGCAGTTATGTGTACTGAAATGCAGTCATGCTTGTTTGGAAATGATAAGCTGTTTAGCATATCCAAATCCAGTCACATACTTATGCCATTTCAACTGTTCAAGATAGTTTTATTTTTTATTCCATGCTATTCGAGTATATCCATCCATTCAAATGTTGTGCCTCCTCTTCTACCAGACCATCGCAGGCACTGTCAGAAAACCATATGGCTTGGCAACCGTGGAGCAATAATGGCCACAGAAATTCCCCTTCAAATTCATTAGCTGGAGGAGTTCCTGGACCCATGCCTCTGCTCCCTTTCCAGGAGGAGCTTGCAGTTCGTTGTGAAGGAATTCATAGAATTGCTGCTGATAATACTCTTGTGCTAGAGGATATTCTGGGCCTTAGGCAAGAATTAGCTGCCATTGAAGATGAGATCCATATGCTTACCAAACAAACCATTCCCAGACTTCGTCTTGATAATGAAAGGGAATACAGGGATATTATCCAGGGAGGCATGAAGTTAGAGGAACAGATGCATGCTCTTAAACCTGTCAAGGCACAAGTGGTGCTCCTAAGTTCTGAAAGGATGGAGTTGGAAGCTTTGCGCAAAGAGCTATTTGTGAAAGTTCAGTCATTGTACAGGGAGCTGGAGCAGATCCGATCCGAGAACAAGCAGATACCTGCTATAAGAGAAGGGTTGCATGATATACAAGAGGAGATTTTGAGTACGAGGTTTGTGTTCTGTGATCTTAAGTACTGTGTAAAATGTCTCCATAAATGTTATGCTTTGTTACAGATATAATAATTTCTTTACAATCTGCTGTATTCCTTAAGTAGGTTGCATTGTGTTCTGCACATTTTTAAGAATTAAAATTATCAATAATTTCTGCTTTATTTGTCTTTCTAAATGTACCAAGGTTTGTAGGTATTAAACTACTATTAATGCTCCGCATGGCTAAAATTCATTTGCAGGATGGTGTATGAGCATGAGAAACGAGCAAAAATCAAGCTTCTTGAACAGAGTCGGGCCATAGAGAGAGATTTTATCAACATAAAAATGGAAACACAGAGATTGCGGTCAGAACTGGAGAAGAGGAGGTAACTGGTGTGTTCAAGCATGATGCATTTGGCTCGTACTACAGATAGAGCATGCCACCGTATCCTCCAAGATGGGCGTCACAACACAAAGTGTTGCGCATTCTATCAGAAAATTTTGTCGAAACCAGGACCAAATGTGTTTCAGTCTTTCGGTTGATCCACTGACCAAATTATTTGCGGAAAAAATTGTTATTGCTATATCCAATATTAAGTACTCCCTCCGTTCTAAATTATAAGTCGTTTAGACTTTTCTTTTACTATATATCTAAACATAGTGTATATCTAAGTGTATGACAAAAGTAATGTATCTAGAAAAGCCAAAACACCTTCTAATTTGAAACACCGACACGTCTTATAATTTGGAACATAAGGAGTACAGACCAAGTCTTCTCTCTGAGCCACATCATCATATTCATATTAGCCCAAAGATGTAGGAGTTCTAGGTTGATTAAGTTAGCTGACAATCATGCGTTACAGTTTTGCTGAGAATAACCTTACTGTTTATGCGCTAACAGGTTTCGTTGAGGAGCATTTTTTGAGCTTGTCTGTTTCAGCTGAAAAGCCATTTCAGTTTATAAACCAATAGTATTTTCTTCACACAGAAAATCAGTTGTTTGTTTGGCTTATCAACCAGCTCACAAGTTAGGCACGTGGCAGGTAGTTATACGCAACTCTAGACATCCGTTACACCTTAGCATCCGCCATTAACAAATAGTGTTTCGTTAATCAAGCCTGAGGTGGACCTCAGACTTTGATCATTGTTATGCTTTTTTTTTAATTTTTAAGATATAACACGCCGATGAGGAGCTGGATTGCTTAGTGCTCCGATCAACACAAGGGCTGGCGACAGCTTGAGGAATCAAATCTATATAACGGGAACACGTTAAAATCAACAGGAGGAAACATACGAATATAGAGAGGAAGACTCAAATCTACAAATACAAAGTGGCATGAATGTTAAAACTAAATAAAGGCACCCTCAACTAACTATAGCTTGACGCCACCTGCCAAGCAGCAGGGTACCTGTAAGGCTGTAAGCCATTCTAGCACAGCAGACACAGCACAATGGGAGACTCCAATTTCCAGCTACCACAAGCACAATACAGCCTATATCGACCAACAAGAACCCAGAGCACATGTCCGATTCACCAGCCTATCTCCGGACTCACCCTTGGGAGCGGGGAGCCTCTTCTATTTCTTCCGTGGCTTTCTCCTATAGCCAAGCAATTTGAAACGGAATATTCTGGGATTGATTCCACAAAACAATAGAATGTTAGTGAAAATATCTATGGCATAGAGTATACCGAGATGTTGGAACTCCACAGGGTCAATCTGAATAGTTAAAGCTCTGTCCTTATAGGATTCCTCACTCAGGGTAAGGATTCCTCACTCAGGGTATCCAGCTCCGAGATGGCCTCATCAAAAATCTTACACAAAGGTAGCAGAATTAAGAAACCAAAGAATATGGCTTTACACAAACATAGCAGAATTAAAAGGACTGAGTTTGAGGTGCTGAGGCCCGAGATAGATCAAGGGCGACAAAGAAAAGGAGGGTCCATTTAATGGCAAACACTGAACCAAGAAAATTAACCCCACCAGAGAAATGTCAGTTTATACTATCCTAAAGATTCTGGAGCTGTAGAAGAAACAGGTGCCAAATTGTCATTTTCTTATGCTTGTTATCTTTGCTCATCACTTGTCACTTAATCTAATTATCTTTTTATTTGTTAAGAACCTTAGAATTATTATTTAGTTCATCATAATGCCTTATCACTATCTTCAATTCTTCATCAGCAGTTTAGATTCAACTCACCTTTAGTTGCTTACGCAGTTACGCTTAGTCTATAAAAAAAAAATACTAATATGTTCACTAGTTACAAGTTATAGCTAAAGCCAGATTATTTCATAACAGCTGTCTGAACTGTGAAATGCACAATAGTCTCAGTTCATATTTTCACATAGCTCGCATTCAGATCATATTTTCATAAGGATTGCAGAAAAGAAGGAAAAAAAAGTATATACAGTTATGTAAAAGATCTAGAAATCAAACCTGCTTGGGCAAAGATTGCAAGCACGGTCAGGGCTGAAATGAATTGCATGAATCCACAATAAACTGTGTCATACCTGCATGGTGGCCCCATTAAATTTGAATTTTCAATTTGAGAAATTCATATTTCCTCCAAATAAACATTATTAATTAGTATACAGCAGCTGCATCAGATTTGCTCAACAGACCTAAGAATAGCATGCAGTAAACATAGGACTAAACTAAACTGTAGTAACATAAGTCTCAGCTATTCTTCACATTTATTAAGATATTGTAAGGTTAAACAGCTAGGTCCTTTTCCTTTCCATGGGTATGAAAAGGATTTCAAACAAAACAAAAAGGGCCTCACCCTTACCCCCTTAGGTGACACATAGGGATTTGAAAAACACCATGGCACAACAGCACAAAGAGCATGATGTACCTCTCTTGGGACATCACATATATGTTGTGGAAACTTTACAGATTAGCCGATCATGTGTAATTTAGGTACAACAGACATACATGCTAGTCATCCAATAAACTATTGCACTCCATTCCATATTTTCATCCAATCTTACTCCGCTTATTTGCCTCCTTATCAGTACATCCACACCTATCTGAATAGTCTTCTCTGCCCACCAATCCAAGCGACTTTATCAATTTCTTTTCCACAAATGCAGTGAAGAACCACAATCTAATCACCTGACATTACATACAAGCAGCTCGTGGTGATGCTGCATGGGAGGTATGCTCGTATTTTTGACAGACTTGATCACCTTCATTGGCCACCTCCATTCTTATCTCGATCTTTGTCCTTGTCCTTGGGAGGAGGTGGAGCATTAGGCATCTTCATAAAGAACGAGGTCGAGAGCAGAGACAGTGAGACTTGGACCTGATCCCGGCCCATCCTCACCGGCAACTGCCGCCTCTGCTGCCCTGGCGGCGGCGCTCCAGCACCACGCTGCAGGACCGGCCGGATGTACATCTCGTATAGGCGCCGGAAGCCACCAAGCGAAAGCACGATACGGCGAAGCATCTGCTCGGAGAATCCAGTGTAGACCCAGTCCCGCACGCACGCCGCCTCCCACAGCCGCTCGTCCCGCGCCAGCTGCCGCCACCCGCGGCTCACGCACGCCGCTGCCGCCAGCGTCCGGGCCTCCGCTCGCATCAGCACCTCGAACACCAGGTCCTCCCCGAGATCCGGCACCCTCACCTGCTCGCCCTCTCCGGGCTCGGAACCTGGCGGCAGCGTCGGCTCGTCCACTCTTGCGTCCTGCGGCAACTGCGGCGGCGGTGGAGCCAGCGAGGACGAAGACGAGCACTCGCCCGCCACGCCGGAGCTTGGGGACGGCTCCTCCGTCCGCTGCTTCTTACTCGGCTCGCCATCAGGCGAGCCGCCGACGCCCGTGGAAGCGGGGCCCGGGGCCCGGTGGTCGTCACCGCCGCCTGACGAATCGGAGCGACACTTCATGACCGGAGATTCGGGGCAGCCTTGCTCGTGGGCTCAGCCACTGCTTGCGAGGAGGAGCGGATGAACCTGCGTGAAGCAGTGGCACAGCTTAGCTTTAGTAAGCAACTTTTTAGCAGCTGAGCTTTTTGCCACTTCTGGAAAGCACTCAGATAAAAATCTATGGTGTCTGTCGTGCCTAGCTTTTCCTCGATGCCCTCCCGCCAGAGCTAGGCATCCGCCGCCCGCGCGTTCTCCCCGGAGACCCGGAGCTCGACACCCGCGGCTTGCGCCCTCACAGTCGCACGATGGCGCGCGATCTGCGGTGGCAGCCCGTCGATCCGCGACGGCGCCGCGTGGATCCGGGCGGTGGCGGAGTCGATTTGGGTGAGGAAGGTCCAGGAGTGCGGCAGCGCCAATCCGGGGGCGGGCGGGGAAGCAGTGCGGGCATGAGATGAGAGGCGTCGGTGCTGCGCGCTGATGATGGCCGGGAGGCGACGGGCCACGCAGCTCGCAGGGGCGACCGCCGAAGGGGAGCGGAGGGGAGCGCTAGCGGAGAGCCGGAGACAGAGAGAAGCGCCCAGCTGGTTGGAGTCTTGGAGAAAGATGCTCCTCCCGACCTTGCCTTTTTTTTTCCACGATGACTTACTCCCTCCGTCTTTGCGCTTAAAAAAATAAATACTAGCAATTTTAATAAATATTAAATACTATCGATTAGTATCATAATTAGTATCATCGGAAAGATCTTTGGATCTAGTTTTTTAACAAATTTATTTAAAGACATAAATATTGCATGTATTTTTTACAAATCGAGTCAAGCTCGTGGCATTGAAAACACACGGCGACAATTAAATAGGGACGGAGGGAGTACTTTGGTTTCCCAAGAACGAGCGCCGAAAATTTTAGCTCAATTTTCAAAGGTACAACAAGGCGAAAACCAAACACGAAAAAACCTTCTTTCAAAGTTCTCAGGAACGCTAAAAGAAACCAATTTTCTTCACAAGTCAAATTCAATGCAATGAAGTTACATTAAGATATCAACCTGTTTCCAACCGTCCATCTCAAATCTTTTTTTTTTTCTTTGCGACTCACATAGCTTCATTGATCATCGGACATGGGGATTACAATCTTTGAACAGGGGTAGAGCTGATTGCCACTCTTCCACCCTAGTGTAAATGCGAGACTTGTTTAGCTAATGTATGGGCTACCTCATTACAAAGCATCTATTTGCATAAACCAGCAAGAAATCTTTTAAAAAGTAATACGATCCTTCATCTCTCGAAGATTGGTGCAACGTGCGATCTTTGGCATCCAAATTTTACGCCATTGTTTCCGTTTGCGGGGAGTTGAACACCTCTTGCTTGAGCCGAGATTATACCATCTCTACGTGCCAAAGCTTCCATGAATAGGGGATCCATGCCGACGGGTAACACTTCACCGGTCCATCTCAAATATTAGTGTTAACACTGGATTTTGGTAAAGGCCGAGAATATGACAGGAGGGCCGATTACATGGCGGGCTCGCGAGAAGCAAGTGTTCGGGAGCATTCGGCAAGCCTTCATTCGGGTGACTGCGGGCGATTCGGCAAGCACTCATGCGGTCGGCTATCCTTGAAGGCGGTTGCTCCATTCGGGAAGTAAAAGGTGGCAAGTGAGAAGCCGAATAGAAAGCGAGAAACGAACGATCAAGGACTCGAGGAAGACCATAGCTAAAGGATCGCCATGTTTTTTGAGTTACCTTTAATACATTGTGTAATCGTAATCTCATAGGATTCATGTTATGTCCGTGGTATAAATATAAACCCTTGACCATTGTAAAGGATATTCACAATCAAATCAATACAACCGCCCCGTGCCAAGTTTTCGAGTCCTTTGTCGTGTCGCCGAAGTTCTTCGAGAGGAGCCATCGATCCGTCGACCTCGTAAGTAAGTACCGCAACCTTGCTATCATGTCTAGTATCATACGGTGGATTTAGATATTGATGCAAGTAGTCTTGTTTGTCTCGACCGGATGGCCGCGGCGGCAAAGCGCCCGCTTGACGATCAAGAAGTCTTTGCTTATGCTTTGTTTATCTCGACTAGATGGCCGCGGCGGCAAAGCGCCCGCTTGATAGCTTAGCGAAGCAAGATAGTTATCGGCTCTATTAGACTTGGCAAGATCTAATAGATTCATTAAGTTATCACATGTTGCATACGTTTAATGTTTTTATATATTTGTAACACTCTTTTGTCCAATCTAGATTGGTTAGTTTCGGCTCTTTACTTTTATAGAATCTATTTACCTTCTAACGTTCTTACTCTTTTATTACTATGATAAATAGATCTCATGCTTATGTAGCCGAATTAGATCAATCTAGATTGTTACATGTTGTGGGTTCTTGCACGTTAGAAACGTTTAGACTTTGATAGGACTAGGTATCGCGGCAGATACAAGTTCTTGATTGGTTTACTCGTGATGGCTTGTATGTTCCTTCTTCATGGACCCGACTCTATTTGAATTGCCGAGTTTGGTTATGCTTTAACTTGTAGTCAATTTTCACTTGTTCGAACATGTCTTCTCATGCATGCGCTGTTCGGCAATCAATGCTTTACGCGTTTTGTCTTCATATTAGCCGAATGAATCATATGCATGATTGGCGCATGCCTTCTATAGTCGTATGTCGTCGTAAGTGGCTTCAGGGGCCGTATATACGGAACCTATCGCGGTCTTATCCTAAGACGTTCCGATTTTGTATTTAACAATCTTTTGTCCCTTGTCGGTTTTCGGGACAAACCGACCGACACGCTTCCGGATCTCCAAACCGTCCAGGGCACCCGATTGAAGCCACGCTTTCCGGCTTGTCGTGTGTGAGGCACGGCGACGTCACGTTTCATGTCAACACACTTTTTGGCACGCCGGTGGGACCTCGTAGTTCAAGATGTCCGAAATCAACAACAATCACGTTCGGATGTGACTTTGGATGAATTGCCCGAGAATTCAAGGGAGTTGGTGCAACAAGCATGCAATCGGCCAAGAAAAATGTTTAATGTCCTTCTCCAAGAACAAAAGCAATAAGGTCTTCCGTAAAAAACAATCGTTGCCAAGGGTTCTTCTTCCACATCAATCTGATTACAATCAAGAAGAAGAGGCTCAAAAGGTGTCGAGTTGGTTCACAAGGCTTTGGGAGAAACTATTACAAATCATAATACCTTCTTGAACACCTTTCGTGCAATCATAGTTAGCACTTTCGCCCAACTACCGATAAGTATTTTGAAGAGAATGCAGGACCAATCCGCGGACCAACACTTTTCAATCCACCAAAGTACCAAGAAAAGCCTGCCGGAGATGAGGGAGCATCCGCTCAAATAAAGGTGAAACAAACACCACATGAGAGACAACAGACCTCCTACTTATGGCCAGGTAACATTTGGTACAACGGAGGAGACGTACCCCCATCAGCTTTCAAAGTATCTCCAAAGATCAAACAGATTGCAGAGGAATATGTATGGAGATGGATATCGAGTTTATCGATTATACCGCCTCGGATGCGTTGCCCAATCCAGTGGTACAAAAGTGCATCGGGAATACCTTCCGGAAGGCAAACACGTGGAACTCCAAATTCAGACGCCGATCCGATAATGCACATGATGGTCGATATGATGCAAAGATCGGTTCGACCTAAAGCCCAAAAAAATCAGTCTTATTCATACAAGTCTCCTTATCCGTAATGGTATAATAGAGTAGCACTTCCTTCAAGAGTAAAGTCTCCAACAGACTTAACTAAGTTTTCTGGTCAAGATGATACTAGCACCTTGGAGCATATCAGTAGGTACTTGATGCAGCTTGGGGAGGCTTCCACAGATGAAGCTTGGAGGATTCGGTATTTTCCTTTATCTCTCTGGGGCCAGCCTTTACATGGTTTACCTCATTGCCCGCCCATTCCATTGGTACGTGGGCAGAACTAGAAAAAAGTTCCATGCGTACTTCTTCACCCGGCACTAATGAAAAGAAGCTAGTCGACCTCATGAGTCCGAGACAGAGAGCTAATGAAACACCGTAGGAGTATCTTCGCAGGTTTAGAGAGACCAAGAACCTTTGCTATTCATTGAACTTACGGATGATCGGTTGCTGGGATGGCGATAGCGTGCATGCGGCCGAATGTCGAGAGAAGTCGTTCGGCATGGAATTTGATGACCTTGGTCAACTTTCACAAAATGGGCCGGGCCGCTATGAGTAATCAAGCTCAGGGGTTCAAAAGAGATAACCGCTTCCAAAAGGGAAATGTTGCCAGTGAAATGTATCAAAGTTTTCTGGAAGAAGCGGCTGAGTATGATGATGATGACGAGATAGCCGCAGCAAAATTTGAACCGACTTGGGCAAAGGAGCCTACTCAAGTTAGCCGGCGTTGGTTGAGGCAACAAAAAGGAACTTATGACTTTGATGTCTCCAAGTCCGATAAGCTCTTTGATCTGTTAGTAAGGGAAGGACGCATTAAACCGCCGATGGACATCCTATGCCAAGGCCCCGAAGGAGTGAAAGACAAGAAGTATTGTGGTTATCACAACACTAATTCTCATTCCATTAATGATTGCCGAAAGTGTTCGAGTGCGGATTCAAAAGGCTATCCAGAGGGACATCTGAAGTTTGATGGCAAGATGAAGATTGATGGTCAACATTTTCCTCGTAATATGATTTCGTTTCTCTGTGAATATGGTTTCTACGGATGATTCTAAAGGTAAAGGCAAGATGAAGGTGTTAACCGACAGAGCAAAGAAGAATGGCACTGCCGACCCTCGACAAGAAATCACAAGTGAAGAGTCTGAAACAAAAAGTTCGGTTCAAGAATAGCCGAACCAAAAAAGAAGGGAAAGTTTCCAAGCCTAGGGTAACATCGCGTATTTTCTTTGAACAAATGGCAAAGGCAAAGAAGAACGGGAATACTATGAAGAACAAAGGTTTATAGAGGGACGCCGGAGATACGAAGAAGAGGTATACCGTAGAGAGTAAGAAGAGCATATGAGAGAGATGGAGCAGTCTCATTGGGGGTGTTTATTCTTTAAACATTGCTGGAACGAAGGCTTGAAGTTGCCTGCTAGAAACAATTGCCCCGAATGCAAAGTGATCAGTATTTCGGTACAGCAGATCTCGAGTTAACCGCCGACCGGTCCATGAAAGACTTGGAATGCAGTTTCCTGAGGACGATCGGCGCCTAAAAATAGACAGTTTTGAAAATCAGCCAAGGAAGAGGTTTGCAGATCAACGTTGGACTCATTATAAAGGATACAACGGAGGGGAAGGTCCCCATGAATATATCGGCAAAAGGACAAGTGGTGCCCCCTCCAGACCGAGAAAGAGTCGAAGAGGAGAGTTCAGCGCTTAAGGAACAAAGAACTGAAGCAAGCGGATGCCGAGGAGAAACCGATATGGCGCCCCTAAGAAGAAACCCGATGAGCATGGACCCTCGTGTGATGCATGTATGGCTTTCTTCCTCCCATCGAGTTTATAGCTCCCCGAAAACCAAGACGCCCAAGAAGAAGTATACTCCGATTTTGATGAGAGTGAGTTTCAAGATTTGATGGCTCACCGGTATTGACACAACAGCAACTTTCGACAAACCGCCAAATATCGTCACTTGAAGCCACTTTATTCGAAAAGGATACGCCAATGGCAAGCCTCGACTAAAATATTTGTTGATGGAGGGGCTGCTATCAATATCATGCCATATACTACTTTCGTGAAGCTTGGAATGACAAGTGAAGACTTGTTAAAACCGACATGGTTCTCGAGACTTCTTGGCAATCCTTCCGATACTCGAGGAGTGTACATGTTGAGTTGATGATTGGATCAAAGACTTTGATCACTACTTTCTTTATCATTGATGGCAAGGGGGCATACAGTTTGCTTTTGGGAAGAGATTGGATCCATGCCAATTATTGCATCCCTTCAACCATGCACCAAATTCTTATTCAATGGGTTGGAGATGACATTGAGGTTGTCCACGCCGATGATTCCGTAAGTGTTTGCCGCCGCAGAGCCCGCTTATTGGGAATATGATGGCATTGATTGTTTTTTTCGGCAAAGTGTGGGGAGAAGGTCCCGTGAATGTCTTCAACAGGGGATCAACGGCCGATCCAAGCAAATCGGCTCTCACAAGTAATTTTTAATGGGTAACCCAATCGATGGCAACAAAGAAAAGTTGGGGCATGGTTTTATGTCGGCCGATAAGTTAGAAGAAATAGATGTTGGTGATGGTACTAAGCCAAGGCCGATGTACATTAGTGCAAGTTTGAACCGAGTACAAATCACGCTTGATAGCCCTTTTAAAGGAATTCAAAGATTGTTTTGCCCGGGATTATACGTAGATGCCCGGATTGGATCGCTTCTATTGTTGAACATCGGTTACCTATTAAGTCCGGTTATCGCCCTTACAAACAACCTCCACGAAGGATCTATAAAAAGGAGGTTTTGGCCGATGTGAAGAAAGAGATCGAAAGATTGTTGGAAGCAAATTTCATTCGGCCATGCGGTATGCAGAATGGATTTCAAATATAGTTCCCCGTGATACAAGAAGAATGGAAAGATGAGGGTATGTATAGACTTTAGAAATCTTAATAGAGCTACTCCGATGGATGGGTACCCAATGCCGGTTGCTGATTTGTTAGTAGACGCAGCGTCCGGATATGAAATCATCGCCTTCATGGATGGAAATGCCGGTTATAACCAAATTTTCATGGCAATAGAAGATATCTCAAAGATTTTCAAGGTGCCCCTGGGCATATTGGTTTATTTGAATGGATTGTCATAACATTTGGGTTAAAGAATGCCGGTGCAACCTATCAGCGAGCTATGAATTACATCTTTCATGAGTTGATTGGCAAAGTTGTAGAGATTTATATTGATGACGTGGTGGTCAAGTCTAGAAACCATGAAGGGCATTTAGCCGATTTGAGGAAGACTCGAGTGCACTAGAAGACATGGTTTGAAAATGAATCCAAATAAATGTGCTTTCGGAGTCTCTACCGGTGAGTTTTTGGGATTTCTTGTCCATAAAGGAGGGATTGAAGTTGAAAAAAAGAGCATGGAGGCAATAGACAAGGTTGTCCCTCCAACTAATCTTACGGAGTTACAATCACCGCTTGGCAAGATTAATTTTGTGAGAAGGTTTATATCCAATCTATCAGAAAGGGTCTTGCCTTTTTTTCTCCACTTTTGAAGCTCAAGAAAGATCAAGAATTCATATGGGGTGACGTACAAAAAAAAGGCTTTGATGAAATCAAAGAATACATGAAGGCGCCACCAAGTCTTTGGTACCTCCACAACTTGACAAGCCTTTCAAGTTGTGCGTGGCGGCCGATAGTCTAACAATAGGATCGGCCCTCATACAAGAGTTTGAAGGAAAGGAGAGAGTGATAGCTTATCTTAGCCGAAAACTCTTGGATCCATAAACAAGGTATTCGGCTCAGAGAGAAACTTTGTTTTGTGTGTATTACTCGTGTACCAAATTTCGGCACTATTTATTAAATGCCGAATGCGTGGTAGTTTCTAGTTTTGATGTAATAAAGCATATGCTATCGATGCCAATTTTGAATGGGAGGATTGGCAAGTGGATTTTTGCTTTATCGTAGTTTGATTTAAGATATGAATCGGCAAAAGCGGTAAAGGGTCAAATTATTGCTGATTTTATTACACAACATCGTGATCCTTCTATTGAGATGATAAGCATTGCCCCCGGGTTTTATTCTTCGATGGTTCATCCTATAGCAAAGGTGGTGGTGGTGCTGGTATTCTCTTAATTTCTCCCAGAGAGTAACTTTTGAGTATGCTATTCCCATTGAATTTTATGTTACTAATAATCAAGCGGAGTATGAAGCATTGCTTAGAGGGCTTCGGCTTCTTATGGAGATAAAAAGTCGTTGTCGTTGAAATCTTTGGAGATTCTGAGTTAGTAATCAACCAATTGACTGGCCAATATGAGTGCAAGAATGATGTGTTAAGAGAATATTATGAAGAATGTCGGGAACTCTTGAAAAGCTTTTCGAGTAGCAACCTTGCATCATATTCCTAGGGGGCACAATGAAGAAGCAAATAAGTTAGCTCAAGTCGCTCGGATATCGTGAAAATCAAGAAGTTCTCACTACAAATAAAGATGCTTCGATGCTGATCAAGTGGTTGATGATTGAGGTGTGAGATCGCCGGTTATCCAAGGATCCGTCACAAAAAATCTTCCCGAAAGCTCGTATAAAGCCCTCAAGTTCGTGCTTCTTGATAATCAATTATATTATAAATCTATAGATGGAGTGTTACTTAAATGCTTGAGTCAAGAAGAGGCCGAAAGGTGATGTATGAAGTGCACGAAGGACTATGTGGTGCACATCAATCGCCTTACCGAATGAAGTGGATAATTCGAGAACCGGTTATTTTTTGCCAACCATGCTGGAAGATTGCTTTGAATATTATAAGGGATGTCATGATTGTCAAAAATTTGGCAATATTAGGAAGGCTCCAAAGATTCCGCTATGAACCCAATAATCAAACCTTGGCCATTTCGAGGATGGGGTATAGATTTAATTGGTCAAATTCATCCCCCTTCGAGCAAAGGACATAAGTTTGTGCTCTTGGCCACGGATTATTTTACCAAGTGGGTTGAAGCTATTCCATTGAAGAAGGTCACGTCAGAAAATATGATCAGTTTTGTTAAAGAGCATATAATTTATAGGTTTGGGATCCCTCAAACTATAACGACTGATCAAGGGACTCAGTTCACCTCCTCGGAGTTTTGTGACTTTGCCGAAGATATGGGAATCAAGTTGTATAATTCTTCTCCTTATTATGCACAAGCCAATGGCCAGCGCGAAGCATCAAATAAGATTATGATCAAGATCATTCAAAAGAAGATTGATGAGAAACCCAAAAGATGGCATTTGGTTCTTAATGAAGCGTTATGGGCTTACCGAATGGTTTGTCACGGGTCAACTCAAACATCTCCCTATGAGTTGGTTTATGGGCATCATTTGTTTTACCATGGGAGTTGAAGACGGGATCAAGACGAAGTTATGTTACAAAAAAGAATTGGGAAAGGAAGATTATACGAATTTGATGGTAGACGAAGTTAGAAGATTTGCATCGATTCGCCTCAAAGCATCGGAAAACATTGAGAAAAACAAAATACGTGTCGCCAAGTATTATAACAAGATAGTTAAAGTGAAACAGTTCGCAGAAGGTGATCTGGTTTGGAAGACTATACTGCCGATTGGATCAAAGGATAAAGCGTTCGGCAAATGGTCTCCGATTTGGGAAGGACCTTTTCGGGTAGATAAGTGTGTGCCTGGCAATGCATATATTTTGAAGACTTTGTTTGGAGAAAAATTTGCCGAGCTATCAATGGACGATATCTTAAGAGATACTACCCAGTGTTGAAGTTGGTTCATAAAGGGAATTTGAAATCAAATAGCCGATGAAACGACATCGCCTTTAGCTAAAAAAATTGAGAAGTTGGCGGATAGCCGATACAGTTTGTATCGCCTTTAGTACAAAAATAGCCGAATGGATTGAAATTGACTTTGGCGTTCTGTCTGGTTGGTTTATCGGGAGAAGAAAAAGGCGAGGCCTTGAATGACAATACTGAGTGATATGTCAAATCATTTGCAACGCAAGCCTGAAATCTAATCGATTAAAGTGACGTCACCGCATTCGGGAAACATCATTCAGACTCGTTTTGATTCAGAAAACGCCGAAAAGCATCTGTTCGGCATTCGACACAGGAGTCATAAACAAGTACACATTCAGGAGACAATTTTATTATTTACATCCAATCCATAATTACAGACTACTCTTGGAATAACTTATTAAGAACAGACTGGGGATTGGTAGATTCAGCGAGAGCAAAGCAAAGATGATCTTCATAGTGCTCCAGACGCTGGTTGATGTCCTTAATTTCATGAGGAGGGCCGCCAGCGAAGCCGACGGCTTGGAAGGAGTATTCCTCGCCGGTCCGGGAGGTCATCGCTGCCAGGCCGAGGGACACGCCAAGGTGCACACCTTGGATGACGGCCTGATCAACACGGCCATCCACAACATCAAGGCGTGCCTCTCTAGTCTCCCCCTGGGCATTCACCTTATCGGCTGCCCTATTCGCCGCCGCCTTCAAACGCTCATTCTCTGCAGAAAGCGCTGAGCGAGAAAAGCAAGTTAACACACGAAGAGGATTGAGATAGAAGGAATTTGTGCAGGGATGTCGAACCAGTGATGGCGTCGCAGAGCTGCTTGCGCTGATCCTCCCATTCGGCTTGCGCGATGCCGAACTGTTTGGAGACGTCACCCAGCTCGTTCCGGGCTTCGTCCCTCTCCTTGCGGAACCTGAGCGCCTCCTCGTGGACGTCTGCAGGGTCCTCTCCTCCGATTCCGCCGGACCCCAGGGGTTGGCGTTGTAGGAGTTGTCGGACTCCGATGAACTCGACAAACCGGAGGAGCCGGAGACAGGGACCGGCTGGTCCGAGGTGCCCGGTTGAGTCACCACCATCGGGGGGAAGGAGGTGGTACTGGCCGCTGATGACCCTCGCCCCGAGTAGATGAAGGAAATCAGGGTTAGGAGAGATGAACATGAAGCACGAACCGTAAAGAAGCAACTGATTGATTCTCACCCGTGACGCTGACGGCGCGGTGCTCGGCTTCCCCTCGCTCCTCCCTCGGCAGACGCTTGCCACGGTCATCGCCACTCGCCATTGGAGCCCTAGAAACTAGATTGTCTTCTGGGATGATTTGAGCAGAGGAGTGAAGAGACGGCGATGGAAGTGTATGACTGAGAATGATGAATAAAAACCGAAGAGGGGGTTTATTTATAAGTCGAAATGAAGATCGTGGCGTATGTTTCGGGGTATCCCAAGCGACGAAGTAGGGTTTACTCCTTTTAGGCCATTACCGGACTGGGCCAGGCTTGGCTAAATCAAAAGGCGACGGTTCGAAGAGAATCGGCTATTCTCCCAATCGGGAGACCTGAGGTGGTCGGTTATCCTTCTAATCGGGAAACTTGAAGCAATCGGTTATGTCATCAATCAGACAGAGATGAGAAGACCGAAACATAACAGGGAATGCAATTGCTCAGAAATGCAGTATGATACGCATGAGTGTATTACAAGCCAATGCTTCAATTGCCTAGGAACAGTTTGATTGCATCTATGGCATCATTTCTAATTCGGCTGACTTCCTCTAGCACCTTCTTGTCGTCATCCTCAGAACTTTGGATTCTGGTCAGCCCGGTTTTGATCTGGCCGATTCTCCTTGATGACGATGCTATCTTTATTTTGGCCGCATCTATGGAGTTCGGCAAATTGGCAATTTTATCTTTGTGAGACTGGATTTTGGCATTCAATTGAACCAGTTGAGCTTCCAGCCTAGCCTTCTCCTCCTCCATAGTTTTCAGTTCAGGCTCTAAAGTTGCCAAGGATTGTTTAGCAGCCTGAATCTGGGAGTGCAGCTCTCTGACTTCTTGTTTCTTCAACAGATTGTCACTCCGCAAGGCAGCTCTGGAGGCCATATTCTTGTTTGCTCTTCTGACCCCGCCAAGGTGATCATCAAGATGAGATGTAGATTCTAGGGGAACCTTGAGAGTTGGAGGGATTTTCCGGTCTATGAGTTCAACCAGGTCCCCGATCCGATCCGCATCTTGGACCGAATGTTTATGTCCTTGGCCAAGAAGAGAGCTACTTCCCTTAATCGAGCTTGGTTTTTCTCGTTGATAACCTTTTGCCGAGAAGTAGTTTCTTCGCCTCCCTCGTTGATATACTCTTGAACTGTGAAGGAGTAAATCGACGCCTACTGGATATCATCCTTTGAGGAAAAGAGGGGTTGTTAGCCGATTGATCAAGTTTATCAAGAATTCAGTAGAGCAAGGCACTACCTTTTGAACGTAATCTTCCTTAGTTTGGATTACGTCCCCGACTTGGTTGAGGACTCGACCGAATATCCGAGAGATGGTGAGTTAGCAAAGATGATGAGGAGAAGGTTCTTCGGCCATCCTATCTAGGAGTTGATCCGATACAAAGTGGCAGAATGTGAGTACTATTAGATGCATCTAGGACAGAAAACCGATGATCAACCGAGAAAATATTACCTATATGGCCGTAGCTTCCCCGAATTCCTGCATCTTCAACAGAGGCCCGAGGAGAAATTTCAATGGTTGTTGAAGCATTGGCCGGCCTTGAAAGTTTGACCTGTGGCTGCAGGCAGGAGAAATAAGCACAAAATTATTGCTTAGATGAGATTCAACAAAGGCCGACAAGGTATACCTTAGGAGACAGTTTGGCTTTCTTGGATCTTGTCCTCCCGGGCACAAAGAACATCCTTGCTTGATTCAGCGGTGGCTTTCCTTTTGCTTTCTCCTCTTGAAGGTCTTTGTGCCCAAAACATTTGGAGTTTTCATAAAGGTCGCCAAAGTGGGGGCATTAAACCCCAAAGCAGGAATAGGTCCAGCCTGGTAGTACCGAGCCACTTGAGTAGGAGGAATAGGCTCAATATCCCGTGAATGACAAAGTATTGAAAAATCGGGAATGAATCCAATGGCTAGAGAAATTGTGGGTACAAGAGAATCACCTCACTATCGAGCCAAACCGAGCTTGCAGTGTCTTGACATAGAGGATCTTATTTGGTATGTTGAAAATGTGAGCACGCCACTCTTGCCACCAAGAGACAAACAAGGGATGGGCAACATCTATCAGCCCAAGAGGGGAAGGTTCATATACAAAGGCAGGTCCCATCCAAGTTCAAAAACTTTCTTGGCCTCCATGTCATCTCCTATTTTTCTCTCGGGCCTTATAGTTTTTGAGAAGAATAGCCTTGGGGGCAACCGCCCACACCCTAATTGCCCGGCCACCATGTTTGGGTTGTAGAATTCATAGGTGGGGTGCAAGAACCTCCCATGGTGAAATTCTCGCCAAGTGAGAACACAAGGCTTGATGAAAGAATTGAAGATCTCTGTGGATGGTTTGTCCGAACAACCAGTCTCATAGCTAAACTTGCAGGGCAGAGTCAGGTTTTCATTCTCTCTGTAGGGAAGCCAGATCACATTGTCAAAGCCTTTGAAGAACAGCTTGAATAGATGGCCAATGTCTATATCAATTATAATGGTGGATGCTGCCTCTCCATATGTCTGGCAAGCTTTCTCTTTTACTGCATCATCTTCAGTATAATTAACTGAAGGAAAGCCCAAATCATGAAGGTCCACAGAGACTATTTGATGCATGCACAGCTGCAGCCACATCGGAACCAACCACCAGGGGCCATTTTACACGTTGAATTTCTCCATGCCGGCGCATTCGGGCAAAGTGGGTTTGATGCATCATATGGTAAACAGCACCCAAAAGATACTTGCCTAAGGGAATCAAGGTGCCTGCAGCCAGTTCTTCAGCCATTACCATGTGATTCAGGGTTGGCTCATTAGATTTGCCACAAAAGATGAATCTGCACAGCCACATATTCATGAAAGCTTTATATTCTTTTTGTCACCCACGGCACCGGTTGACATGTAAGTTTGGATGTATTTTACCAATCCAACTCCCCGACTTGACCGCCTTCCGGTTGCTATTATTTTTTGTACTTTGAAGGGCACATGGGTGTTTGTCACGTTTAGGCCGCCATCATGAAGATATCCGCCGAGTGAGAGACATTGGGCCATGACCGAAGATAAAAGCATTGGCCGCATCGACGAGAAATGGGTAGTCGCTATCAAGAGAGAGTCGTTCCTAGGGGGGTCTCGACAAGGATAGCTCCAAGCAATGTTGAATATCTTGAGTTTCCCAGGATCGCCGCTCTTGTTCAGAATTCTCCGGTACCAATCTCTCCATCCAGCAATTGGGGGAAACGGCCAAGTCTTGAAGGTATTCGGCCACTGATTTGGCGGGGTAACTCCAGATTTGAAAGGGATCCTCAGAGTTTCCTTCTCGACAAACTCAATCGGGTTGGCATCTCCCATCGGGCCGAGGAAATAAGAATTTGGGTTCACCGCATAGGGAATCAAGATCTCATCCTTGTATTCCTTCAAAGAACGATGCAATCGAAGAAAGCAAATCAAAAGGGGGGCGTAGAATCGGTAAAGAAATTGCCGAATATGTGAGAGAAACGAGAGATTACCGGAACTCCATCCCGGGTCGCCATTGAGATCTAAAGTGGGATTCGAACTTGGATCGAGGAATTCAGGCTGAGTGGCGGCTGCGAGTTTGAACAGTGTTGACCTAAATGAGAAAAGAGTTTGTGATCAATTTCAGAATAAAATCACTTTTATCCCGAAATTGAGGGGGCATGTGTTAACACTGGATTTTGGTAAAGGCCGAGAATATGACAGGAGGGCCAGTACATGGCAGGCTCGCGAGAAGCAAGTGTTCAGGAGCATTCGGCAAGCCTTCATTCGGCTGACTCTGGGCGATTCGGCAAGCACTCATGCGGTCGGCTATCCTTGAAGGCGGTTGCTCCATTCGGGAAGTAAAAGGTGGCAAGTGAGAAGCCGAATAGAAAGCGAGAAACGTAACGATCAAGGACTCCGAGGAAGACCATAGCTAAAGGATCGCCATGTTTTTTGAGTTACCTTTAATACATTGTGTAATCATAATCTCGTAGGATTCATGTTATGTCCAGGGTATAAATATAAACCCTTGACTATTGTAAAGGATATTCACAATCAAATCAATACAACCGCCCCGTGCCAAGTTTTCGAGTCCTTTGTCGTGTCGCCGAAGTTCTTCGAGAGGAGCCATCGATCCGTCGACCTCCGTAAGTACCGGCAACCTTGCTATCATGTCTAGTATCATGCGGTGGATTTAGATATTGATGCAAGTAGTCTTGTTTGTCTCGACCGGATGGCCGCGGCGGCAAAGCGCCCGCTTGACGATCAAGAAGTCTTTGCTTATGCTTTGTTTATCTCGACTAGATGGCCGTGCGGGCAAAGCGCCCGCTTGATAGCTTAGCGAAGCAAGATAGTTATCGGCTCTATTAGACTTGGCAAGATCTAATAGATTCATTAAGTTATCACATGTTGCATGCGTTTAATGTTTTTATATATTTGTAACACTCTTTTGCCCAATCTAGATTGGTTAGTTTCGCTCTTTACTTTTTATAGAATCTATTTACCTTCTAACGTTCTTACTCTTTTATTACTATGATAAATAGATCTCATGCTTATGTAGCCGAATTAGATCAATCTAGATTGTTACATGTTGTGGGTTCTTGCACGTTAGAAACGTTTAGACTTTGATAGGACTAGGTATCGTGCGGCGAGATACAAGTTCTTGATTGGTTTACTCGTGATGGCTTGTATGTTCCTTCTTCATGGGACCCGACTCTACTGAATTGCCGAGTTTGGTTATGCTTTTAACTTGTAGTCAATTTTCACTTGTTCGAACATGTCTTCTCATGCATGCGCTGCGTTCGGCAATCAATGCTTTACGCGTTTTGTCTTCATATTAGCCGAATGAATCATATGCATGATTGGCGCATGCCTTCTATAGCCGTATGTCGCCGTAAGTGGCTTCGGGGCCGTATATACGGAACCTGCTCGGGTCTTATCCTAAGCACGTTCCGATTTTGTATTTAACAATCTTTTTTGTCCCTTGTCGGCCAGACAAACCGACCGGCACGCTTCCGGATCTCCAAACCGCCCCGGACACCCGATTGAAGCCACGCTTTCCGGCTTCTTTGTGTGTGAGGCACGATGACGTCACGCGTTCGTGTCAACACTTAGTTCACAATATTTATTAACGTACTCGTTCCATCCTAAATTATTTGTTATTTTTTTATTTATGTGCCATAAATTTAACTTGATTTATAAAAAAAATATGTGTAATATTTATATCTCTAAATAATTTTTAAAAAAAAAAACTAGATTCAAATTTTTTTCAATTATAAAAAAGAAAAAATAAGGTGCTCAATGATTACAGTGTTCTTTGCAATACAGGTGAAGAGGGAACCAACCTCCACTTATTTTTCTCATGTCCATTCAGTCAAAGCTGCTAGAACACTGTAAATATACATTGGAACTTGAATCTCCCACCTCTGGACATGATCATTGATGCAAGAACATCCTTTGACAACAAGACTTTCAGAGAAATCTTTATCACTGCCTATTGGATCATTTGGACAACTAGAAACTCGGTTATCTTTGATAATGGCAGAGTTGACATCAACCTTTGGAGAAGAAACTTCAAAGATGAACTACGTCTAGTTTGCATCAACTAGAAACTTCTTTGCATAGCTTTGTTTTCTTTTTAGGGCTGGTCCTCCACCTTCCTTTTCTGTTTGCCTTTTTAAATTTGCTTCTTTACGTATAGTTCTTATTCTTTCATTTAATTGAAAATGCAAAAAAAATAGGCCGGGATTTTTCGGCCGGTCAAAATATGATATTAATCGATGATATTTAGGTCCCTGATTGGTTGTTGCTAAAATTTACCACGCCAAAGATTTGGCAAGCCATAATTTTGGTTAGTGATTGGTTGGCTACCAAAATTTACCAACTACTCATATTTGACTTGTCAAATCTTTGGCAACTTTTTTACCTAAGATTTGGCTTACCAAATTCTTGGTACGGCAAATTTTGGATATCAACCAATCAGGCCCTTATTATTTATAAAAATTGCCGACAAATGTTTCTTGGAAAGTGAAAAACGACATATATTTTTGGGACGGAGAGAGTAGCATAATGTCATTAATTTTCATAATCCTTAGACTTACAGGCATGTTCGAGACCACTTATAATCAGATTCAAGGTGAAAATTATTCACCCAAACACACTTAATTTGTTTTTAATTTGTGCTTGGGAAGCCTTCTTCCAAGAAACCGAAGCACTTTCGAGTTAAAAAGACTTTTGGCCTCTTTTTTTTTTACTAAAAATGGCTCCAAATAACTCTTTCTACCATACTTTGTTTGATAGAGCCTCTTTAGAGAAGACTTAAACCCAAAAAGAGCTATATCGAACACGACCTTAGATTGTTTGAAAATCAAGAGGTCATAACAATCAGAAGTCTGCATTGCATCATGCATTCTTGGTACCACAGTCTCCCACGCGTGTTTTGTTCACCGCAAGCATTTTTTACTCATCTTTTTGACGCAAAGTTTTTCTACTCGTTGCCCCTCCCTCTTGCATCCATAGCATACACCGCCTCTCCCGGCCGGTCGCCCTGTCTAGACCGCTAGGGCCACATGGCTCCATGTCACTCGCTTGCGTGTGTGAGGTCACAGAGCGCATGCACAAGATCGGCCACGTCATCGCGGATCGTGGTAGACATGGTGATTCCTTTTGGGAACTAGTTTTGAGGCCTTGGCAAGAATCCCATCCTCATGCACTCTCATCCAGATGTGGAAGGCCCAAGCCTTCTACTCTTCTCTCGTCTTTCGCAAACGCAACTAGCTACCTGTCGGGGGCCAAACAACCGGCTTGTTGGGCTCCCGGCTAAACAGAATTAAGTAAGCTGTTATTATGAGCCCACGCCCGGTCTAATGAAGGCCGGGCCTCTTGGGCCGGCATCCCGACGGCCCAATAGAGAGCCACGGCAAAGGTCCATGGGCGAATTGCGCCGTGCGGTCCCCCGGAGCGAGGCCATGACCCCCGTGGTGCGCGGCGGCTCGCACGACCCCCGCGGACCAAAGGACTCCTAGGGCCGTGACCCGGGAGGCCGCGGCTCGCACGACCCCCTCATGAGCATCTTCGCGAAGAAGCAACCGAGGCTTGCGCTCCACGCGTAAGCTACGACCTCTCTGCCCAAAGACGACCGGGTCAAACCGCGCCTTCTCCGCTCGCATCCCGTGCGGGGGCATGGGCGAGGAGCATCTTGACCGCCTTGTGTGTCAAGACAGGGCATGGACGCAAACGCCCGGCGGCACTTGTTAAAAGAGCGGGCGTGGCCCGACTCTTTGACCGCACTTGTTGACCGTAAGGTGGCGTGGCTCGACGTCTAATCGCCCTGTTGATTGACAGTCCGGATAACCCATCCGTCACGACCCACTCCCGTGCCGTGCAACGTCATTAACTCCGGGACAATATAATAAGCGCTCCAATCAACTGTTCAACCTCTCCGCCCACTGTGGAGACATGGGCAAACACTCCGGCGACGCGACCACACAAGCGACCGTTCCTGATCAACATGTACGACGCAAGGAAGAAGGACGCCGCGACCTCAGGAAGGCAGACGAGCCACTCCACCATCGTCCTTTTTCTTTCTTTTTCTACACGGCACGCCCACTCCTCTCCTGCAGAGAATGTGTAAGGCCTGACCCTCCCTTCATCTATAAAAGGGAGGGCAAGTCACCCTTCAAAACAATGACACACGACACAAGAGATCACAAGATTACCGAAACCCATCGCACACACCACGACACACGCCACGATATTGGCACCATGCTCAATCAGAGACTTGGGAGCCCCTCCCTCTCTCGAACCGGTTGTAACCCCTACTACAAACCACCGCTAAGTAACACAATCCCTTCGAACTGGATGTAGGGCCTCTCGCCCGAACCAGTATACTCCCCTGTATCCACTTAGCGAACTATCCGGACATAAACGCGCATCTATAAATTTACTAGTTAGTGCTTCCATGAAACACCGACAGTTGGCGCGCCAAGTAGGGGCCTTGTGCGTTTCGTCTCCAAACCCAAGCTCTGGATGGCCAACTCCGCCAACTACAACTCCCTCCGGGCACCCACTTTCGATCCAGGAGTCCGGACTTCCTCAACGCCGGGTGGACTACTTCTCCTTCCCCCGCCGTTGACACCGAGGCCATCGGCGAAGTCCTCGTGGTCACCGAGATGGCCTCCACCGCCAGCTCCGGCAAACACGCCGATGGTTGGGGCCGTGCCGACATCTCCGGGCTCGACGACCCGGGGGCTCTACGCCACTTTCCCAGTACCTGCGACCACCTCCTCGATAGCGATGACCCCGACGACAACACACCAACGCTTGGAACATTGAAAAGCTAAGTCGCTTCTACCCTTAGTTCTTCCAAGTTGTACGTACCTTTGCAAAAATGAATCGTGTTTCTGAAATAGAATGTACTTGCGCCCTTTCTATTTCAATAGGAGTACATCCTTTTAGAAATAGATTGCAGTTCAGCCACCTTTTCGATAAGATCTTGAAGTAAAGATTAAGGGAGACTGTTCTGGGCGAAGCTAGTCAGACTGCGACTGCCTACGCCCCGGCGGCTATGGCATCGCTCGCTAGCCTAATCAGAGCCTACGCCCTTGCCTCGAGCTTTTAGGTCTTAATAGCACAAGAGGGTTGTGGCAGAACCTTCCAAATTATATGGCCCACAAGCACCTGACATTGTCCCTAAGACCTCTCGTCACCGTATTTTATGTACCACATAACTTAAAAGTTACGTCGGGTGAAACCCCGATGACACCACGATTCTCCGGGATCCACTTCTTACAAAGAACTTGCAAAGATTACAACCATTCATACAAACATAACAGAGTAGCGAAAGATTTACAAAAGAAGATTACAACACTTGATCAGATTTTGATTAAACAAAACTTAACTGGGTTTGCGGAAGCGAGAAAAGAACCTTGTAGACGGAAGATATTCGATCATACCAAGCCCACTGGTATGACCAAAGTCAGCAACACTAGTCAACACCTGCAATAGGGGTCAAATAAACCCTGAGTACAAAAGTACTCCGCAAGACTTACCCGACAGAAAAGAGTGGAGAAGACTCAGGGATGCATGGTTGATAGGAATCAAGGTAAGGCTTTAGCAAGAATCAAGGACACCTTTACGGAAAAGCGACTAATGTTGATCCTTACTAATCATTCTTATCTGATATTTTCATTAAGCATTAGGCTATCCATCTAGGTTATCCTAGTCTAGAGCAAACACTTGTCAAACAAGATCTCGATTTTAAAACTTTCCAACCTCATCATCTTTCATCATTACTACGATGCCGACGCTTGGTCAAGTCTCCCATATCGTGGAGCACCGACGATTCGAATCGCTTTATATACCCGGTTGGGGCTTCTAGCCACACGATGTATGCAGGACCGAACATCTCGCATACATCAACTCACGCTTGCATTTTCTCTAGACCGAACGGGTCCTAGCCACGAGAGCACAGTACACCATCTCCCTACGCCGTCAGTCACAACCGTCGATGGTGCGCTCGTAGTGTGGGTACACGCTACTTCCCGTCCCGGTGTCCGTTCTCGTATGGATCGTACAAGGGAGCTTACCGCCATTAGCATGCGACTAGTACTATCCAATAACCATCTTGACCACAGGATCACCACAACGAACGGTCCTTAACCGACACAAGTGGACGACACTACACCAGGGCACTAGCCCTTCCTGATGCAAGTCACTCCACCGGCGTCTCAATTTACTCATCATCATGTTCTTATTGAGTATCTTTGACCTGATCGAAGTAAAGGATAAACAATAAGCAACATCAGGTTTTTATAATTGCCCTCAACGGGGATATTGTGATCAATTTTTGAAAACATTTTATTTGTAAAACTTATGCTATCAGCAAGACTAAGCATATACTAAATATTTTCAAATCAAAACAGGTTTTAGGGATAGTATATCAACGTCACGGTAAATGCATCAAGATAGGATATCACTCAACTCCTACACCTAATACATTATATCATCAACATAACATTATAAAAGACTTTCAAAATTCAAGGAATGGTTGAATGCATCCGGGGCTTGCCTGCGTTGCAGTGAAGTCAGTTATTAATCTTGATATCCATATCTTCGACGGAATCACCTCGGTGGGGTTGGATCATCGAGAATCTTTTTCGAAGCTTGACCCTCGCAATCCATCACTCTCACGCCGTAAACTATACGTAAAGAAATGATGTATGCTTAATGACATGATGCGAATGATGCAACATGGTGATGATTATTAACTTGTTAATATCTTGAGTACAACTTTCCTTCATGATATAGTGATGCTAAGAGATCATAGATAACATCGACGACGACGGATTAATGATACGCAATCAACATGAAATGCCGAAGGTCATTAGGGTTAATGACCTAGGGTCATCACTCAATCCCAAAATCAAGCAACACTAACAAGTGATTAAGGGTGATTACTAATTTATTAACCATTTTTACAGTTGTTGAAAGCAACTAATTAACTTGCTAATTGGAGATTAATTAAACCCTAATTAATCAAAAAAATTAACTAATTAAACATTAATTAATTAAGGTATTAATTAAACATAATACAAAACTTAATCAAAACAGGATCAAACTTCATAATTAAGATCATTAGCATCTAATTAACACACAAAACAAATTTCATGATTTTTGGATTTATATTTTAATTATTAAAAATTATGGAAGTTGCATTTATTAATTAAAAGAGCCATTTTAATTGCAAACAAAAGTTACTGAAAAACCTAAGTTAGTATTTTTTACTGCACAGAGAATATTACAAGGTTCACACACATATTTTTATTACATTTTTAACTGCCCAAATAAAATTATAGCAAAAAGGTGAAAACAGCACTCGGAAATTAAAAAGGAAAAAGAAAAAAAACATTTTCTTCCTTTATTTGGGCTCTTGTGCGGCGGAGGAGGGCTTTCGGCGCCCGCCCGCCCGCTTCGGCCCGCTTCGGTGTGCGGCGGCGCCCGCGCGTTCTCCATCTCCCTCTCGGCCGACAGGCCGGTCCCCGCCTGTCGGCCCCTCTCCCTCCTCCTCCTTCTCTCCGGCCGAACAGAGCGGCGGCGACGACGACGGCGGTTTCGCCGTCGGCGATCCCTACGAAGTAACCAACTGCCCCAGAGTGTTTCCCTCACCGAGACGGACTCAACAAGGTACTATACACCCTCATCCACCCTTCGGGACACCGGCGGGCGGCCGCCATGGCGGCTCGGTGGGCGCGGCTGAGCACGTCGGCCCACGGCGTTCCGGCCGGCTTCAAAGACGGTAGCGATAGAATCGAAACGCGGAAACGATCGAGTATCTCACCCCCGAGCACGATGCTCTTGCTCTCTTGAATGGAGATGGACCAGAGAGGGCAGGTGATGGTGAGGCGGTGCTCGGCGGCGCGGACACAACGGCGGAACGGCGTTCCCGTGGCTCCGGTGCTTGACTGAGGAAACCAAGACGCCGAACACGATCAGTGAACCAAGGCGAGGTTAGCAAAACAAAGAGTTGACTTTGAGATGCTCAGACGAGCTCGGGCGAGGGAGGAAGCTCACGGCGGGCGGCGGTTGTCCGTGACCGAGGGAGACGACGGCGGACCAGCAGCTCCGACGGTCTCACAGCTCGACTAATGGCTCGGGGCGTGCGCAAGAGCAAGGCAAAGGTGACTGCAGGAGCAATTTGGACGGCGATGGACGAGAGGTGGGCGAATTTTGGCGGAGGAGCGGTGGCGGTGGTCATCGGCGATGAGGAGGAGAAAAAGAGAAATACGTCGGCGACGGTGGCTTTTATGGGGCGAAGACGTCGACGTGGTGGCTGGAACCTTCGCGACGAGGTTGAGCTGGTTGGCGACGCGTGGAACCCGGGAAACGGCGAGAGAAGCCACGGCGACGGCGGCCGACCGGCCGGCATGGGCAGCCGGTGAGGTGCCCCCCCCTGTCTCTCTTTGTAGCAAAGTGCCACCTCTTAATTCCATTTTCAAAATTACTTTTAAAATTTGAACTGTACACAAAAATATCTCAAAATATAGCTTGTCCAAAATTTTGTGCTCTACAAGTTTCATTAAAGAAGTTTTGTCAGATTCTAAATAATTTTTGAATTAAAATTCAAATTTGAAAATAAAGCAAAAACCCTAACTTTAAAGATTTCAAAATTACTTTTAAATTTTAAATAAAAGATGAAAATATCCAAAAATAAAAGTTGTTTAATTTTTTCAAGATCTACAACTTTCATTTAGAAAGTTTTTCATGAAACTAAATAATTTTTGAATTGGAGTTTAAAACTCAAAAAGGGACATTTTTGAATTTGGAGAACTTTTAAAATTACTTCAAATTTTATTCAAAAACTTGAAAAAACTTTATATACCAAAGTTGTAGAGCTCAAAGAGATGTACAAACTGTATTTTAGGAGTTTTCCCAAATTTTGAATATTTTGAGAAGAAATCAAGAAAGGCGTAAAAACACTTTTTGAAAATCGGGGGTTTTGAAAAGGAGATTCGAATTGATTCTTTGGGCAATTAATTAATGATGTTGTGGCTTTTTTTTTCAAACCCAACCAATAGTACATTTTCAAAGTACAAAGTTCATACTTTGAAATAGTGCCATTGGTTAGCAACTTTTATTTATAAAATTAATTATGGTTAGCTCACCAAAATTGAAAGTGAAATTCAAATTCCAACACTTAGCCACTTGAGCTAGGGTTTGGGATTTGAATTCCAAATTCAAATTTGATTCTTTCTTGCACCTCATTTGACTTGTAAAACATGTTTGATGTGTGAGTCGGGGTTAGCCAAGCACTTGTACACACCAAGGTTCATTTTAGTTAATCATTTTTATAAACAAAAGTAAAATTGTAGGTGAAGTTTAATGACCTACACATACACATACGATATGAAAGAGCGCAAACAAAACCCTAGAATTTGATAAACTCATTTTAGTTATACTGATTAGGGTTTTCTAATCATGAATGCTTAATGCATATTATGATGACATGGTGGGTTTTGGTTAACGTAACACCAGGGGTGTTACATTATATCCCACTTAACAGGAATCTCGTCCCGAGATTCAAGGGTTTAGGTTAAGTAATGGGAAAAGAAAAATGTATCAAGTACATTGATTTATAAGAAGTGCATAAAGCAGTAAGGGTTGGGTTGGAGAATTTTACTAAAATCAAGAGATAACTATCGGTGGTGAGAGTGTTAACAGGAATTACGTATATAGGAATTAAAGAAAAGAATACAACAATAATGGGTTAACTTATATCAGGAACACCGACTATGCTAGTAGTGCCCTCTAGGAAATTCTAGTTTCCGGACGCAGTAGCATAGTCACGGGTCGAGATACCAATATAACACACTATTGCAGTGTCTTTAATATGAGGCATATTGAAATAAGGAGGTCAATAAGGTAGCATGTGTCGAGACTAAAAAGGCCAAGGTGACACATATTGGAAAAGACCCAAGAAGGGTGGGGTTTGAGTAATGGAAAAGGAAATGTGTCAAGCACATTAAGTTTCAAGAATCTCACAAATCAAGAGGGTTGGTTTCAGGGTTACAACCAAGATTAATGTATGGTTGTAAAGCTTAAGCTAAATAAATTTTAGATATGCAAGAACAAGTTTAACATATACAAGGAGTTGGGATTTCAAAGAATAATCCCAAGAGAGTACCTTAATGGTGGAACGTGACGGAGGATGATCATTGATCTCAATACAAACGAGCGCGCCAAAGAAGAACTCATGTGGGCTGCAAAGACACAGGAGACCCCCTGTGTTTCGACGCTGCATCGAGATCGTGGATCATGGTACCATCATAAAACACAATTTCGATAACTCGGATATGACATATGTCAAATGACGAGGTCAAGCAAATGGGTGTGTGTCGAAACTAGAAAGGCCAGGGTAAGACACATACATAGGCGAAGAAATCAAGGTTGTCAAATATTTGCTAAGCAAAAGTTCATTAGCAAATCGAGATACAGGACAAGATTAGTGGGATCTTAATAGCTATGCGAACAATAGCTATGCAAAAGTTCATTACCCACGAAGGGAAGGAAACGAGCCCTTGGATCCATGCGATCGGATCTATGAACTAGATGGACTAGCTACCAGGAGGATGGCGCTGAGCGCATTCGATCTGTCCCGACCCTGCAAACAGGGTTAGAGGGTGCCCCCCGGCAGACCGACGCGTCCCATCGGTTGCCCGACGGTCCAGAGGCGCCATTATTGCTGGGGGCGAACCGTCCAGCCGTGCGCCCAAAACCGACGCACTCCACTACCCCGAAGAAAACGCTTCAGTCTCTGCGGACGTGGCCCACGTCCCCAGAGACTCGGGGGCTACACCCGGTGGGTGCGCTCGCGTGTACCCACCGGAGAAGTCGAAACGACCCCTCGATGACAAGTCCCTGCAGGCGTGGACCCACACCTGCAAGGACTCGGGGGCTACTGTCGGGGGCCAAACAACCGGCCTGTTGGGCCCTCGGCTAAACAGAATTAAATAAGTAGTTATTATGAGCCCACGCCCGGTCTAACGAAGGCCGGGCCTCTTGGGCCGGCATCCCGACGGCCCAATAGAGAGCCACAGCAAAGGCCCGTGGGCGAATTGCGCCGTGTGGTCCTAGAGCGAGGCCACGACCCCCAGGGCGCGCGGCTCGCACGACCCCTGCAGACCAAAGGACTCCTGGGGCCGTGACCCGGGAGGCCGCGGCTCGCACGACCCTCCGTGAGCATCTTCGTGAAGAAGCAACCGAGGCTTGCGCTCCACGCGCGAGCTACGACCTCTCTGCCAACACGACCGGTCAAACCGCGCCTTCTCCGTCTGCGCCCGTGCAGGGCATGGACGAGGAGCATCTTGACCGCACTGTGTGTCAGTACAGGGCATGGACGCAAACGCCAACGGCACTGTTAGCCAGAGCAGGGTGTGGCCCGACTCTTTGACCGCACTGTTAACCAGAAGCAGGGCGTGGCTCGACGTCTAATCGCCCTGTTGATTGACAGTCCGGATAACCCATCCGTCACGACCCACTCCCGTGCCGTACAACGTCATTAACTCCGGGACAATACAATAAGCGCTCCAATCAACTGTTCAACCTCTCCACCCACTGTGGAAACATGGGCAAACACTCCGGCGACGCGACCACACCGGCGACCGTTCCTGATCAACACGTGCGACGCAAGGAAGAAGGACGCCCGGACCCCAGGAAGGCAGATGAGCCACTCCACTATCTTCCTTTTTCTTTCTTTTTCTACACGGCACGCCCACTCCTCTCCTGCAGAGAACATGCAAGGACCCTCCTTTCATCTATAAAAGGGAGGGCAAGCCACCCTTCAAGACAACAACACACGACACAAGAGATCACAAGATTATCGAAACCCATCGCACACACCACGACACACGCCACGATATTGGCACCACGCTCAATCAGAGACTTGGGAGCCCCTCCCTCTCTCGAACCGGTTGTAACTCCTACTACGAACCGCCGCTAAGTAACACAATCCCTTCGAACTGGACGTAGGGCCTCTCGCTCGAACCAGTATACTCCCCCGTGTCCACTTAGCGAACCATCCGGTCATAAACGCGTATCTATAAATTTACTAGTTGGTGTTTTCACGAAACACCGACACTACCAAACCCTCGCAGAAGATGGAGAAACGGATGCCAATCTAGATTTTACCCCAATCAGAACTGCCAAACGTTACATCTTAGATTTTTTGTATCACATATTATTAGACAATTCTGATTAAGTCACAATCAATTTTCTTACAAGCGGTCCAAAACACGCATAGACCTGTTTTGTTTCCACATCTCTCGATTGTGTGGTGTGGTGGCTGAGCCCAATGCAATAAGCCAAATGTAGTGCGTTTCACAAAATTCTTCAACTCACTCAATCGCCTCCCGTGAAAACCATTGTTATTTGGGCCTAAAAATACCAAACCAAAGACTATAACGGTCCGGGTTCACTTAAAAGGCCATGTACGCAATTGAACTGGTAAAACTAGTAAAAACCGACCGTTTTTTTAGAAATCGGTGAACCATCCAGTTCTATATGAACCGCTTCCGTTTTGGGCCTCGACGTCTTTGCCTACACTAGTGCTGTCATGACGCCTACCTCTCCATGCATAACTGCTTGGCCATTCAAGGCCTACCTCCCTCTAGTCTCCACTTATTGTAGGTCTCCACGCCACACCTAGTCCTCGTAAACATCGGTCGCAGCTATTGTGGCATCCTCTTCCATGTCCAAGCTCTCCGTTTTGGGTGACCCGACCTCCCCCACCGCCTACGGCATTGCCAAGCTCTCTGCGGTAAAGCCCTTAGTGTCCGACCTTCAGGTGGGCAACACCGACGCGCTCATCAGTTAGCCTTTCCTAGCACCCCCAACCGCACCAAGCTTTGTCTAGGACCACACGGTGTGTCCGTGTGGTTATTTCACAAAGGATCTGGATATTTGAGAAAAGAAGATGAATGAGTAGTCAATTTATTTTTTTATCAAGATACCGAGGAGAAAATCTTGCACCAGAGAGACTACCGTAAGCACTTTTGAAAGATTGAACTTGCAGATATCAAGGTTAACAAAGTCATCATACATACTTTATTATCTATGGTATACCACCGAAAGACAACATTAAATGGTATACCACCGAAAGACAACATTAAATTCTAAAATAATTTAGAAAAATACAAACAATTGCATTACACACGGTATGTCAGTTCCAATGAAACTTTTAATTGAGTTTAGCTTAATTTACTAAAAGGAAAGTAGGGTAAACAAACCTTAGCCTAAAACATTCCTCGGCTCCTGTTCAACATTTCAACTTGAGACATTGTCATTTAATTTCAACGAGGAAGACGACTTTTATTAGTTCCATTCCACACACTCAACGATCTTGAATAGACACTAGCATTATACTCCCTTCATTTCAAATTTATGTCATTCTACAAATCTCGGGAGACAAAAAAATCTCAAATTTAGCCAGATTTATATAAGAGAATAATAATATTTATAATACCAAATTAATATCATTAGATTTTCATAATATACCCATTTAATTTCATTAAATATTATAATTTTTTATATAAGTTTGATCAAATTTATAATAGTTTGACTCTCTATAAAATTTTAGAATGGAGTTATATTTTGAGGATGTGCGGAAACGTGGGCGTTGATCGAAGGTGGATGAAAGGAGATGTCACGAAGCTGGAGCGCAAGAACCAGTGTCACACGGACCTCTCGTGTGCTACAGCCGTTTAGCACAGCGTGCAGTGCAGGTGAACCGACAGGAAACGCCCATCATCATTTCAACTCCGGAAACAATTGCGCTGCCGTTGCCGCTGCCGTTGGAAGTGGAACGACGCTGGATCCAGCGCAGCAAATCGCCGACGCCGACGTCGAGGCAGCCGCAGCAGCGTCGGAATTTTCGTCCCATCCAATGCGTCCAAAGCCCCCCGCATCCGCCTCGTAGAACCCCCAGCCGGACCCCGGACCCGGACGCCGGTCGCGCTCCGCCCCAGAGCACGAAAACCCCGAGGCCTGGCTTCCCATTCGTCGCGTCGCCAGCCGCCTCCCTCCAAAAGTCCAAACAAACCCCCACACCAACAGTCACAGCAACCTCTCGCTCGCGGACGGACTTGCCGAGCCGCGTCCGCTTCCGGCTTCCCTCGCCCCCGGAATTCCGCGCGACGTCGCCATCAGTCACCGGGCAGTTCGCTCGCTCGCTCGCGCAGGTCATCGTCTCCTCTCCCCGATGACCGAAACGGTTACTCCCCTAGTCCCACCACCACCACCACCACCACCACCAGCGCCGAGCAGTTAGCCAGTTACCACTACTCTCCGCGCCGCTAACTGTCCTCGCCAATCCCCATTCCTCATACCGGCCGATCCCTCCCCAATCGCCGCCGGTCGCCGCCGCCGCCAGCCATGTCCTCTTCCACCACCTCCTCCTCCTGCGATGGGGCGGGAACCCTAGCCCCGCCGCGTTAGCGGGGCCGTCCTGCCGCCGGCGGCGGCGGCGGCGGCGGGTCCCGCGGCGTGGCCCAGGCGGCAGTGCCGCGACGTGTTCTGGCTGGTGGTCTTCCTCCTCCACCTGCTCGTCTTCGGCGCCGCGCTCGCGCTCTTCGGCCTCAACCGCTTCCGCCAGGCCGACCGCTTCAACATCGGCCGCTACGCCAACCTCACGGCGGAGCCCCTGGGGCACCACGCCCGCCGCCGGCTCGCCGGACCCCGCGCCCGCGCCGCCGCCGCCCTCCGTCTACCGCTCCGAGGACCCCTCCGTGCCGCCGTCCGAGCTCACCGAGACGTACTGGAAGTACTATGGCGCCGCGGGCGCCGTCGGGGCCGCGCTCGCGTGGGCGTGGCTGGCGGCGGCGGCCTGGGAGGAAGGACGGCGGCAAGGTCGTCATGCGCACCGCCGTGCACTGCCTCACGGCGTACCTCGCCGTCGTCAGCGTCCTCTGCTTCTGGGGGAAGCACTTCTTCTGGGGCGTCGCCCTGGCCGTCGGCGCCGGCCTGCACTTCCTCTACGTCATGTCTGTGCTCGATAGGTACAGCTCACCCCAACAGTATGTTCTGAATTTTGTCTGTAAAAATTGCCGATTCCATCTTATTTCAGACGAACTTGATTGGATTCTAGTGAATGTGGTGGGTCTGATGCCGACACCGAGTAGGCGAGCGAATTTCTGCAAATTTGAACAATATCCCTTCGCAATTCCTTACACTGTTGACTGCAAATCTGCACAATGTCACCTATAACTGCATGAAGATCCTGCTAGGTGGTTGATTCATGTCTCTGTCGAGGCTCCTTCCCGACAGTTGTCTGCACATGCTGCATAGCTGCATGGATGCACTCGTGTGCCATAACTCCAGTCTTCTTTGCTTCCTTGATTGATATATGACTGCTTAATTTGTATGGTGCGAAGGTTCACATATGTTAGCATAGACTTGTGCCATTTTACATATTATAAGATCACATCGTTGATATCAATCAACCAGCTATTTGAAGGTTGGGACTTGGGAGTGGGAACTGATAAGTGCACGTTAAGCTAAAATTTGTTATGTTCTTTGTATTCTGATTTAGATTACTTGTGTTCACGGTGCACTATCAGATGCATTTTAATGGCAGAATACTGAACAGTTAGTGCTACACATCTACTAACTGGTAGAATTTGACAAACAATGTTGTAAAACTGGACAACTGGTAGCTTCTATCTGTGTCGCCACTCAGCCAGTAATCACTGTTAGTGTCATAAGCAGTCTGATCATGTGACATATCAGTAATATATGTAAATCAGTAGGGGCATGCTCCTTGTGTTGTCTAGTAGACTGCTTTTGCAAAAACTGTTATATAAAATGGTGGGACTGGGACAGCCATAATATCTAGTCTTGAAACCTTTTGCCCTGATTTTTTTTTTAAAAATGAATAATTCACTGCTAGATTTCCAATTAAACTATGTATGCATGGTAGTAGGTCTATATCACAAAAAACTCAGCCTGGGGGGGGTAAGAGAGCCCCATGCGTTTTGCCAAGAAGACCTCATGCAGGTCAAGAAAACTCCTGCTCCCACCCATAAATAGCAGTACCATGGCCCATGTGAGAACAACTAGGGCCAGACCTTAGACCTATGCTTTGGCGTGGGACATATGAGGAAATTTTTAACCCTAGCCTGAAATTGCTCCCACGGGGAGTCGAACCCAGGATGGCAGGTCTATCAACAAAACTCCAACCGGGCACATGTGTGCGACCCATGACTGAGTCAGTTGCAGATGCAGCAGTGTAAATAGCTCTTAGGAGCGCTCCATCTAACCAAGCCTATTCTCCTTCATTTTGTCTCAATTGCTATCTTCAATCATTTCTTTGTCACCTTGGCTGTGTTTGTTATGTCCATCTATATTTGCTTTGGAGCCAAGAAAGGGTCAAGAATTTTTGTCCATCTTTCTGTTTCACCAACGAGCCTGAACCATTCCACAGCTCCTGGTTGTTGAGGACCATGGCTGGAAAGTCCCACCCACCATGTGTGTCAATAAATGTTCTCTTCCGTGACTCATGACAAACTGTGTATGTATATCTTGGACCAGTGTTTACTCCGTTTATCTTGGTTGTTAGCCACACTTGTCTGGCCTCTATATTTTGCTGAATGTTGTGTCCAATGGCACACTGCAATAATCCAATAATTGCAACTCTTTTTTGATTCATAATATGTGGAGCTTCAGGCTGTTTATTCTGGAAATTTTAGAACTCAAATTGCATGCTAAATCACATAGAAACAATACCTTTGTACCTACATGGCCAATACCTCTGTTTCAGCATTACACACTTCTTTGTTTTGCATGGAAGTTACTGTGTTTCTTTTTCGTTAGGTTTCCCTTCACAATGCTAGTACTGCAGAAGGCAGTAAGAATGGTACGGGAACTTCCTGATGTGATGCGAATTGCTTATGCATTCGTGCTAGTCATGCTTTGTTGGATGGCATTATGGTCCTTTGGAATTTCTGGTATTGTTGCCTTTGGCATACCAAATGGTGGGCAATGGTGGCTTCTTTTGGTGAGCTGGCAAGTTTTTACCATACTTCTATAAAAAATATTTAGTGCCTTTATTGCTCAGATGTTTTTTAATAATATCTCCTGTATTGCAGATTTTTTCAGTCAGTTTATTTTGGACTGGAGCTGTCCTTAGCAATACAGTCCATGTCATTGTCTCAGGGATGGTTTTCCTCGTTCTCATTCATGGTGGTCCAGCTGCTGCAACAATACCTCCAAAGCCTCTTCTAAAATCTCTTCAGTATGCTGTGACAACTTCATTTGGAAGCATTTGCTATGGATCACTTTTTACCGCTGCTATTAGGACTTTTACGATGGGAGGTTTGCATCTTACCCCCCTCTTTTATTACTCTGTCATTTAGTAGCTTCCTTTTATATATAGTTCTCATTGTTTTTGTCTTTTTTACCTCACCCCTTGTAGATTCGTGGAATTCGTTCTAAAATTGGCAGCAATGAGTGTTTGCTATGTTGTATTGATTTTTTGTTTCATATTGTGGAGACGCTTGTTCGCTTCTTCAACAAATATGCATATGTACAGGTGAGTGATGTTTATCTCTTCAGTAGTTTTCAAGATGTATACCATGCCTATGTTTAAAGTCTACACGTTCCAGCTGTTTTCTGTTTATCATTTGTTTCTCCATACTGACAGTATTTTCTTATTGTTTTAAGCTATAAGGTTTAGTTTTCTGTTTATCATTTGTTTCTCCATACTGACAGTATTTTCTTATTGTTTTAAGCTATAAGGTTTAGTTTCTGTCAATCAAATTACATTGGCTTGCCTGGATATTTTTACACATGCATGTGATGTGTGACCCAAAACACTGCTTTTATTGAAATGTGAGAAATTATTATTGTAACAGTTCATCTCTATTTCATGCTGTGGAATATTGACTACTGATATCATGCTATCCAATCAATACCTTAAAAATAGTTTTTCGTTTTCAGATAGCAGTTAATGGACAGAGTTTCAATCGCTCAGCTAGGGATGCTTGGGAGCTGTTTCAATCCACAGGCATTGAATCACTTGTTGCTTATGACTGTTCTGGTGCTATCCTTCTGATGAGCACCATTTTAGGTGGATTAATTACTGGAACCTGCATGGGCGTTTGGACATATTTCAAACAAAGTGATAAAGCTGTTATGGTTGGTTCAACCTCCATGCTCATGGGTATGATACTGGTAAGTGCCAATATCTCTATGACTCTATATGAATTTGCATGACTGTAGTAACTAAGGAAAACCATATCCAAGTTTTCTTCATACAGTACAATCTCTGCTAGTTCTGTCAAGATTGACATTTGGTCAATTTTGCAGGTTGGACTAACTGTTGTGGTTGTGGAAAGTGCCGTTACATCAATATACATATGCTATGCTGAGGATCCCCTTTTGATTCAGAGATGGGATCCTGAATTTTTTGAACAAATTTCAGAAGCACTACACCAGCGACTGCAGTACCGAAGTGCACGAGCCCGTCAAATACTGAATGGGCGGCTTGATCATTTGCCACATTCCTCCAGTATTTGAATGAATTGCATGCCAGATATTGCTTATTACTGTAAATCCATTGATACATAGGCAGGCATTTCCAGATCGAAGATTTGGATCTCCCTGCCATTGAAATATATAGATCAAGGAAGATATTTCAAGCTATTGACATTTTGAGAACTGAAGTGCCCCAGCAATCTTGGACGCCTTCATCAAGAACAAAATGTTTTCAAATCCCAATGAAGCCGTAATGTGTTCAATGCTCATGCTTTCTTGGTATGGCGCCATCATTTTTTTTCTTTGTGTAGGCTTTTGTGGTAAGGTAGATACTGTTAAATCCATTTCGAGATTTGTGATGCAGAGTGGGTGCGGTTCCAACATTTGTGCGGGTTACTGCGGCAATGTGATAGGTTTTTGTCTTTCTGTTGTAGTTTATGATAAACTATGGAGAGGAACAGCATCGTGGTTGCTAATTGGCTGGTTGTACAGAACAGTGTTGGTTATTAATGCTTATATACTAGGTGGTCTGACTGATTTATCACGTTTGCTTACGTTTACTTAAGGTTAGAGTTACCGGTTTGAAATTTGGAACGGACAATTCTAAGTTGCTGTCTGGACCCACCCCAAATTGTGTAAGTTCACTCGAATTTAACAATCTGGGGTAAAAAAGCTGGATTTCAGCGGGTTCAAAATTCTAAATGTTTGCAGATATGTCAGGAAAGAAGAGAGAAGTGGTAGCAGTTTCATGTCTTATATTCTCATTGATGGGGGAATAGACAACATGTCTTCTCAAATGGAAAGGAAAGCCATGCCATCAAATTTGAGTAAGCGTGAGTATATTCATACTTCGATAGTGGTTGGTGAAGGCTGGCTGCTGCTGGCTGTTTGCACAGTGCCCAGCAGAGAGAGAGAGAGCAGCAGCCAGCAGCAGCCGAAGCGACCAGCCGGAGCAGCCGAGAGATAGCCGAAGTAGCCGAGACAGAACAGCCGAGAGATAGCCGAAGTAGCCGAGGCAGACCATGGTCCGTGGTGGACCTGTCAAGTCTTTGGGGGAAAAGCGAAGCCGCCATGCCTTTTCTACTCGCGCACAATAAAATAATTTTTTCTTTGGTACGGCCGTTGATGTGGGCAGGGAAAATTCATCTTTCCATTTCCACGGACGCATGCATGTTACGCTATGGAACGACGATATCCAGGCTAGACTTGGGCCTTCTCCAGATCAGGCACGCTTGGCTTGACGTTGAAACCACGGCAGCAACACAAGGTGATGGTGATCATTCCATGGCGGGGCGGCAGGCCACATGAGCGAGCCTCGCGAGTCGCGGCTTTGTGGAGGAGGAGCCGAGGAGGTGTGGAGCGCTGCCTAATCAGGTTTAATTTGTTTGCCGCGTCGTACCCGGCGGCCGGCGACGACTTGTACTTTTTTTCCGTGTAAATGCGACGACTTGTACTTGACCCACTTGCATTGCATGCGCCGGCCGGGGGGGTGCCATCACGTCCGCATCCTGACGTTGACTCGTTCGTCCGAAACCCCACGTTCCGACGAACGTGTCGTCGTCCCCCGGTCACCCGGGCACTTGCCGAGAACTCGCGAGGGCGACGCGCGGCCGCGCCCGCTGCCCGGGAAGCGACGCGAGGACCCATTTGTTCGGCATCGGCACGGCACCCGTTGGGCACAGCACAGCGCACAATGCACACCGCACACTGCAGTTACCATCGCCCCCCGGCCGAGATAAATATACGCGCTGCGGCCGGACATGGCAGACCGGCCGGACGCGCGCAAGCACAAGGCAAAGTCCAACCCAACAACGCTCATCCGCCCCCGGCCGTCCTCTGGTTTCGTTTCCGCGGCCTCGTCGTCGGCAGATAGTACGTGCGGCGCGCCTCCACTCCGGTCACCATCATGTACCCGAAGGCAGACGAGGGCGCCCAGCCGCTGGCCACGGGCATCCCCATCAGCGGCGCCGGCGGGGCGGCTACTACCAGGCGGGCGGCGCGACCGCGGCGTTCGCGGTGCAGGCGCAGGCGGCGCCCGTCGCCGCCTGGTCCACCGGGCTCTGCGACTGCTTCGACGACTGCAGCAACTGTGAGTGCCTCTTCTCCCCTTGCTGCAATTAATTGGAATTGGAATCCATCGATCGGAAACTGACTGACTGACGATGGATGGATCGATATGCAGGCTGCGTGACGTGCCTGTGCCCGTGCATCACGTTCGGGCAGATCGCGGAGATCATCGACCGGGGGTCCACGTCGTGCGGCACCAGCGGCGCGCTGTACACGCTCATCATGCTGCTCACCGGCTGCCAGTGCGTCTACTCCTGCTTCTACCGCGCCAAGATGCGCGCCCAGTACGGCCTCCAGGAGAGCCCCTGCGCCGACTGCTGCGTCCACTGCTGCTGCGAGTGCTGCGCGCTCTGCCAGGAGTACCGGGAGCTCAAGAAGCGAGGCTTCGACATGAACATGGGGTGGCACGCCAACATGGAGAGGCAGGGCCGCACCGCCGCCACCATGCCGCCGCAGATGCACCCGGGGATGACACGCTGAATGATGCATGCTGCTGCCGCTCGCAGGTCGCAGCCAGACTCAACGTGCTGCGGAAACCAAACTCTGTATCGATCGGTCCGCGCTGCTCTACATCCCTAGTTGTGCTATCACTGCACGCCCATGTATGTAACTACCGGTATCTGGTCTGAGTTTCTAAAAAAAAAAAAGAAAGCGTCTGAAATTTATTTTCTTCTCTGGCGACAACTATTGCACATATTTTATATAAAAATTGCAGTTTCAGTTTGCTGTAATTTAGGTAGGCATAATCTGCAATTTTCAAGGAGCTGATGCAAAGCTGCTTTCACCTCAGAGTTGCCTGCACCTCTAGCAACAACGCTAAAACTAGAGCTGGAACACAGAAATTTCATAGCAATCAGTTTATATTTTGATAAAGAAAACACTCTATAGCGAAAACGCTTGAACTGATGCTTTTGTGGACTTGTTGCTTCAATTTTTGGCCCACCATGGCCCATAAACCGCTCCGCAACAGATGTTCCTGCGCGAGCCCATGCGGCTAAGCTGGTGACAACACAGTACCACTGGCACTAGTACCACACCGCTAGGGCAGCATGGTTTATCTGAGCATATAAACCTTACCGTGTGGCCTCTCGAACAAGGAATTGCATCAAGCTATGATAATAAACAGCCGTACTGGTGGGTCCGGTACCCACTCCTAATTACCCCGGATGAAAGGCGCGACTCTGAGCTTGTTTCCCTTTTGTTTCTTTTATTTTTTTTCCAGTCTCAGATTCAGCTCAGAGGTCAAAGTTGGAACAAATTTAGTTTGATAGGGAAAAACGATACCAGGAGAGGCCGAAGTCGTCCAGGACTGGCACATGTCGACTTCGCTCGTCGAAGATGTTGGACGCGGTGCGCCCTTCGCCCGTCACGGGGCGTTGCTAATAATATCGGCGTGTCTGCCAGGCTCGCCGGACGATCACCGCCATGCTATCTTGTAGGCTCGATCATCTCGTCGTCGCTTTGGCGTTTCGGCCGCTCAACTCCCACCACCAGCCAGTGATAGGTTCTGACATAACGACCTGTACCGCAATAGGCAAGAGCAAGGAAATGAGCACATGATGCAATCGTTCGACGAAATGTAGAAATGCCAGCTCAAAAAAAAATGTAGAAATGCCATACTAAGGCAACTATGTAGAGCACGAAAATATTTTTATGATATTACATTTTATATTTTATTTGCTTGCTTGATTTTTTTTTCTAGTCCCCATTGCTTGTTGCTGTTTTTTCTATGTGTTGTTAAAAACAAGATAGTCAAGGTGCGGCGGTGGGCGGGCGGAGCGCTCTGGTCCATGGCGTTTGGGACCAAAACGACAATTGTGGTCTTCCTATTTTTGTAATTGTCTGTATTCTCTTTTGATCTCCCTTTCCAGATGGAGCTTGTGGACCCGGATGAGCTGCAAAACCTGCAAGGAAAAGGGAAGGGACTCGGTTCCTGGGCCGACGTGACAGCAAGTGAGCAACCCCCCCGGAAGCAGCCCAAATAATGCGAAAAGGTTCCTGCGCGAGCCCATGCGGCAAGCTGGTGACACGGTCCTCTAAAAAAAAAGCTGGTGACACGGTATCACTCAGCCACAGGCACTAGCGATACTAGTACAACACTGCTTGAGGCCGAGCGCTAGCTCGTGTGGTGTGGTCTGTCTTTGCAGTGGCAAGCGGATCGGCGCAGTTCTATCCCTGGGATCGACTGCGTTTTCTTCGTCGGGACTTGCTCCCAAATAAATATCAGGTGCCTCTCACACGTGGAACCACAAAGACAATGTGACGCGCCCGTCGTCTACAGATCCATGATGGACCTGGTGATCTCGCAAAGGACGCGATCTAGTAGTTTGAGTGTAGTTGTAGGTTTGCTTATGTACGCGTAGCGTGAGTGTGGTGTGCGTGTGTAGAGTTGGTGTGAGTTGTACATGAGCAGATACTACAGCTGTACCCAGATGAGAGAGGCTCAAAAAAAAAGTACCACACTGCTCGGACAGTACAGTCTATCTGTTAGATAAACGTTACTGTGTAGCTAATTAAACAAGGGCTGCAAGCCTGCAACCAGCTGTGATGAAATGCAACTGAGCTTGTCTTTTTAATTTAAAATTGAAAATTATTATTATAACTTAAATAACTTAAATTAATATAAAAATTGAGCTTGTTTTCCTTTTCAAACTAAAATTTAATAAATAATTTAGATAGCAACATTATACCACAACACCACATCACCATCAGACATCTGACGCTAAAAATATTTTTTTTCCAGTGGATGATCTATCGCTAAAGATTACTCAGAGACTATCTGTCGCTAATTCCTCATTTAGCGATTCATTGTCTGTCGCTATATACATAGACATTTAACATTGAATTGTATGCGTCGCTAAAAACAAGTACACCATCAAACCATGCTCGTCGCTAAAAAGAAGTGGCCCCACGCATCTCACGTGCCCATTTTACATTGAGGTAACACGCAAAATTTAGCCCGAAAACCCCTGGACAATCTCCTAATTTTTAAATCGAGTTGCACCACCGCTGGTTCTTCCTCTCTCATCGTGCTTTCGATCTATCAAGTCCCAAAGTGCTCTAGATTCACCCTCCTTCCCAAATCCTGTCCGCTCCACCCTAAAGCTCCTGCGCTACCGCCACGCATCCGTGAAATTTATATTTTAAATTGTTCAAATAAACTTCGGTTGGAGAAATGAAGAAAGCAAATATGGTAGATTTTGATGAGTTATACACTTTCATTTTTTATAACCTTTTCATTTAAAATTATTTGCTATCCAAAAAATTACCTTAACAAGTCAAAAACAAAAAATAATAATAACAAAGGAAATTTGATGTTTCTACCCTTACTCTAGAGTGTTGTGATTTTGCCCTCACTATTTTGAATTGAGCGTCTATTTACCCCACGGTTTCTAACGATGTAAAATTATATGAACAAATTTGTCTTCTCATGTAAAAGTTAACACCGTTAAAGGGACTTTTACTGGAATGGGGGTAAACTCATTCTACTGATTTAAATATAGAGGTAAATTTCACAAAGTTTAAAAATAAGGAGAAAATCAGCATTTCTCTTCATAACGAGGGTAAGATGCTTAAGCCCCTAATGACAAATAGTAAAGAGCTAAACAATCTATTATATTGTAAATGGGTGTTTAGACACAGTAGCAAAAGTTTTACATATGTCATATCAGGTATTTTATGGGATGTCGGAATGGGTATTCATATGCTAATAAAATAACAAATTATAGAACTCATCAAGATATACAACGAGACAAATATTTTAATCATAATTAATCTGTCATTACCACATGTTTACTATAGCACTACATTATTAAATTATGGACTAATTAGGCTTAAAAAGTTGATCTCATAAAATATACGCAATGTATCCAAAGATTCGATAGGACATGGCAAATCTTTTGCCCTGCCCATCCAAACACCCACTAAATTATTTATATGCACGCACAAATAATAACAAAATTACGAAACAATAACAAAGTATATTCTAAATTTTTAGGTCTACTGAAATAATATTTATATAGCCAAATATCATTAGATAAGGATATACCACTTTTGTTCTTTTATTGAATATAAGTAAAGGTTCAATGCTACCGAGGTGATACAACATAAAATTTGGCCCCATTCTCAAATTCATTTGGCCCATTTAAGGCTGTAGGCGATCTCATCCATCCATCTTGATCCAACGGACGTGAATGCAATTTTTTTCATCGTATAAGTTCGAGAAATCCTATCCGCACCCACGCGCCCACCCCCCTTCCTTTCATCGTATAGAAGAGATTATGAACTTATTTATGTGAGGTCCTGTAAACTTTTGGTCAAATTTGTGAGATGATGTATGTGTGTTTATTGAAATTGAATCCTATAGTTGTGTATCTGATGAATGAACTTTGAAGCTTTGTGTGGCATATTGTTGATTTATGAATTTTTATTTTTTAAATGTTTAAAACTATCTCGTTGGACCATCGGTCGGTAAAAATATATGTACCATCACATGGTACGCCGCTAAAGAGTACCAATGGATTGTCTGCGCCGCTAAAGAGTACCAACGGATTGTGCTGTCGCCAGTAAATATTTAAGATAGCAGATGATCCGTCGCTAAAAAGTCTTTGTCGACGCTAAAGATTTTTTTAGCGGCGGGACTTTCACCGGCCGCACAAGTCTATTGCTATAACTTTTTAGCAATGGATCGTTTTATTTCTATATCCGCTTTTAGTGTCAGATCGTCTATCACCAATTTTGGTGTTGTGGTATAGTGCAAATAGTGTTCTAAGCTCTTGCTACAAAATAGTACTTCCTTTATTTTAAATCGTAAGCTATTTTACTATTCTTATGCTTCTAAATATAAATTATATCCATGTATGTACTAAAGCTATGTATCTAGAAAATTTAGAAAAAAAAAAAATTTGAAATGGAGGTAGTAGAAAAAGAAGTTTTGATCCCTAGTGATGCTTTCAATGAAGCACTCCAATTCACCAATGGGGATGTTTATTTACTAGTCTCAAATTCTGTTTTAGAGGAAGATGGCGTAGCACAAACATTAGAGACTTCTATTCACAAAAAAAGAGAAAACACTAGAGACTTTGAATCAAATTTAGTTTGATTAGGAAGAAAACATACTAGCTACTTTTTTTTAATCTCGCATCAACATCGATTGGATTACGATTTTCTTCATGAATAATATGATAATATGTTCGAAACAATGCGTATTTTTTATTTTGAGAAAAGGTAGCACCTATCGACGTGACAGTAGCACAACTAAAACATCTTTCACTTGGAGAATAACTCTCATTCTCGCCTTCTCCACCCAATATAATTAAGGGTCTAACTCCATCGTCGAGTAGGTTAGAGTATCCTTTTAAATACTCTCTTAACTCAACTTTTTTTTTTAACGGAGCAGAGTTTATGAAAATACACTTGTTTAACTAAAAAATGTGAATCAGAGCTAAAAGACATAGAGTGGACTTGCCCAAGTAATTGGTATTCCTTGGTCCATGTCTTCCTTTGCTATGGAGGCCACATTTGTTTTTTTTCGGTGATGATGGATCAAAATTGGAAAATTGTTACTCTCCGTTTTTAAATTAAAGGACATTTAGTTTTGTTCTAAGTCAAGTTTGAGTAATTTTTAGTCTAAATGCATACACCATGACGTTATAAAAATTTAATGAAACTATTTTTATGTTGAAGAAGAAAGTCGTTTTGGACCATATTTGAGTCAAACATTAGGAATATAAATCATGAATAACTTTTAAGTTGTTGAGTTTGGAAATATAAAAACTATATGAATAAATTTATCTTAAAAAATACTTTTTTAAAAGTATAATTATATCACTTTGTCATGCGTATTTTTACAAAAATATGAAGTCCAAGTTATATACTTTGAAGACCATTTCATTTGTCCAAAAACGACTTTTTTAAATCCTATATGGAGCGAGTATACAAGTTTAAATGCATATATACCATGGCGTTATAAAAATTTAATGAAACTATTTAATGTTGTAGACTTTGACCTATTTTCAACAGATTCAGTCAAAATTAGAGAAATTTGATTTATGATTAGGATAGAGAGTATAAATACTAGGGCAATCTCACATCTGGAAACAAACTGCTCTAGAATGTCAGAAGAATCTATATATGGTTTTAGGCAAACAAGGGGGTGCTTCAAAACAATCTTTTTTGTTGTTGATAGGATGTAGAAGAATCTATATATGGTTTTAGGCAAACAAGGGGGCGCTTCAAAACAATCTTTTTGTTGTTGATAGGATGTGCAAGGATCTGTTTTAGGCAACCATCTGTTCCGAATGAAATATTTTGTGATTATTAAACATTCATGTAATAAGTGGAGTGGTCTGATTCTCTCGTTGATAACACAAGATGCCAGATGTATTTCGATCGTCTAAGAAGTGCCGTCGTGGCCGAGCCATTGCTTCAAGAAAGCACAATGTAGACAGTAATACACGTGCTTTACGAAGAAAGCACAGCTGTGGACAGTAGTACACGCGCTTCACCAAGAAAGCACAACTGGAGACAGGAGTACACGTGCTTCATTAGCAGTGAAATCGTTGTGTTTTTTCGAAAGCAGGAAGTGAAATCGTTGTGAATGTCTTTATCTCGAAGTAGGAGCAAATATGCTTTGTAAGCTCTCCAGTCAGCTGTGGCCATCGAGAAGAAAGAGGAGATGGCCTACTCGCCGTACCGGTGCAATTTGATTACTGCAACTGGAAGCCCAACGCGGACCGCACGGGCCTGCCCACTATGACCCGTCAACCCGTTGCCGCGATGGACACGTGTCGGCGCCTCGGGAGATCCGTCCTCAATCCGACGGGTTCCAGCGCACGCGGCCTCGTTTTCGTCCTCCCCCATGCCTGCCTGCCGACTCATCGCCTTTCTGTTCGGCGGCGGCTTCAGGTCGGCCCGCGTAGGCCGGACCGGGAAACACCACGCACGCAGAGAGAGGCGCACAGGAGCTCCGGGGAATTTAAAATCCGGCCTCGGCAAGTCGGCATCCCGTGTGCGCCACGACGGCGAGCGGGTGCGGCGGCGGGCAGGCAGGTCCCAAAGCCGGCCGGCCGGGGGCGGATCGGATCGGATCGGATGCGTGCTGCTGCTGCTGCGCAACCGCCCGGCTGTCGGGTGTGGGGGCCGGGGGCGACGTGGCTCAAGCTGGAACACTCCTCCGCCGCGTTTTTTAGTCCCGGAAAGCCCTAGATATTTTGGCTCCCTACGCCGACGACGCCTCCCCGCAGCCCCTACATAAGGAACGGCCCGGCAGCCTCCTCCAGGGCGCACCAAACCAAACCAGCGGCACCTCGAGCGGGGAGATTTTTGGAATCCAGCTCAGATTTCGCTCCCTCCGCTCCTCCCTCCGCCCTGGTGAGCCCCCGCGGGCGACGTGTGTCCCGTTCGTTGCCTTTCCTTGGCTTCGACGGCCACCTGTTGATTGCGTTGGCCTCGCATGGCTTCTGCCTCCTCCTGCCAAGCGTGCAAGCTCCCGCTCGCCCGGTGGCCCACCGCCGCGCGCGCCGCGGCGTCTATCCAGCCAGATCCGCCGCGATCCCCGCTAATCGCCGCAACCTGCCGCAACTTCTCTAGCTCATCCGCATCCCCCGGCTCGGCACTAGTTTCTCCTTGCACTTCCCTTTTGTATCTAGCTTCTAGCCCCCTCATCAGCACAATTCATCGGCAGCGGCGCGCCGTCGTCGACTCAGGTGAGCGCTCTCTCATCTTACACTCCTTCCCTTCCCGCGAGCAATTTTCTTCGGTTGGTGGGCTATACTTGCTGCGGTTATCACTTGCATTGCCTTGTTGATAGATTTCAGTTTCATAGCACCAGATTTATGATATGTGCTTTAACGATTTGGGGTCGTGCGGGAAACCAAGGTTTTTTGGCATTTTAGATAGATGACTAATATACATGTGGTAGGTCTAGAAATGTTCTCCTATATATTTTTTTTGTTGATTGATGCAAACCCTCTTTTAGGGCATATGTCACACGCTGCCGCTTAGCACTATATTATTCTTATGTGTCAAATTGCCGGAAAGTTTATATTGTCAGTACTGGCCACCGTAGATGTGGTATTCCTTGTAGTGTTTGCAGGTGCAGGCGACCCTTTCCTTAGATTGAAACCTCCACTGAATTTAGAAGCAAATAAGTTGTGTATTGTATGATATTGTATGTATTCGTGATGCACATTTTTGGGTCCAGCTATATTATGCTTGCTGGGTAGACCTTCATTGCTCTTTGTAATAACAAAGACGAGGATATATTGATGTTTAAGCCAACCGTTCTTCTCATAGGATTTTGTTAAAGAATTAACTGTACTTGATGACTATGTGTATTATATACAACAATAATAGGTAAGAAAGCCAACCTGATGTAGAACACACATTTTTTTGGGGGGACGGAGTAACTATTTATGTGGGATTAATATGAAGAATAACCGCTAGTACATTCATATATTTGAATATTTTTTCATAATTATAGAATCATTAATTTGGGTGCATATCATTAATTTGGGCACATGAGTATTTGATTCTATATAGTGCCATGGCATCAGAGATTCAGCATGTAACTTTGAAAGGGGGGAAAACGTGTGCTATATGGTGCATGAGTCAAGCACTTCTTTCATGATCCAAATGTATATACGAATGCGTGTCTTGGAGCCTTGGAGAGAGAGGGGGGAGGGGTTTGGGGGCAGGCATGTTAAGTCACCGACGTATTCTTCTCAAAACATGACACATTTGATTTGAATTTGAATGATAAACATAATATTAAGGGTAAAGTCCATTTTTCACCATCAAAACTTGTATGGGTCTGATTTCAACCTTAAACCATGAAACCGGGTAGTAAACACTCCAGTTATCAAAACAGGAAGAATCTGGTCCTCGTGCTGGTTTTAAACGTGGTTTTGTATTTTTTTTAAATAATGAAAATCTGATGTACTATCTAACAATTCATAAATGATTTGTTTCAAATCTGAAAAACATGAAACTAGTACCGATTGGTTTATTTACTTGTTTATAATCCATATATATGTATTTATTTGAAGTAAATATATAGGTATTTAGAATAGGTTTATTTCTGTTTCTATAGCTTTATTGCTCCTAGTTACACTCAGTATTTTCTTAAAACAAGTAGAAGAAAACTAGAACTAGCTTCATATATTTATGATTTAAATAAATTAATTATGAGTTTTGGAGACCAAAACAGATTTTCATTATTATTAGAAAATAGAAAACCACCTTGATCAAAACCGTACAGTATGTTTTGACAGTTGGAGGGTGTTTTTCACCCAGTTTCATAGTTCAAAGTTGAAAATCAAACTACCTCATAAGTTTGAGGGTGCACATGGAATTGTTTTCCATTTTTAATGATGCCATGCTGCCATATGTGTTTCTAGATAGTTTGTATAGTGGTTTTGACTGATATGATCATTTTGAAACTGATTGCACAGTAGACCACCCTTTATGTATCTAAAAGAATCAATGTAATGATGTCATATTCTATCAAAATATCATGTAATTTTATAGTGATAACAACATTGAAGGGGGAAATATGAGAGGATAGTTTTCTATTTCTCTGCTCGCACTGTGTTACTGTATGTTTCACATGTTGGTTTCAATTTGCCATATATCTAACAGTTGTCTATAAGATCACCCTTTTGATCAATAAGCCTGTGGCAGTTCTAAGATAGCACTATTTCATTGCACATCCACCTTTAGGATTATCTTTTTCATGGGTTATTGCTGCTGCGGCCTTTCCCAAGTCATTAACTGTTTGATTCAGTGTCACTTGCAATACTAGTTGTCAAAAAAAAATTAATTAAATTTTGAGTAGTTAAATATAATATTGCAGTCATAAAACTAACCTAATTAGTCTACCGGTGTAGAAAGAAACCATCTATGGGCATAAATTAGAAGTTTTGGAGATTGAATCTCCATGCCCCCCACCCCCACTTTTTTTAGATTTGAAAGTGGGCCCAACATAAAAATCGGAGCAAAATTAGACCACATAATTGGTGCCTAGAGGGTCGAGAGATTGAATCCCAGTCCATGCTGTTTTCTTCTTACATTTTTAAAGACTTACAAGTAGTCCCAAAAAAAAAATTGGACCAACATTAAACACACAGTTGGGGAGTGATCTGAAGGCTTGCAGAATGAATGCTACTGAATATACCAGCTAGATAGATGGGAATTTATGAAGTTTGAGTGCTACAAATGAAACAAGTTATTTTTTACTTGAATTTGGAACTGAAAATACCAGAGCTCACATATTCTGATAATTCTGCCTGTGAATGAAAAAAACATGCAAAATGGAATTAGAATCCTGGGAGATATAATACATGGGTCATACCTTGAAAATCCCTTGTAATTTTGAACAGGAAAACAGAAATTATGGGGAAGGGTAGCCTTGATTTTGTCAGATGTGTTGACCTTCTAATTCATGCGAGCTGAGTTAATAGTTTCATGTGGAATTTTGTGGGAGAAGCTTTGGACAGTTGTAAGAATTCAGGTGGTTTGTGTCATTGAAATCCTAGCAAATTGTTGGAATCAGTGTTTTCTTGAATGCTTTGTATCGAATCTCGCTTTTCATTTTCTGGTTGCCTGGCAAGATATATTTATCAGGAGTAGAGAATGCCAGGAGACGGGTGTTTGTGGTTTTGTTTGTAGGGATCTCTTAGTTCAGTTGGAAACATTACACTGTACATTTATATGAGGCGCAATAACGTGAATGAAAACAAACATCTATCTTTCTGTTTGACTTACGGCATGTAGAGATGTTTAGGTGGTGAGCGGTTAATTTTCTATTAGTATGTATGTTGGTGATATCCAATGACCAGCATTATATTCTATAGAATCATGTGTTAATTTTGTTCTTTTATGGTGCTGTTTATTTAGCCGCAGCAAATAACTTCCGATCTAGTTTCAAACTGGTGCTTTGAGCTCAGCATTTTGTTTTTATGGCAGATTGATGCAAGGGGAGGTGACAAGCTAGAGGCAGCAACTGCATAACTTGCAAGAAAATTGTAAGTAATTATTTCGTAATTACTCACATTGCGTATCAGAAAAGAATTGCAAAATTACTTTTAATTCATTGTTGTGATTTTTTCTTGGAACTATGGTGTTTGCTAAACGTATCTAGCCTCACATAGTTCTTATCCATTCCTTGTCACATCGTTGTCAGCGGGCATAAAAATGTGTAGTGGCTGTAGGTGGCAGCTGCCGAGTGCTTGCTGTCACATGCGCTGGGGAGCACAACCATGCTGAGCTGCTAGGGAGGGCTGAGAAGAGTTCTTCTCCACCGTCTATTGTTGGGCTGGCATAGCCATCGGTGGCTAGCTGCTTGATTGATGCTTGTTGCGGCTGCTAGCCCTGTTCATTGGTTTGACAAAACCACAAACCACACCGGGACTGGAACCAACCCTATTGAAACTGTGGTGGTGGAGACTTAAGTGGGTTGGGTTGACTTCGCTCCTAACCAAGGAAACTCATACAAAGAATCATGGGATCGTGGATTGAACCCAAAAAACTAGACAAACCCGTCCCCTTGAACAGCACTGCTCTGTGCTTCACTTCCAAGGCTAGTGACCTCAATGTATGCGCTCATATAAAGCTTGTAGATTACTGAACTGAGTATGCCGCTGCCCAATTCGAGTCCTTCTCTTCTGCTTGAATTAAGCCGGCCTGCCACTGCAAGCATTGAGTTTTATTTGTTTCCCGTCAGATTGATTTTGTCCTGCCCCAATCAAGCATGCCACCACGTGAATCCAATCACCATTGCACGAATGGAGTTTGTTTGCAGCCTGAATCGAGTTTCAAGCCATCAAAGGGCATTTATCGAGTTCACTAAACGTTGGGGAAGGCATTGCAGGTTGGGAGGCAGAGGAAAGAGAAGCAAGAAATGGCCTTGTTTGCGAGCTGGGCGAGGATGGGCATGGCAATGGTGTCCTCCATGGCCTCCGCTGCCCTGTGCCCGCGTTGGAGCGGTTGGGCCTGGAGTGCCGGCGCTGGCGTGGTTGGGCCTGGAGCGCAGCGATGGTGTCAACAGGATGGGCCTGAGCCTCCTTGAGTCCTCGTCCCCGATGACACTAATGATCCTGCCCCGCTGATGCCTGCGTTGCTCCCAGGGCCCTCCCCCCTGTGGTCCTTTGACTCCTTTGACAAGCGCCCTCACCGCCAAAGCGAATGACAGGGGCCGGTTCTGCGGCGAGCTGTGGATGGGCACACACCTATCAGTGCCCTACTCGCAGGTGCCTCATGTCTCTCTATGACTGAGGTGCGTGGAACACAGCCATTGTCGGCCACGCTGTTGCTGTGTGGTGGGACGGTGACCTCCCTTCCTTTTCAGCGCTGAACTGTCTAAACCCCAACCCAGGAAACTACAAAACTGGTCACCAACCCATGCAGACCATACCCAACCCAAACCAATTTACACAGGCATGGCTTGGGTTCAAAACCTGCTCAACCCAGACCATGAACTGGCCTAGCGGCTGTGGCAAGTTGGGCATGCAGGGTGCCCAAGGTGGCTTGCTCGGACAGTGCCTCCACCAGCCACTGCTGCCTGGCCATGGAGGTCAGCTTTAACAGAGGTGCATGATGTCAAATTTATGTTATGATTTTAAGGATTCTATGATCCGTATCTTGATCCCACGTCTGTCCTACCCAAAAACAATCCACAGTCCAATACTTTTTTTTGAACGTAAAATCCACAGTCCAATACTATCATTCAAGCTGGGTAGGATGGTAGGATGATCCATATCGTGGTACCAACAACCTTGACCATGCACCATACTGGTCACTTTGGTCCATAGATGAACCTTCAATCCAGGTCCAGGCCCATAGCATACCTTGACCATACTGGTCACTTTGGTCCATAGATGAACCTTCAATCCAGGTCCAGGCCCATAGCAGATATTCGTTTAGGTGGCGTGGAGCCTTAGGTGCGCTTGGTTTCATTGTATGGGCCCTCTTGCCCCAAAATAGGTTCTAGGGGCATTGGGTCTTAGGCGCTTGGTTTCAGTATTCTTTGGTCTTGAAGGCTCAGTCACACTTTAAAATTCTTTCCATGGAGGATATATATGACCCACATTTTGTTGCCCGCCAAGGTTTTGGAGACTTGAACTTCAAACAGGGTAGTTTATAACTTCTTTAATATTTGAAAAATATATAACAAGCAATATCTGTGCCACTTAGACACGGGCTTCTGTTTTCATCCTTCCCAGTATATTGGTTCGTGTTCTCATCCGTAGCAACACCCGTGCCACTTAGAACATGATGGACTTGTACCTTGTGATAATGGCTTGTGAATCACATTTTTTTTGACCTGGAGTTACACATTTTCCATTAACCAACGGAATAATCCGTTAAAGTAACAGAAGCAGGATGATGAAAATAAGAAAAGATACCAGACAAACCACCTGGTGACAGATCATACCAGTAATTGGCCTGCCTCAGGCAACTAGAGCCAGACCTGCCCCACGTACAGACAGCCCATACAGTCTATCTCAGTATGTTTTGTCCGAGCATGGAAGATAGGATTTGACAACAAATACTTAGCCTGTGGAATGACACCCATCCCTTAGACGGTAGCTTCCTTTAGTCCTGATTTGAGAAAACCTGCCCAGTACTTCAAATAAGCACAGGCTTGACAGTATTTTACATGGGTGTTTATTATTTTCCTACCGGATCAGGCTCTGTTTTGTCTTTTTCATATGGCCCAACAAATGACCAATACCTCTAACTGCATTCTCATATTTTATCATCCTATTAAAACCCTTGATAACTCTTGAGCGAATATAAAACTCAGTTGAGTGGAGACTAGACTCTGGTTCTCCTAGATAGCATCATTGTCCCCCCCAGCGAACCATTTCGTTTTAGAAACGCATGAAGATGTTCCACATGGCTGTCTGTCTACACGTGGTCAGATATTTATAAAGGCCTAGAAAGTGTAGTAGCAACATTTGCACCTTTTTAAAATTTTAAAATTTCAATATGAGAAAAGTCTCATCAAACATCAAATGCAACTAGAAAGCAATCATCCTCTGAATTCCACGGCCCAATTCCAGTATGGAAATTATTTGTATTACATTTACAAGTTCATATCTCAAATCTCCCTGCCACAAATATTTCTTGCTCTGAGTATCATCTCTTTACAATAAATAGTTTCCTTCAGCATCATAAGACAGCATTTTTACTCTTCTTCATGGACTTAATTGCAATCTGCATGTGTTTAGCAATTCATTATAGCACTGTAGTCAACACTAGTTAACCAATTGAACTATATATAGAGAATAAATGTTATACCCTAGCTTAGGAGCAGTCGATGGCTCGGTGTTATTCTGTTGTGGCAGTGTGCTGAGTCCAAGTTGCACAGGAACATCTCTGGTTTCCACTACTGCAAAGTTGAATGGAGTCGGTGACTCCTGATTAACTCCACTTGGTCCTTCAGTCTCATAGATCTGAGAACAATTAATATCATGTCATATGTGTGCTTAGGCAGTTACTTAGTAATCTTTTTGTTTAATTCATCAGCTACCTTTTTATGTAACTCAGCATTTTCTTGGCGAACCAGGTTGATCTTATTGTACAAGTCTGTGTTTTCTTGGTGAAATAAACTTGCCTGCAACCAACAGAGTGCTTAGTCAATGTTACTAAATCAAATAAAAGACTTAACACAGGACTAAAATTCATCATACTGCAGACCTTTCGATTCAATTCGTGAATCTCATCTATTAAGAGATGGTCCTGTTAAGAGCATCAACAGTAGTAACGATCTTTAGTAATTTGTTAAACAATTTCTTATAGAAATTTGATCAAGAATCAGACCTTCTTTGCGCGGACACCACGCAGGCTTGTTTCCAACTTATTCTCTAGTGACTGCAGTTCTTTAACATTCAGCCCAGAAAGATCCTCTCCCATCAACTGCCTGTAATAACCAGTTAATATGCAGCACCAATTAATATTGCGTTTTATACAATTATACATACACAGTCTAGCCATGATGTTTGCCAATTGCCAATAGTGGCTTGACGTTTGTGTTTTCTCTATAAATATTTGGAGCATCATCAGAATATGTTTTGAAATACCCTCTGTTTCTTTTGTGAAAAGGTTGTTTTACAAAATTTGACTAACAGTTAATCAAATTATATGCAAGCTTAGTGTATGAAAATTATATCAATATCATATGGCACAAAGCTTTTAAAACAGCATTGATTTTTCTGGGTTTGATTTATTGTAAGAGAAATTCATGGTCAAAGTACAATTCTAAAGACATTCCTAATGCACCTTGAAGCAGGGGAAGTAGTTTAGCTGTAGCCCTGTTTTGGTTTTATTGTTGGCCGTAGAATAATTTCCACGTGCTCATCTTATCTTGGATGAAGTATTTTGATGTCTACTGTCTAGCCTTTCACATGATAATTGGGCTCTTGCTAATTGTTTCTGTTGTCTATGAATGTGCAATAGTTGTAGCTGCATTTGGATGTTGCATGCTTGTGCATTGTGTTTCTGTCTCTGAATAGTCAAGATTATAATGAATAAATTGCTTGAAAATTTTGCAGGTTTTCGAACCATACCGATAATTTTCTTGCAAGTTGTGCAGTTGTTGTCTCAAGCTTGCTGCCTCCCTTTGCCAAAACTATGAAGAAAAGCACAGGTTATGTTATCAGTGAACACATTGGCACAAATTTTAACTAATATGTGTTGGTAACAGGCACTTGCAGTATAATACACACAGTAGCTCTTAGGTACTCGATTCCAAATTATAAGGTGTTTTGGGTTTTCTAGACACATTGATTTTACTCTGCTGCATCTAGACATAGTTTATATCTAAGTGCATTGCCAAATCTGTCTGAAAAAGCCAAAATGTCTTATAATTTTGGTATGGAACTATGAAAGGACAACAAAACTATGAGGGCTTCTGTAATTTCGTTGCTCACAAGTAACTGAATTTGGTTCGCCTGTGGTGAAAAAAAAAACGAAATTAAGAGGGAACAATGCTTGTTACTAGAACTAGGAACTGCAATCCAGCCTGTCCTATTTGCAATGTGGAGGCTATTTTAGTGTGATTTTGCTTACTTTTGGATCAACAAGCAGTTTGTTAAGGTATTGCCGCGGGTACTGTTGTGCTAAGATGTTGCAAGCAGACTCCATGAAGTCATACCAAGGTGAGTGGAAATTCTTATAAGAACATGTCAGCATAAGTAAATCATCTCCTGATTTTATGATTTGAAGGGTGCTGATTGCCTTCCAGTCAGTGCTGGTTCTTTGTTCTGCCTTCCACGGCAAGCTTTGATGTTAGTAGGGCTTGCACACTATTCCAACTTAATTTCACTGTTATGTGTACGTTCTTTGTTTTGCGAGGTCGTTGAAGACTAAAGGAATATCTGAGGGCTGTTTCTGGGGTGTAAACTATCAGGCCTTTGTGGCATGGTACTTCGGAGTTCATGGGATGTTCTGCCACAGCACTAGAATTTCGACAATCCTGTGTGATGTGTGACTCAAGACAACTGAAGTGGCAAAGAGAATTCCAATTTAAATAACATTACTCTGGATAAGGCATATGCTGACATCTAGTTTTCGTGATGCAAGATGAGTTCCAGTTAATATTCAGTAGTAGAATTTAAGTTCGTACGACACATTGTTCTCTGTTGGCTCTCCTAACTTTTGTGGAAACACTAACTGGTGTTTCAAGGATTCCAGATTCTAGTTCACCAACATGTAAATAAGAATGCATTGATGTTTTGTATTAACGATTATTGTAAAACATTTTAGGACCATTGAGAACAGCGATTGTGTAAGATCCGAATCAGCAAGATTTTGAAGCTGACTTAGCTAACTTGAAAACATCACCGAATGGGATTGTAAAGATTAGTATCTTGGTCGGAGACAGGTATGAACTTCATATAAAGCAGATTAGAGCCCAAAAATCACATCCAGCGGTATGTTGATTTGTAGGGCAGAGGGATGACAGTGTTCCTGGTGCTACTAAAGTGTCTTGGCAGTCATGCAACAATGCAAGTGTAAATGATATTTTTCCTAATAAGGCGTGTAAATGCCCTAAGATAAATGTTGCCTTTTGTTTGATAGAGTCAGATTCGTATCTGAACAATATCAGCAGAACTGGATACCTCGTCCACTAGTAATATCGGCCCAACGTATACAGCCCAGATTTCTTTGACAGATTGGACAGTGGAAATTTGACGACAGCCCATCTTAGATTTTTACATCTTGTCAGCAGAGTCCAACTCTATTTGACAACTTTTCATTTGCTTGTCTTTATTTTTTGACAACTTTTCATTTGCTTGTCTTTCTTTTTTCCGGAGGACTTCTTGATATCTTATATCACACACAATGACCGGGATTTCCACAGATCGCTTTTTAATATTACATTAATAATAACTAGATGCAAGTATGATGAAATATGCTAATTGTTTGGACCTTTGTGAAATTTACGTGTGCAAAAAGAGAAACAAAAAAAAGGACTAGATCGAAGGGAGATTATGTATTACAAGTTTACAACTATAGCCATGATGAACTGCATTTCAAGTATATGAAAAAAGTATATGTTTTACATAGCTACCTATAGCCATCTAACCCTAAATAATAAGGTATGAGACAAAATCCCCATATATTAGCTATAAGCATTATAGCTTATTAGGAATAGATCCACCATCCTACATTTGCATTCATAGGCCAAAAGTATCATGTGAATTGTTGTTAATGCATAAGGACTTGTTAATGCATAAGTAATGCTTCTGTGTTGGTGATTTAGTCTTGAACATAGTTAAGGCATATGCCCCTTAACTAGGACCCATAAGTGTGCAAAGAGGCGGTTCTAGGAAAAATTAGACGATGACATGACTAGTGGTGTGCCTATCAGTAAGAAGCATTTCATATGAGGAGATCTTAATGGTCATGTGGTACTACAAATGCCGGGTTTGAGGTGGCACATAAGGCATTTGGGTATGACGGTAGAATTAGGAGGGAAGAAGAGTCTTGAACTTTGCTATAGTTTATGATGTGATTTAACTAAAACTTCCATTAAAAAATAGATGCCCCATGTGATGACCTTTACTAGTGGCAAACACTATGGATTGACTTCATCCTTCCAAAAAGAGATGGCATACGAGCATTCTTGTATTGCAATAAGGTGATACCTAGAGAGTATATTGTTTCTAGGCCCTGAATGTCTTTTGCTTTTAGTTATATGCTTGTAGGGACCGACAAACCACAGTTACAAGGATGAAGTAGTGGAAACTCAAAGGGGAGGCCTTAGAGGTCTTTAAGAAAAAGGTTATCAAAGAAGGTAGCTTTTACGAACGCTCAGCTGGTTGGGTCCTTTGTGGTGGAACCTACCCATCTGGGTTCAAGTCTTAAACTTGACACGGGTGCTCATATTTTTCTAGATTTATTTCAGGATTTAACGACGCTATGCTTTTAGTGGTAGGTGACGTGCCCGTCAACAGTGAGTCGTCTATGGTGACTTCGTCAATTTCGAGATTTGCCGGTCCATCTTAGTTCTTCGAAGGTGCTCATTGGGGTAGGGTATGCGTGCGTGCGTTCATAGGGGTGAGTGTGCGCTCGTGTATATGAGTGTCTGAGTCTGTAACTGGGTCTTCGCAAAAATAAAGAAGGCTAGATTTTGGAATGATGGAGAAGATGCAAACAACATGTGGGTGATGATGGCAACATATATTTGAAAGGTAGTTTCAAAGGTGTTTGGAGTGACTAAAACAAGAAGACAAAAACCTAAAGATACTTGGTACATGAACAAGGACGTCTGGAAGGCTATTAAGAAGAAAGAATTTTATAGGTGCTTGTACCATCACAAGGGTGTGGACAATGTAGAGAAGTTTAAGGTGGCAAAGAAGACTGCAAAACATATCATGAATGAGGGTTATGCCTATGAGGATATTACCAACACCTAACTACAAACAAAGGAGGGAAGGACATATACGATGGTAGGGTTGATGAGATGAAGATAAGAAACCTCGATCAAGTTAAATGCATTAATGATGATGGATTGATTGCTAGTGAAAGAGGATGAGATCAAACATAAATGGCAATAATGTTTTAGACAAATTATTCAATGGTGGGAATGATAACATAACTATTCCATTAATTGGATGGCTCCTTTGATGACACTACAGGTTCTTGGTGCATAAGATTCAAGAATCTGAGGTATGATAGGCGAACAAGACAAGGCGGCAAGCCCTAATGGTATCCCAATTGAGGTTGAAGATGCCTGAAGGTCAAGGGTAAATTTAGGAGTGTTTGTCAGGGTCTGTCGACCTAAACGATTTTTGTAATCCTTTAGTAAAATATTGTTGGAACTTAAGAAAATCTATGTCATGTAGTGAAACTAACATCGGTTTAGCTAGATTCACAGTCAAAGTTGTGCTAATTATTAACGAATTAAGTGATGAAACATACTTTGAAGCTGTGTGATAGACCTATGGAGCGTTGTTTTTTCATCGACTTAGCATAAATTCTGAACAAATTACATTTCCTTCATCAAGGACATGTACAATAATGTTAGGACTAGTATTTGAACAATTGATGGCATAGGTTAGTTCTTAATTAAATATGATTACATCACAAACCATCTTTGAAAAACTTGTCTACTTGACTTGGTGATGGATGAGGTCACAAGATGTACAAGGAGATATCCCTTGGTATATTCTTTTTTATTATGGATGTAGTGCTAGCTATTGATTAAAAATGGTTGGGAGTAAATAGGAAAATAGATTTGTGGTTCACTAGTACACAAATGATTTCTCTTGACGATGGTATTTTATTTTTACAGGCGGTTTTAATTAATAGACGCCGGTAAAAATCAAATGGTAGGGACAAATTACCGCCTGTAAAAATCCATTTCTACTTGGCGGTTCTCTTAACGAAACCGCCGGTAGATTTCTACTGGGGCGGTTTTAAGAACCGCCAATAGAAATAATTTTTTACAGGCGCCAAAACCAACTACGAGTCTTTTCTGCGCCTAGGATTGCAAAACAACTTGTGCTGCACCCTGATTCACAAAACTGCTATGACATGTCATGCTTCTAGTGGCCCGCGCGCTTGGCTGCCACACAATGGACCACACAGATCGCTGCCACACCACTATGTCATGAAAAACTGCATTGCCTTTTCATCCCACGAGCCCACACATCCTCAGCACCCGCGCAAAGCAGCATCAGTCCAAGCCTTGGATCGCTGACATGGAAGTTTCGACGACCCGATGAAAGGCCACGTGAATCCATCTTAACCGCCCAATCAATTGTGCTTCTTCACCGAGGTGAAATACCTCCCTCCCCTCTTTATCTGTCTCACGTATCAAACACAAACTTAATCGTCCAATCCTTCTCTCTTTCTCACGCGTACGGCGGCACGGCCTCCACCTCAATCTCCACCGCCGGGGTGCCCTCCACCTCCACCTCCGACTGGCCCTCCACCTTCGGTGCAGCAGTGCTCTCCACCTCGGCTGCTGCAGAGTTCGCCCCGGAACAGCTCGGCCTCGAATAACGGTGGCTCGCGACGGGGACGACGTCGATTCTCAGCCCCACGCGGCTCCGATCCGGAGGAGACGGCAGCTCCGATCTGAGGAGGCGGCGGCTCCGCACCGGCAAGACGCGCGGGCGGCGACGGAGGCTCGGCAACACACCGAGAAAGCAGCAACGCTTGGCGACGGCGCAGCCTCGTCGCGCAGCAAGGAAGGCGTGGCCCCGGCGCAAGCCGCGAGGACGATGCTACCCCAACATGCGACCTCGATTCGCAGCCCCACGTGCTGACGCGTGGCTCCAATCTGGGGTGGCGGCTCCGCACCGGCAAGATGTGTGGCAGCGACAGAGGCTCAGCATGCTTGCGAGTCTGCGACAAGCATGGCCGCATCGGCCGAAGGTCACATGGAACTCTTCTTCGTCCTCCGTTCGTTGGCTTGCGGTCTGTGGTTAGTCTTTTAGCTAATGTTTGTAAATCATGGATAATAATGGGGATATGTTTATGTTAGTTGTAGTCGTAAGTTTTTAAGATCTTGTTACGACTGATTATTGTTTCGATAGATTATTGTTTGATTTTTGAGATTTTTTAAGTGATAACCAATTGCATTTTTTGGTGAAAAAAGTGTGTTCTTTATATTTGTAAAGACATTGTGAGTGATGATCGATGAACATGTGTAATGATTGCTACTTGTCATGTATTTACTTCGAGACAAGAAAAAAATCTGTTGAAAAGCAAAGCATGGGCAAAGCATGCAATTTGGGCGGCTGCTATTTTTTTTATTTTGCAAATAATTAGCACAGGCGGATGTTGTAATAGACCGCCCTTTGTAAACTTATTTACACAGACGGTTTACTTAAGTGAACCACCTGTGGAAATCGTATTTCCACAGGCGGTTCGTTAAGTAAACCGCCTGTGGAAATCAATTTTCACAGGCGGTTCACAAGTAACCGCCAGTGAAAATGTTCTATTTTCACTAGCCTCCAGCATAGATGGCACCCTAAAACGCCTGTGAAAATCTGTCTACAACCGCCTATATTGAGCTTGTGTGTACTAGTGGTTACAGAATCTATAGTTGAAAGATTCTAGACTTAGTGAAACTAAAATTGAGCATATGAGGTGTGACTTGGACGCTACAATATACATGAGGAAATATGTTACTTTGGAAGGTCAACTACTGCCCAAGAAGAACACTTTTTAATATCTAGGATCAGTGTTACAAAGAGATGGGGTTATCGATGATGTTATATTAGCATTATAGTTAAGGTGGAGTGGATGAAATGGCACCGAGTATATGGCATTCTTCATGACAAGAAGGTGCCAAAAGAATGGTAATTAAACTTGCGATATTGTATTCTGTAGAATAATGTTGGCATACTAATATGGCACATGTTCACATTTAAGTGTCACATGCATGAATGCATATGTTGCATTTGATTTAAAAATCATACAACACATTGAGTCCTAAATGACGATACAACCGATAGGATAGCGGTAGCACATTAAAGAAAAGCTTGTCCAACATTGATTGAGATGGTTTAGACACGTTCAATGGAGATCAGCACTAGAGAACTGTAAGGCGCAACAACAATGTAGGGATAGACAAGGTCGATCAAACTTGACATGGGTGGTGGCAATGAGAAGGGAGAGAGTATGGATTGTCCTTGGATAGTATTCTATGGAAAGTAGATATTCATGGGTTTGAACCATGACTGGCAAAGGGAGGCCCCCCGAGCACATTGCTCGAAGCGGTATAAGTTGCGAGAATCTGGTACGAACAAGCTTAGATCCCCCTAATAATAATGTAATATGGCTATTATATTGCCTTATATATATATCTACTTTAAGGCTCGTGTTTGGTTTGAACTCTAACCTACCCAAACTTGCTTGTGACTGAAAGGTGTTGTTGTTGTAAAAGCATAAATGAAATACTAAATTGCATCTCTAGGTGCCACTTTTGAAAGCACATAAGATAACACCAATAAAGACTTGAAGTAAGAAGTGAGATAGCTTAGATCCATGAGGATGCATGGTTGATTAATCTTTATTTCATTAGTCTGTACTTTGTAATAATTTATAGTCAGTTGCTTGATTCCTTAAAATTCCATTGTTAAATATATATAATCCAAAACCAACCAATAAAAAATGTGATTCCCAAACCAAGTGTGATGGGCCGGGATTGGTCTGAATTGACATTGCAATCTTTATATACTAGTGCTGTTTAGGGATTATATATCCACGCATGATATATATAATATGAAAGCATGATTGATCAAACCATCTTAAAATGATGATATCCTCAAGACTGAAATTATTTTTTGTTAATTAGAATGCTTGCTGATGTGACCAAGAGTCCAAGACATAACTTACCCACAGTAGTTAACTACTTTATTAGTTTCTAGCTTACGGTGGTGATAGTGAATAATACAACCTGAGCATTCATCTGTACTTATAGGACCAACAACCCAGATCTACAAACTTTGATTTTTCTTCGATCTAGCAAGCTAATAAATCTACTAATTAGCTGTGTAATTTCTTCCCATCCTTAAAACTATAAAATTAAAGAGTATATATCAAGATGAAAGCAAAACATATAGCAATAGTGTAGTTAAACAAGCAAACACTTCAGAATATACAGAAGAATTTATCTAGAGCAAACCTTAAGCTCTGAGTTGGGATTTGCGACGACTTGCTGCTCTTCCTTGGCCTTGCTGTACCGATCTATTACTGATTTCATGCTGCACACAGCACAAATGTCAGTTTATCCAGAAAAAACTATTACTATGTGATTCAGTGTAAAATAGTTAAGTTTAGCTATATAAAAGCTAAATTCCTAATGACAGGAGTTAGATCTAGGCTCACTCTGATCTAGGCTCTCTCTCTATGCGAAAAAAAACTTTCTGATGGTACTAACTAGCCTGTAAAAAACCCCCACACATATATATATATACATACACATACTATATTATATCACCAAAGCCTGTGTGTTTCCTACTGCAATGACATGTGTTGTGTTGATCACATGAAGCAATATGACAAAATAATTAAATTTAGTTTTCCACAAAGCACGGAGAGAAATAGTTCAAATATACCAAACAAGGAAGAAGAGGGGGGAAAACACATATACTAAACCGTACCAAAGATTATATTTATTGTTGGACTACAACACAGACCTTTGCTTGCCCCGTCAAAGAAAAAACTTATGTACGAGTAATTAGGAGTATTATTGCTGTGTGCTGTGTAGTCAATATTCGAAAAGTAATCTTTTGTCTACCTTAGGATTTTTGTACACATGGTGTATATGTCGATCATCAGTAGTCCATGTATGATGTTATTTAGACAGGAAGGAAGGTGCTAGTTACAAATCATAAAATGCAATCGAGAACCAAACTAAAGCAAGACCAACCAACAATATTATATTGCTTCAAGGAATAATGAAATAATTGACATTAATACAATACTAAAGTAAAGCGCGGATGAATCGAAGAGAGACCGTACCTGGTGCTAGAGTACTCATAGAGGCGGCCGGTGCTGGAGAAGATCATGAGGCCGACCTCCGCATCGCAGAGGATGGCGAGCTCCTTGGCCTTCTTGAAGATCCCGTTCCGGCGCTTGGAGAAGGTCACCTGCCGGCTCGTGGAGTTGTCGATCCTGCGGATCACAATCTTTCCCCTCCCCATCTCCGTCCCTCTCTTGACCTGCTGCTGCTCTCGCACGCTCGCTGGAACAAGCAAAATCTATGGAGATATGTTTGTGGCCCTCCAACTCGCTCCAAGAGCAAAAGCTAATAAGGTCGACGACGACGAGGAGGAGGACGGCAGGATCTATCTCCGCTCCAAAGAAGGTAACAAGGAGGAGATCTGGTGGGCAGGTGGGAGCTCTCGAAGAAGAAACTCAAAAAAGCAGCAGGTTTCCCAAGGGAGGAGAGGGGAAATGAATGATGCTTCTTGTGTGTGCGTTTGTGGGAAGAGGGATGGCTTTTCTTGGCGCAGGGTGGATGCAAGTTGCGAGCAGACTTTCCCCTATCTGCTATTGCTTTATTTAGCAAGGAAAGGGAAGAGGAGGCCAGACGCGCACGACACCCAATTGGCTACCCTACCTCATCTCTGGGCTTTCTTTATTGGCTAGTGGTGCCTAATTACCCCCTAAATGCCTGTGCTAATGATAGCCGAGAAAATCGTCGCAATCACGAAAGGTGACCATTCTGAACACGAGGGTGCTCTTTTCTATTGTGTGTGGATGTCTCGGTCAGCTAGGGCCTAGATAGTTCCATCAACTATAAGCAAAGTCCTCGGAAATCGATTAAAAGAAGTATCCTCCGTTTTGATAGGTTGTTTTAGCATTTTTATATACACCATTTGTTTTAGAGTCAAAACATCTTAAGTTTGATGAAAATTATAGAGAATCACAAAAATTCATGACATCAAATAGATATACTATAAAAATTAAGTAATGAATAATCTAATAATATTTATTTGATATTATAAATATTATTATTTTATTATATAAATTTGATCAACTTAAGATGCTCTGACTTTAAGAAAGTTAGAATAACATATAATTTGGAGGTAGTATATTGTTTTCATTACTTTTTTTATTAATTGTCTCCCCATACTCACTAGTTAGTATAAGGAGCGGTTGCTATTTACTTTTGCACTAGTAATTTCAACAGCCAAATGCAACGATCTAGCTACAAATTTTTGGTTCGGTGCGACTAGAAAAACCCAGAAGGTTATGTGTGCCACCAAGCTATATATATATAACTATTATATGTACTATATATATATATATATATATATATATATATATATATATATATATATATATATATATATATATATATATATATATATATATATATATATATATATATACACACACACTAAAAAAAAAACACAAGAGACAAACGGTGCCACATGCTATGCTGCGCACAGAAGATCTCAAACGATTAGTTTGGTTTTAGCGTGGTTAGCAAAGTTCTATTAACAATTGCGGCCGATGGCGAAGATAATATTGTTGTTGTGCCCTAGAGATAGGTGAGTGCTCGTGGTGTTCCCGCCGCCTGCCAGACGGTTAGCCGACGCGTGGAGCTGCCGGTGAAGACTGGCAATAATATCGCTCACAACACACAAGAAACCTATATGCCTGGCCGGTTTTTCATGCATATGCATGTACGCAGACATATGATGTATGCATGCATGTACGCAGTTTTAGGTTTAAAGTTTAAACAGATCAGCGCTTCACAGACATGTTCATTTTGTATATACCGGTCGTTCCTAAACAACAGATTATGTTTATATAGATTGTATATAAAAAATGTATATATATACAGATTGTGTTCACACACACACACACATAATATATATACAATATATATAAATCCATACAGCTTTTTCTGAATTCAAACCTTAGCCTGCGGCTAACCAGGTCAGCCATTCAAAGCAAAAGATTAGCAGTTGAGAAAATTATTGATGTCCTGGCGCTTAACTTTAATTATCTTGACACGCTTGCGTATACTTAATACTACTAAGTGATATTGATCAATCTTTTACTACAACTAATTCTTTGGTGCGCAAAACTAAGGACACGTTTGGTTCCTTATTGTAGGTTTTCAAGCCATGACACAACTCTCACGACATCATTGTTTAAATTTTACGCCATCTCGCTGCCAAAAGTTGCCAGACAGATCATGTGCCACATATAGTGTGGCATATGTGAACCAAATAAGTCATATACACACACATCTGATCTGAAATATAAGCTTATTTACTAGAATTGTTGTTGGTTAGACATTTGTCGGTGTTAGAACTGGCGGTCCTAACACCAACGAGTAAATTTATGGTGCGTGTTCCTAACTCCAGAAGGTGTGCAAGATGAACACAATGGGTTTATACTAGTTCGGGCAAAAGAAGGCCCTACATCCAGTAGGGAGAGGAAGACTTGTATTATCTCGCACCGAAATGCTTGTAGGTAGGGTGTACAAGCTGGTTGACAAAGGGAGCTGGTCCTAAGTCTCATGGATGATTGAGGCAAGTGCCAATATTGTGTGTGTGGAAAATGATCGGGCTTGCCCTTGGAGGGCTCCGGTCCTCCCCTTTTATAGCCGTAAGGGGAGGATAGGGTTTACAAAGAGTGTCCACGCACGTGGAGTGGTGAGGGGCGCCTTCCCTCCAGGACCAAGGCCTCGGAGCCCACTCTCCCCCTCGCGCCGAGGCTCTAGAGTGGGCATCGGCACTGTTGGGCATAACCTGGCACTGTAGATCGTGGGCACAGCTGCGAGGGGTCGTATCCTCAGTCCTGGTGATGGAGGGGACGGCTGTCCCTGTGGAGGTTGGCGGAGAGGTCGTGGGCGGCATATTCGAGCCTTGTAGCTCGCTGTAGCTTTGACCCGTCCCGGATCCGAGGCTCCGAGGGCCTCGGCCCTTGCTGCCGTTTGGGGAGTGGTTGGCGCCAGTCGTCGAGGCAGTGGCTGCCCATCCCAGGTTCAGAAAACCCAGTGTGACTATTGTTTGACCGGTGTTCAGCCTAACCCTATTCCGGTATGGAGGATGACATTGGGTGATGGCATCTGGCGTGGCAGTCGGTCCCCTGGAGCTCCAGCGATTAGACCTGGCATAGAAGTTAGGCAAAATAGTACCCAACAACGGTGGGCGTGGCCACCACTATGGGGGATGACGAAGCCCTGAGCGCGGGTGTGAGCAGTGACGAGACAGCCCCATACCATGGCCTTGTTCTGATGAGAACTGCAAAGGGACAGGGGCAGGCATACGTCATGCCTAAGTGTTCTGGTTTGACCAGGGGACACGACGCGCCCCGCCCGAGGCCAGGTGCGGGGGCTCGGGCGAGACGAAAGGTGGAAGCTCGTCCGAGGCCTCTACAGGGAGGGCTCGGACGAGGCGAGAGACTAGCGCCCGTCCGAGACCTTAACGGGGAGAGCTCGAACGAGGCGAAAAGTTAGTGTTCGCCTGAGGCCTTGGCTGGGAGGGCTTGGGCGAGGCGGGAAACAGTGTGTTGGGCCTTGGTGGGCCGTGCCTTTTGGCCCTTTACCGTCGTATGGACTGGTTTCACGTTTTTTGGGCCTAGTTATGTCTTGGCTTAGGGTACCCTTATTTTGGTATCCAACAACATTTAATCTTATTATCATCCACATCCATAAAAACATCATATAAAGTGACCACGTAAGTTGATGTTTCTAGATTTACATGAAACAACAACCAAAATTTTCTAATTCTCCTATTGTGGTGTGCTTCCGCTAGTGTTTTAGCATACAAAAAAAGTTAGTGTAAACATTTTCTACCGAATAACTCCTAGTGAGGATTCGTATATGCTATGACTAATGATAGTGTTTTATTACTACTTTAAAACACTAGAAGAATCACACCATTTTCTTATAGTTAATCTGCAACTCCATCTATTTGAAGTGATATGTTTTCATATAGGTAGTCAAACTAAAGTACCATATATATGTAGAATGTATCAATGTCCTAATTAACTTACATATATCTAGGATCGATGAAGGGAGTATATGGCCAGCGCCTATAGAAACAAATATACGTATGTAGCCCAAGATAAATGACTTGTTATATTATCTTTGACCAAATCCCAATATATGTGTATCTTACTAACCAGTTAATCTTTCAAGATGAAGATAATTAATCAAAGCCTGACCTTTGAATAGTTTCATAGGTAGTAGTTAAATTCAAAGGTGCCCATTTGTGGTTGCCTTCTGGAACAAAGTGGGTCTTGCATTGATTGATGGAGCATCCAGACTGTAGAAGATTCATCAAGTTCCACATAAACAATATAGCATGCTCTTTGCGCTCTACTGTTGGCATCTATGCAAAAGGAGGAATGCTGTAATCTTCAGTGGGGAGAGCAATACCCTTTTTCAGGTTCTAATCCTGTGTGCTTTATAAGCGAGACTTAATTTTGCGTGCAAGAGGATGACAAAGAAACAAAAGGAGATTTCTAATTCTTGGTGTAGCCTATTTGAAGTCTTAATAGCATCTGCCTTCCATGTTTCTGTAAATTCTCTTTAGCTATCTTTGTAAAACAATCTAGTTGATTCAGGCTTCAAGCATATCAATATATACAGGTGGCAAGTAGTCCCCCCCCCCCGTGCGTGAAAACTGAGCTAGCCGTTGGGATTGTGTGATCAGCGTTGAATCATCTGGACACGTGGCCGTATCACATGCACCGGACACATCCAGTTAAGACGACAGTCACGTTCGGTCGTTGCACAATCTGGTGAGTTTTGTGAGCAATGGCTAGGTGTTAGGCACATATTTAGGCTTGATGGTTGCTCTAGGGGAGCTCTCTTGGCACTTTGAACATCTTGATATCCTATTGAGCTAAGTCAACCACCTTCCTCTCATCTCTTACATATTGCTTGATCCTTAGTGAGATTGTGAGTGATTCTAGTACATTTGCTTGGTCATTGAGCATCTAGTGGCACTAGAAATCATTCTTACTACAGGTGAGCTTATTAATCTTGGTGATTGCCATCACCTAGATGGTTGAAGCAGTGGAGTGGTGTTGGCAAGTGTTGGTGATTATTCTTGGCCACACATAGCGATGTGAAGAAAAGGAATCCTTAGTGGAAATCTCATGTCATTTGGCTACCCTCACTTTGTGTGAGTTCTTGTGGTGTTCGGTGAGGGCTACGCTTGTTGACGCCTATTAGCCACCAAACTACCAAGCAAGCGGTCGACACAACAGGGAGTAGCATGCTAGCAAGCACATGAACCTCATGATAAATCTTGTGTCTCTTGGTGTGTTTTTGTATGGATTGATCTTTCGAGATCATAGTGGTATTCATATCGGTGATTGGCTTCAATCCATAAGGCACAGTTTATTTGTCTTGTGTCTTTACTTGCGTTACATTCATTGTATTAGTTGTAGCCTTGGTAGCTTGTGTAGTTAGTGAGTAGTTTTCTAGTGTAACTAGTAGTGTCTTAGCTTTCTTATGTGTGCCTATGAAAGTCCCTAGTTTGGTTGTGTCTAATTAATAAAACCTTGAACTAACCCTATTGCTAAGTATATAACATTGGAGAAAGGGAAGGTCCAAGCCAAGTGGTAGAGTGGAGATCAAGGTGATGGAAGTGACAAGGAAGAGGAATGAAAAGCGAGAGACAGGTATAGGCTAGGGTTTTTCTATTTCTTCAGCCATAGGAGAGTAGAGAAGTTGATGGCCGGTTTAGGATAGATAACCGTACTATTAAGAAGGGTGATCTCGCGATAAAATAGGTTGTCTAAGTGCCACTATGTGATTTCTTACTCGCATTTGCATTAGGACCTAGTATGCTAATAAATCCTTACAAAATTCATTTAAAAATGCTAACATGGGTGCACAAATGGAGAGATTCGATGATTTCTACAAGTAAAAAGGGTCACTTAGAGGTGACCAGACATTGTCCTGGCAGGGACCGGACGCGTCTGCCAAGCATTGGCGTCTGGCTATTTTTCAGGGGTGACCAAATGTGTGACAACTGGACCGTCTGGTGCCACGTCCGGTCAAGGCGTGGTCGAGCGAAGTAGCGAAGTGACCAGACACTCGGGAGCATTCGATCAGGTGCAGCGGACGTGTCAGATCTGATTTGAACATCTCCGGAATTAGACCGGACTCTGAGGTTGGCGCGTCCGGTCATGTTGGCGGACGCATATGGTCGTCCTGTGCAGAGCGCTTGCGTGAGGTCGTTCCAGCAAGTGGATGCAGCTGGTTAGTGGACTTGGTGCATCCGGTTGATGTTTGACATGTGTTTGAGCGTCACGTAGTTGTTGGGATCATATGGTCGAGCTTAAACCATGGACAAGTGGTGTCCGTCAAGCGACCGAGCGCCGTGGACCGAACGTGTCCGGTCACCCCGAATCCTGCGTGGCTACGTCTGGTCAGTGCACAAAAAAGGGGTTATTTGAGTGTAATGGTTGGGTGTCTTTTGGAGCGCCTATTTAAGGTGTTTGGTTGGCTTTGGAGAGCCTCTCTTAGTACTTTATATCCTTGGACATTTCCTAGAGCTGAGCAAACCTTCTCCCTTATTTTCTATGTATCTTCTTGATCTAAAGAGTGATTGGGGGAGCTTCTAGTGTATTTGACAATTGATTGATTATCTAGTGGCACTAGATACTCAATCATAAGGCAAATACACTAGAAGCTACCCCAATCAATCTCTAGATCAAGCTCTAAGCATATAAAGTGAGAGAGATGGTTTGTTTAGCTCTAGGGGATGTCAAGGATGCAAAGTGGCAAGAGAGACTCCCCCAAACTGGCCAAACCACTTAAATAGGCACAACCCAAAGCACCCAAGTGTCACTCACAGAACAACCTTCATTGCACACTGACCAGACTCCGAAGTCGAGTCGACCGGACGCGTCCGATCTACAGGGCCACTACGTGGCACTGCTGAAAGTCTCTAGTTTGTTTTGTCTAATTGATGAAATCTAGGACCAACCCTATTACTAAGTGTGTAGCATTAGAGAAGGGGAGGTCCAAGCCAAGTGGTGGAGTGAAGATCAAGGTGATGGAGATAACCATAAGTGATCAAGTGCCACCCTTGGAAATGAATAAAGAAGATAAGCGGGATGGAAAGCGAGAGGCAAAGATATATTAGGGCATTTCCATTTTGCCAGCCGTAGGTGAGTATAGAAGCTGATGATCCGGTTTAGGATCGATAACCGTACTACTAAGAGGGGCGATGTCATGCAATATATGTTATCTAAGTGCCACTAGGTGAGCTATTACTTTGCATGTACATTAGAACCTAGTGTGCTAACAATTTTTTATAAAATTCATTTGAAAATACTAACACACGAGCATGAGTGGAGAGACACTTTGGTGTTGGTATATGAGAGTAAGGGATGACGGTGGGACTCGACGTCTTTCGAAAACTAAGAAGGTCACTTAGAGGTGACAGGACGCTGTCTCGATAGAGACCAGACGTGTCCGGTCTGTGGCGGTGTCCGGGGCTTTTTCTAGGTTGACCGGACGCTGGACACCGGGGCTTTTTCTAGGTTGACCGGACGCTGGCAACCGGACGCTCCGGTGGCAGTGTCCGGTTGGGCAAGCTGACGTGGCCGTGAGGAGCAGCTTGTGGACCGGACTCTGGGCGCGTCCGGTCAGGGGGCAGCGGACACGTCCGGTTGAGAAAAATGCTTTCTGGACCTCTCTGGACTCCCACCGGACTCGCCTTGTCAAGGCGCGGGGTCGTGTTAGGGGACACGCCCGATCGTGCCGCGGCCGGGAGGAATGGCGCGTGCATGAGGGCTTCAACAGCGGACACGTCCGGTCGTTGCACCTGGCGCGTCCGGTCAAACTTAACCGCGCAATTGACGTGTCATAACCGTTGAGAACGAGCGGGTGAGTTGAACGCAGTGCCACGGGTGGCCATCCGTGGATCAGACGACGCGACTGGACGCGTCCGGTCGGCTCGACACCAGCGCCCGGTCAATGCTGATTTTAGGCTGTTTTGTGAGCAACGGCTAGGTGCTTGGTGTGGCGCCTATATATGTAGTTTGGGCGGCTTGGGGGAGACTCTTTTGGCACTTTGACATTCTTGACATCCCCTAGAGCTAAGAAAACCATCTCCCTCACTCTGCATACCTCTTGGTGTAGTGCCAATTAGCCGCCGAATCCCAAGTGAATGTGTCATCACAACGAGGAGTAGCATGTTGGCAAGCACGTGAACCTCGGTAAAAACTCCGGCGTTCATTTGGGATTGATCCATCGAGATTATATTTGGATTTCATATTGATTAATTGGATCATTGTTGACACTCCTTAGCGTCAACTTTTACTAGCACTTTAAACCTGAAGGAGAACATGAAAACATACTAGTCTAGGGCTTTATCTCGACAAATTCCACGAGTTTTACATATTCTATATTTTCTAGGGGATTTTCCAGAAAAGGATAAAAGAAGGATTTCAATGCATAATTATCACGAAATTGATCCACATCGGAGCAACATCGCTAGAGGACTCAGAAAGGGTCTAGAAGACACCCGAAGCAGCGGGGCCCGCAGAGGAGATAAGGTGGGGCCGGCCGGCCCCACCCAGGCCGCCCGGGCCCCTAACTCCACCGATCACCGCCGCCTTTCGGAGTCTTCCTCCCTCGGTTGCGTGGAGTCCAATCGCAAAGCATCCCTACGTTGATTTGAGGTCGGTTTGATCCGACCCGGTGCACATGAGATGAAGACGCGGATCGCCGACGTGGCGGTTCCTTGCCCCCTACTCCACCTCGGCCTATATAATGACGCCCAAGGCTCCCCCCAAGAGGCATTCTACACCCCGGGCTTCATATTCTTCATTAGATTAGGGTTAGGGTCCCTCTAGTTGATCTAGTCTAGTTCATCTAGTTCTAGCTAGTTCATCTAGATGTAGCAATTAGGAGAGACTAGTTCTTCTAGATCTAGTCTTGTTTAGAGATTAGAGAGATTGAGTAGAGGAGTAGAGATTCCGGAGGAGCTCCGGCATGTCGGCGCTTCTTCGTGGCTGTATTCTTACGGATTCACTTCCTCGCCCTGAGCTGCGTTCGAGGTACTTTTGTATTTACTATTCGATTCAAGTAAGCGATCGTTTATATTCGTTCTTTAGTTCACATCTCATATTGAGGACTTTGATCTTGGTAATTGCTTGGTTGAAGTAGTATTTCGTAGTGTAGGCGTGGTGCCTAGGCTAGGTTTACTTGTGGATGTCCCCCGATTAGCCGGATAGTGGTAGCTCGCGTAGGTGACTTTATAGCTGCGTTGAATCCTCCGTAGTCCACTTCCGTTGATAGGGCCAGAGGCCGATAGGTGTCCGGTAGGTAGATTACTCTGTTTCTTCTCCTATTCAGGTCACTTGCCCGATAAGACGATATTATACAAAGTTTACCGGTAGTCGAACTAGAGTACATTAGCTATTTCTCTTTTTCTTGATATGATCTATGCCTAATTGTAGAGTTAAGTTTATATACTTTGTCATCATCACAAATTTGTTCCGTGGATACGATATTTAAAACCTCCGGGTAAAATGTGACTTTGGTATGATATCTGTGCGCCATGGATAATCCTACTTAAAACTTATTTAAATAGAGTGCGAGTTAAAAATACCAACAAGCATTTTTGGCGCCGTTGTTGGGGAACGGTTTGCTGATTTTGACTTAGTCTAGCTTAATCTTGTATTATACTTTTATCTTTTCTTATTTTATCCCAGTCTCTTCAATTATTTTTGTGTTCATCCTTATGGATGTCTTTAATTTTATTTCTATCTATCTTTATGACATGTGCGAAGCTTTGAGCCACCAAAATCTATGGAACCTATCATAACACTGGCTATGAGCTACGCCCATGTCTAATTAATATGATTCGGGATATCTTATCACCCGAACTAGATATGGAAGTCTCGGTAGCTAAAATATAATCATTCTATTCTCAAGATTTAGCTATCAATCCTAAACCTTTAAAATTCCACTTTAATGATTTAGACTTCAGTTAGCTAAGATGCTCATAAAACAATACACATTAGATCTTCTCAAAAGAGCATCTTAGGAAAAGTGTAGTCAACTTCCTTTTTTTCTTCGAAAGACATTGGAAAGAATGCAAGGATGGCATGTTGAATGATGCCATAGAAGGAGAGCTAACCCACTTAGAAATAAATTCTATCTTCTCCCCTTCTATGCTCACATTAAATGTCTTTGAACCCATCTCTAAACCCATCCTTGACTCCAATGAATCTTTTTATGCTCTTTCTACTAAACTTCATAATAATCCTAGAAATCTATCAAGACATCTCAAAAATAAGGGTCATGACGATTATAGGAATACCCAAGAAGAGCAACAATGGCAGGAATGCATAGAACATACTAGAAATACGTATGCCATTGTGAAAGAATAGATGGAAGAAGATGAAGCTCTAGCATCTAAACTTGGTTTAAATTCAAGCGGTGAGCTTAAATTAATTTCTAGAACTACCCAAGTTTAGAGGAAACTTTAGGTGAGACCAACCTTGGAGACATCGATTCATGGGAAATCCTAGAAAATAAAACATCCAATCAATGTCATAGGCATGAAATGATAGAGACAAACTTGTTGCCTATAGACATCCATGAATAGACACCCCTAGAGTTTAAAAACAGAGATTACATCGATGAGCATGAGAATTATCTCATCAACACCTTATTAAATCCATGCTCATATGAGAAATCTCCTGAATCTTTTGGTCTCTCTAATATTACCACACACGAGATCTTCAACCCCCTTAGTTTTCCTGTTCATAAAATCATTAAGAGGGTGGTTGTAGATGTATATGTTCATAAATATTATAGATCTCGTTGTAATCTTGATATAGATACACAAAGGCTAATGTTCTAGAGGAACCCACCTCACCAACTTGAAGTACAATAATTAGAAGGTTTGCTAAGAACAACTTTGTGCCCCAAAATAACCACTCTTAAAAAAAATAATTGAGCTTGCACCTTTTGTTATACCCTTGTGAATTGAGCAGAGTTATAATTATCAAAATATTCCTTTGGGTATTTTTGTCACTAACCATTTCAAGTTTGAAGTAAGAAAATAACCAATGGCGGCACCAGGTATGTCAAAACAACCATTATGCAATTTTGAATTACATCCACTCAAGCTTACATTTACTTTGTAAAATTCCAGCTTGGGGAATGGTCTTATTTAGAAAATTCTATATTGCTAATATTGGTTGTCTCTACCTTTATTCAATTTATTAATCAGACTCTTTCATCTCTGTTTGAATAACATTCTATAAACTTTTATGTTACCTTTGCTTGCTATAGTATGTTTAAGGTTTGGAGAAATTTCATATACCTTTTGAATTAGGCATGGTGCTTAGTTTCTTGAGTCATAATTAGACAAGGTGTTTAGTTTGATTCTTGAACTAAGAGGTGTATTGATTTTACTTTCAAAGGCTTTTTGAATTAAGCGTGGTGCTTAGGTTAGAATGCCTTCCTAAGTCAAATTAGACGTGGTGTCTAGGTTGATTTTTGAACTGATAAGATACTGTAGTAGACATTGGATATTTTGAGATAAATTCGAATTAGAGATGCGATGACAGTACATGCTTAACTTTAATAACTTTGTAAAAAAGAAGACATAGCTCATTCATCATGAATGAAAGAACTATGAGCATTAATGATTCATTCACTTTATCTTCTACTACAAGTTACTTTGCCTTAAGTCATGTCTGTATAAAATATGATTTATGCTAAACAATATTAATATTATCTTTTCATTAAGCATAGACAAAATAAAATCTTGGACAAGCAACCTGTGTTCAAAATCTGTATATTCCTTCGGGTATGTACTTGTCCACTAATCTATTACAGGCATAATAATAATTGAAGTAAAAAAAAAAGTCAAAAGATCAAAGAAGCAAAAGATGGCAAAAGAATAAATACGACAAAGGAGTCAAGATGTCTATGAACAACTCAAGATGCAAGAGAAGGAAAGCACCACCAGTCAATTACTCTTCATCACTTAGTGCTATCACGCTCTAATAATAAAGGTAATATTTTAAGATAAGTGGTCACTGCTCTTCTCTTGATCTTGATGTTCACATAAATTAAAAAACACAAACATGTTAGAGTTACAATTTTAATTGATTAACCTAATTAACTCAACATGATCTGTCTTTTAATATTGTTCATAGCACTGTACTCTTAATCTCAGTCTTAACCAAATAAGTTAAAATATTATATTCAATCTTGGAAAGATGATAGTCATACTCATGTGAAAATTTATCCTTCCATTGGTTAAGCAACTTTATTCTTTTACGCCATGTGAACTTAAATGTAACATTAAATGCTTAATCTTTTGATCTTACCACTCATGGCATAAATAAATAATTCATGTAACCCTAACTTTACCTTGTTCAATGTGTCTAAGGATAGAGAAAAAATAAATAAAGAAATAGATTTGGTTTTGTTGGTGTTTTACCACCAGCAGAACCCATGCACTTGATCTCCGCCTTGGTTTTGCAAACAGGACAACACATCGAGAAAAATTTATTAAATCTACAAGTGAGAGTTACGTGAATATACACATTGAACAAGATGCTTTGCCAGCCATAATTAAAAGCTCTACTTCAACCTATTGGTCAAATCAAAGAACAAAAGTGACATCATCATCACTAAAGGTATGCAACATCATAACCTCCATCTCTCAAGATGGAGAGATACACAAGAGTGGAATAATAAGTTCATTTCGGTAAACTTAAGATTCCGTACCCTTGCCATAAGGTAATATGGTAGTTATCTAATTAATTAGTATTTATATCTACATTAATAATTTTGCTTTAGTATATTCATCTTCATAAATATTAAAAAAGAAAATAAAAATCTTTATTGCTTCATTTATCTGCATCATAAAATATTGAAATCCCTACATGAATAAACTTATGGTAACCCTATAGGAATGTTTACTGTGGTGGTATAAATAATAATAATAATAATAGTAGTAGTAGTAGTAGCAGCAGCAGCATCATCATCTATGTTTACTTTCTTGCATTATGAAAAAAAAAACTAAGCCCCATAAGAATAAATATTCTATGTGGAGGCATAAAAAAATAATAGAACTATATATCATGCACTCATATTAATTTCTATGTAATTAAAATAGAAAATTAAAAAAAAAGAGAATCCTGCTAGAGCCTGTCAATTCAAATCAACTTAAAGAATAATCAATTACTTATTGGCTGACCGCTAACCTATTATTAAATTCGAGCCTCGAAGTTTTGGTTTTTCTTGTTGGAGTATAATTATGCAGGAACAACATTATGACAAGGAGAGAGTCTATCGGTGGCATCCACTAAGGCCGGGCCTGGTTACCTCACTCGAAGATCATTAACACCAAGAATTGCAAACATCTAGCTTGGGGAGGAGCATCCCCTAGTTATCAGGTAACTATACCTAGGCGATTATCGAGTCTACTTTTTATAGTCATAAAAATACCAAAAATATGTGAGCACATGAAGGTTCACAATAGTATCATAGAAAAATTTAAAAATGCCAAAACTATATGAGCACATGAAGGCTCACCCTTAATTAAGAAAAACACAAAAATATTCGGGCACATGAAGGCTCGATGCGATCGAAGGGACTAGCTTGGGGAGATGCACCCCGTTATCATCGTGATTAAGGTATGTCTTTACTATTAATTTTATTTTAGTAAGCTATAGTGTGTGTTAGATTTAATAATTAAAGTATGTTTAAAGAACTCTCTCTCTCTAATCTTTTTAAAGTGGAAATGATGAATAGTTGCTCTACTAAAATTTCTTTTAAGTGCCTAGTTTTTAACCATGGATTCTCCCCGAGTTTAGATATGACTACTTTGATATAAGAATTTACTCGAACCTGAAATTTGTGGAGGCACACGCTTGAGCTAAAGTCTAGGTAATTGATCGACAATGATACATGAAGGTCTAAGCTACTATTTATCTTATTCTTATCATTACTAAGTTCTGGAGATTTATTTTGAAAACCTAAAATCTTACATGATGAGCTCTTGTATGACAAAATCTAAATTCCTACCAAAGCCATATATGATACATTTAGAATTAGGAAAATCTTTGCACATTTATGCTGCTTGCTTTTTACATTGAGTTTAGTCAACCTATGGAATATACCTTATGAGAGTCTTGTCATGCTTTTAAAATCAAGATCACTTATGCACTCCACCCACAATTGCATTACTCCTACTCTAGGAAGTAAGCGCAGTCATTTCCACTTTCATCTAGATCCACTTTAAAAATGTTTCTCTCCTACATTAGGTGTAAACACCTAAAAATAGACCCTATAGGATAACCCCCGTTTAATTGCTCTAAGTTCTTATCATTATCTCTTCAATTATTTATATTCAAAGGATACATGTGGCTATGCAAAAGTATTGAAAAAAAAAAAGAGAGAAGAGTGAAAAAAAGGGAGTAAAAGATGGACAAGTGTCCCAGCATTAAAACAATGGGTACATAGATGCCCGCCTCCCAAATTAAAAAAAAAAAAAAAAAGAAAGAAAAAAAAAGAAGAGAGAATAAAGATAGCCCATGTTTTCCCGCGAAAAGAGTTCTAAGGAAGGAGATTATTTTTAAAGAGCAAAAGTAGAATTAGGATTAGCCACTAAATACCATATATGCACCTATCCACCATACACCACACACATGCACATCTTGATTTGATTGAATGCCTTGATTCTCTATGGATCCATTGTTTGACTTTACAATATATGAATTGCAAGTATGTTCATCCTTGTTATTGCCACTCCTATGAGCACCACTATAAATACTTAGTTGTAGGAAAGGCATAACATCATTAATGCCTCAAGAGAGAACCATAAATACCACATACATTGAGAGACTTGAGGGTGTCATACAATTAAGCTCTGAGTTTTATTGCGAAAATTTACAAAACTCTGGAATATTGGTACTGTAAAGAATTTGAGACATAGTGCTTGACTTGATTGTTCTATCTTTCGATTGCTCAATATTTATGCACAAGCTGTAAAGCTCCATAGTTAAAGGTAAAATAGGTAAGTTTGAAAGTTAGAGTAGTTTTGTCTAAACCAAAGGAAAATTTATGTTTAAAAGCAAGTGAGCTTAAAAGAAATAAAAGTATTACAAAGCAATTCTCGATCCAAGTTTATTAAGAACTAGATTTAGATTGTTTGCCAAGGGACTGGCAAAAAGGTAAGCTTGGGGGTATTGTTGACACTCCTTAGCGTCAACTTTTACTAGCACTTTAAACCTGAAGGAGAACATGAAAACATACTAGTCTAGGGCTTTATCTCGACAAATTCCACGAGTTTTTACATATTCTATATTTTCCAGGGGATTTTCCAGAAAAGGATAAAAGAAGGATTTCAATGCATAATTATCACGAAATTGATCCACATCGGAGCAACATCGCTAGAGGACTCGGGGAAGGGTCTAGAAGACACCCGAAGCGGCGGGGCCCTTGAGAGGAGATAAGGTGGGGCCGGCCGGCCCCCCCCCGGGCCGCCCGGCGCCCTAACTCCACCGATCACCGCCGCCTTGGAGTCTTCCTCCCCTCATTGCGTGGAGTCCAATCGTAGCATCCCTACGTTGATTTGAGGTCGGTTTGATCCGACGGTGCACATGAGATGAAGACGCGGATCGCTGACGTGGCGGTTCCTTGCCCCTACTCCACCTCGGCCTATATAATGACGCCCAAGGCTCCCCCCAAGAGGCATTCTACACCCCAGGGGCTTCATATTCTTCATTAGATTAGGGTTAGGGTCCCTCTAGTTGATCTAGTCTAGTTCATCTAGTTCTAGCTAGTTCATCTAGATGTAGCAATTAGGAGAGACTAGTTCTTCTAGATCTAGTCTTGTTTAGAGATTAGAGAGATTGAGTAGAGGAGTAGAGATTCTGGAGGAGCTCCGGCATGTCGGCGCTTCTTCGTGGCTGTATTCTTTTCCGGATTGACTTCCTCGCCCCCGAGCTGCGCTCGAGGTACTTTTGTATTTACTATTTCGATTCAAGGTAAGCGATCGTTTATATTCGTTCTTTAGTTCACATCTCATATTGAGGACTTTGATCTTGGTAATTGCTTGGTTGAAGTAGTATTTCGTAGTGTAGGCGTGGTGCCTAGGCTAGGTTTACTTGTGGATGTCCCCCCGATTAGCCGGGATAGTGGTAGCTCGCGTAGGTGACTTTATAGCTGCGTTGAATCCTCCCGTAGTCCACTTCCGTTGATAGGACAGACAGCCGATAGGTGTCTGGTAGGTAGATTACTCTGTTTCTTCTCCTATTCAGGTCACTTGCCCGATAAGACGATATTATACAAAGTTTACCGGTAGTCAGAACTAGAGTACATTAGCTATTTCTCTTTTTCTTGATATGATCTATGCCTAATTGTAGGGTTAAGTTTATATACTTTGTCATCATCACAATTTGTTCCCCTGTGGATACGATATTTAAAACCTCTCGGGTAAAATGTGACACTGGTATGATATCTGTGCGCTTGCGGATAATCCTACTTAAAACTTATTTAAATAGAGTGCAGTTAAAAATACCAACAATCATCACCTTGGATATTCATTGTTGATCAAGACGGCGATTGGTACGACATCCCGAAGGCATGGTTTACATCCCTTGATTCCTTTCTCGCAGATTACTCTTGTGCACTAGTATAGATTGTAGTATATTAGGGTGCTTGTGTGTTGCCTAATGTATTAGGATTGTTAGAATTGGTTAGATTGGCTTGCAAGCCCCTTTAGGCTAGCGCAACACTTGCTTCGCCATTTAATTTATTAACCGGTTTGTCAAGTGCTTTGTAGAATTTTTATTAGGCTATTCACCCCCTCTAGCCATTTAGGACCTTTCAACTGCTTTCAATGTTGCCTGTCCATTTGCAACGGTTAGGAATAGCTCACCACATGGTTATAAACAACCGGATGCTCTAGCCTCTTTGGACCGAACGCGTCCGTCTCGGAAGACCCTCACACGCACGTTTGCTCAGCAATCAACCAGACACTCACTCACTAGCGTCTGATCAACGACCAGAGAGGTCCAAAACAGTGAAATCCTGACTGGACTCGTTCGGTCACATGTGACGGGAGACGCCCAGTGTTCGCTCCTCACACAGACTCTCACAGTCGTGCCACCTATCACGACCGGATGTGGCACCGGACGGTCCGGTCAGCCAGCGCTCAGTCACTCCAAAAAAAGCTCCGGACAACACCATTGACCGGATGTGTCCAGTCACCTCTGACTGACCCTTTTCACTTTTGAAAAATACCGAGTCCTGCCTCGCAAGCTCGGCAGGAGGGATTTACGCGCAAACTTCATCAACTCTTGCTCTAATGCGCCAACACTAAAGTGTCTCTTCACTGTACACATGTGTTAGTATTTTCAAATAAATTTAGCAAGGTTTTAGGTTAGCACACTAGTTCCTAATGCATATGTGGGATCACCACTCTTCATAGTACGATTATCAATTCTAAACCCGACCGTCAACTTTTTTTACTCACCTACGGCCAGCGAAATAGAAAACCCTAACTTATACCTTTGCCTTTACACTAGTAGAGAACAGACTTTTGATCCGCATCGAATTTTAGCTTTAGTCTCGGTAATTTTTGTGTTCGGGAGTAAAGGACCTTTAGTCCCGGTTGGTGTTATTAATCCAGACAAAAGGGTCTAAATTAGTCCTGGTTGGTATTACCAATCGAGACTAAAGAGTCTTGACCTTTAGTCCCGGTTGATAATGCCAACCTGGACTAAAGATATACCCTTTAGTCTCGGTTGGTGTTACGAACCTGGACTAAAGGTCCTCCAATGAGTTAGTTCAAAAGTAAAGCATCCTATCTAAGGTCACATGTGTTGTGTAGATGGGATGGAAAGGTACATGTGAGGCTATGCATAAGGTCTTGGGTTTGAATCCCACAATCGACTGGGTGGAAGGCATTATTTTTTTAGTCTCAACCGGGACTAAAGGACAATGCCCTTTAGTCCCGGAATCTTGGTCCCGGTTGAGAAAACTGGGACTAAAGGTACTTTCCAACCGGGACTAAAGCCTTGTTGTGTAGTAGTGTTAGCTTTCCATCCCGCTTCTCTTCTCATTTCACCAAGATGTGGAGCACTTAATCACTTGTGGAGCGTCTCACCACCTCAATCATCTTGATCCTCTTCTCCACCTTGTGTCGGACAACCCTCCCTCTAATGCTACGCACTTAACGAATAGGGTTAGTTCTAGGTCTTTCACCGAGATGTGGAGCACTTGATCTCTTGTGGAGCATCTCACCACCTCGATCATCTTGATCCTCTTCTCCAACTTGTGTCGGACAACCCTCCCTCCAATGCTACGCACTTAGCAAATAGGGTTAGTTCTAGGTTTCATCAATTAGCTAAAATCAAATTAGAGATTTTTACTTAAATATTAAGATAAAAATTATAGTGAAGATTAGCTTTGTATGTAGTATAAAAGATATAGATCCGTCTGATCAAATACACCTGATCTCTTTTCAGGACGGTGAACAGAATAACTCGAAGAAACCGAAAGCTCACACAAGCCGAGGACGGCCTGTACATCGACCAATGGGATCAAGGATCGAGTGATGTGACGACCATACTGTACTGCGCCTGCACCTGCGCCGCACGTCTGACTACTTACCAATGGAAAATAGTATGGTCCAGGCTTTTCCTCAATGCATGCAATGCAAACAAGCAGATCACGTAAGTACGCCATCTTTGTAAAAGCACCTTCCAAAAAGAAGTTACAGTTCTAAGTTTGAATTGGATCTAATTTTCTAAAATGTAACTAAGTTTATAGAAAAATATCATAGCATTAATAAGTCCAAACAAATATACAATAGAAATTTTTTTATAATTAATCTAATGATATTTGTTCAGTATCCCATTATATATTAGTGTGCGTTTGCATTGGTAGGATCCAGAGTCTTATAGAAACATTTTTTTTATTCATATTTAAGTAACGTTTTGGATGATGAATCAAAATCATTTAGTGAAACCATATGGCAAGTAGACTGGATTCAGGTTTTAAAAAATCATAGAAATAAAAAAATATGCTTCACAGTAATTCTGATTTTTTTTTGTGGACAAAGGATAACTTAACTGAACTCTTGTTTCACTAGAAAATAATTAACTAAAAGAATATTAAACAGAAGTAGGAAGTGATCGGAGAATTGGTGTGAAACCACACGCTCTAGCCATTTCACGTGTAAACATATAAACATTAAATCATTCCAATTCAAATCACCTGTGGGGAACAACACGTTTTGGAGCCGATTCTTTCTGATTCACATGAGAAAAGTTGAACTTAAAATTGCCTCAATCAAAAAATAAAAATTACTTCTTTTTCACAAGCAGAGTAGTTAACAAGGTTTTATGTTCAAGAATCCAAACACCTGACGATTGGTGTGCCAAGAGAAAAGGTGTGTTGTCGGAAAAATTGCCAACAGATACCAGCTGAGGTTCCACAGAAAGCACACATGCTTCCTCTCATCTTTTAAAAAAATGTTAGGACTCCAATTTTTTGGAATTTGCATTGATTGTAGATTACAATAAGATCTAAGATCTCATAACTGGAGTTTCAAAATTCAATGGGAAAACAATACCATAGTCATATATAGAAGGCAGTATTGAGTTTCTGCCTGATAATAAGTATATTAGTATATACTAGTGAAAACAAGCTAATGATCTTGGGTTGTCTGAAATCAATCATTCTGTCTATGGTTTGAATATGGATCACTATGTTATTTGTTGCATCTCTTAAGATCTTATTCCTTATATTTGCCCACGACACTATAAGTTTAGACCATTAGCCAAACATGCTTTGAACAAATTGACATAGTCTCTTTGGAAACCAATAGCCACCATGACTATATGCATGCATCAGCAGACCATGCTTTGATTATGTATTCAAATACTATAATGAATCATTACATAAAATATGGTAAATCTCATAAAGACGACTAAGACCATTGGAGGTTTGAATAGCCCATGTGTTCACTAATAATGACACCTCTTCTATCACACTTCAAGAAAGTCATATAGAAATTAGAAGTTAGCCGCCCGATAGTGTGGGTGGTGACACGAGTACACATGACTAGTACGTCGAATAACAACAAACATCATTATATTGGGTGGATATACCTAAAATATTCCAGGAATATTTTAGAGAATATTGAAATCTTTTCCAAAGGGGTGGGTCATTTTGTGAAAAAAAATAGTTCTAATTAATTTGCTTTGACATAATAGAGGAGGGTTGTAGCCAAAAGTATCACCCCTCCTCTCAAGTACAAAGTTTCTTTGGTGAGCAGAGTTTTTATTCTTCGTTTCCCCCTCCAGCTAGATCTCTGCTTAGCCTTTCCACCCAAGTTCTAGAATGTGATAATGTCTTCTTTTTTTAAGGAATAATGTGATAATGTCTTCACATACAAAATAGTGAATGCGATTGTAGGCGTTTAATTTATCGTTTATTAGACCATGATATATAACTTCCCGATTATAGCTAACCTAGCATATATAGTGTATGTTATCTTTGTAATCACCTCAAACTATACATAGATGTTATTATTTTCTTTATTCCTCAGCATAAAAATTGCTTATCAGGCCATTGTGAAAGTAAATTTCACTGGCCACTAATAACAAGGCCGAGTTTTTGAAAATTTGGTTGCACTGGTTGTAGCATCAACTTGATGAAGACTAGGAGAATATAATGGGATTGATTCGGTCAACCTCAACTCTAAATGAAAACGATTTAGAAAAGGATGCATGGGACAACCGTTGGACAAGTTTATCATTGTATTCGAGAAATAACCCAATGCTCTATAATTTAGTCTTTAGCTTGTAGTTACTGGGAAGTAGCATTTTGTGTGTCATATTTGCATATCATTCATAGGTATGGTATATAGAACAACTATTCTCAAAAGAGAATGGAGTCCATGAGACACGTGTATAGTTTTTTTTTTAAAATTTTTTGTGGTGGCTGAACAGTGTTGCATCCATACTCTGGCCTTGTTTAGATGAGAAGTGTTGGAAAAAGTTGCAACTGTAGCATTTCGTTTGTGTTTGGTAAATATTGTCCAATCGTGGTCCAACTAGGATTAAAAGATTCGTCTCGTGATTTACAACAAAACTGTGTAATTAGTTATTTTTTTCACTAACATTTAATGCTCCATATATACGGGTAGAAATTGATGTGATGGAGAGAGAGTGTAAAAACTTGCAACTTTCAGTAAAACTTGCATGGAACTAAACAAGGCCTCTACTAGACATAGAGGATCTTGAACAGAATCACGAGAGCTGCATCTGCAAGGCACCTTTCCCCCAGGCCCAGGTCGGAGTACTCTGTTCATGCCTTTTGCACATACCATGTATGGGAACTTGAGCAAAACAAAGTTCTTGGTAACTGGTTGAAGCCCATGTGAGGTAGCATATGACGATGTCCGTAACCAATGAGCAAAGGAGGATATGACTCAGCACCTCTTAAAAATAAGCGACCAACAGGACTTCGATCCAATTTTTCCCCACATAATCTAATGGCACTACTCTCATCACAAGTGTCAATCACCAGCAATACGAAAAGGGCAAGATTCTCGAGATTCGCTCCACCCAATGCAATAGGAGTACTACCGAATGGAGGAGTGGCCTCTTTCAAGCTCTCTACTACTTGAGCACATGCACTACTGATGCGCATGTACGACGAGCTTGCCGATCACGCGGTGCGTGCCTTTGAAGGGCTAGCTTGTTAGGTTCGGGCTAGTTTAGCAGGAATGTTGCGAGTGAGAATTGCCTATATAAATTACACAAGCATTTCTAATAATAATGGTTGTTGCAGGATATATGATTTTTTGGGAGAAGCAAATAAACGATGACTAATACGGAACTGCATGCCACTGGAATTGTTCATTAATCTTCTGCGAAGGCGCGCGCTCATCAGAGGATAATGTTGTAAAACTACTAAAATATTCATGTATCTGTCGGTGTCAGTAGTTAGTACATGTTGATCATGTTATATGTTTCTTCGGCAGTTAGGTGTGTGTATGTGATGATGCGTGTGATATCTCTTTTATTTATGATCATTCAATCTAGAAATAAATGGAAAAAGAACAGAAAACTCCTGTAGCACTAGAGGCCGGCCATATATAGACTATAGACTATAAACCTTTTTTTCTAGAACGACGGGAGTTTTTCCTAACTAGTATTTTAATTTCCTGCTAATTAAGCCATATATATAATCAAGCGCATGTGATGCCTATAGCTAGGAACTGTTGTCTGTTGCAAGACGATCATATTTTATACTTCAGCTACAAAAACGAAAGCAGTTCCATTATCATGTTCAAAGCTTGAGCAAAATAAAGCGGTGCATATATATATATATGATGGAATTCAGTTAAATTCCTGTTCCCTAAAAAAATTTAGTTAAATTCGTTGTTTTTTTTTTGTTTATAGGGGGTGCATTTGTTTGCTCCCCTTAACTATATTGTACCTTTGCCCCCGTAATGCTCCATTACCACATCTCAGCTAGGGCCGTCCCGAGGAAATTCGAGGCCCTGTACGAAACTAAAAAATGAGACCTACTAGTCTAGAAAAAATAGAGCTAAATGTACGATATAATATAGTATGTAGGCCTTGTTTAGTTTGTGTGCAAGTTGCAAGTTTTTCCACTCTCTCCATCACATCAATTTATACCCGCATGTATGGAGCATTAAATGTTAGTGAAAAAAATAACTAATTATACAGTTTTGTTGTAAATCACAAGACGAATCTTTTGAGCCTAGTTGGGCCACGATTGGACAATATTTGCCAAATACAAACGAAAGTGCTACAGTTGCTCAGATTGCGTAAACTTTCGATCTAAACAAGGCCGTAGTTCAAAAGAACAAAATTTAGAGATCGACCCACTACTCATTATAGTTCGCGGTGTTGCGCTGTGATTGTGAATGAATTGAAAAAAACATGAATGATTAATATTACCTTTAGGGCCTCGGCGCCCTGCTGACTGTTGCCATCAATTCGTCACGCTCGGTCACTCGCGATAAGCAGCCGGTGGTCGATAGGGCATCAGGGCGCGATGGCAGCGGCAGGAGGCGTGGAGACCTAACTGCTATGAATTGAGATCGGCAAAACAAAACGACGCCCACTATCCAGTGGCCGGCCAACAAGTCATTTTTTCATTGGGCTAAACTGCTGCTGTGCACGCTGCCGTAATTGGCTTGCTAATGAACCAAAGGCCCAAGCTTCTGCTGTGCTTATCTATCTATTATGTATAAAGAACTCTATATTTGGAGGCCTATGGGATTTGGAGGCCCTGCGCCGTCGCTCATGCTGCACATGCCCAGGGACGGCCCTGTATCAGCCAAGACTGATGTGCCACGTTGAGTTTAGTGATTAACCACCAACTCAATCAATATAATCATCATCATCGTATAATAACAAATATACTCTCCCTCCAATCACAAATACAATGATGACCTTCATTTCTACAGGAAAAGGAGGTCACCCTAGATATTTGCTCGGGATTCATACGCAAGCCCTGAGAGAGGGAGGTGTGGTCAGCTAAGGGGGAAAAGAGATGGAGTGGCGTGGGAGGATGGATCAGAACGAGGCTAGGGGGGGGAGAGAGAGAGAGAGAGAGAGAGAGAGAGAGAGAGTATCTTATGAAGCATGGACCCTAGCCATCGAACTTAACTAGATCGAAATAAAATTTCAAGTCCTTGCCCTTATCACTATCGGCTAGTATTTAAATTTGATAAAAAAAATACTATCAACATCAATTTTTAATTGCAACTGACAGTAATAATGAGCTATTATTTCTATCGCTGGATTTATAAAATCTAGAAGAACGGGGAAGAACATTTGTGTTGTTGCGCCCCCAAAAGACTTGATTGTTTGCCTACTCATGCAGGTACACATGCAGACAAAGTTTTGGAGGCCTGCCGCTCAAGCCCCTCATTCGCATAAGGGACTCAAACCAAACATTAAAGAGAGCATGTAGCACATGAATGAGAACACAATGGATAGAGTGTGGAAGAAGAAGACTTCTCTAAGAAGGAGGAGGCACACCCTCAAAGAAGCTTCTGGTGTGGGGGGATAAACTTGGACAGGTTCTAAGAGGGATAGAAAGGTAAAATCATGCCTGGCTTGGTATAGTGATAGGCCCCCTAAACTAGGGGTATGAACATGGATAGGATCTAGGAGGGATAGAAAGGTAAAGTCATGTCTGACATGCTATAGTGATAGGCCCTCTGGACTAAGGGTATGAACCTAGATAGGATCTAGGAGGGATAGAAAGGTAAAGTCATGCTTGACCTGCTAAAGTGACATGCTCCATGCTTTTACTCATTTGCCCCTTTAGAACCACATGTTTATCCCTTGCGTGCCCTTTCCAACTGTTGCCTTGAGCTGCAAAAGATGTCCCAACACATCATGTCTGGGCGTAGGCGTTGGCATGGCATAGCGTGTGTGGCCCCCTAACTCTCCTCGTTAACTTGTCTATAGGAGCACACACTATCTATTTAAGTTGAGCACCTTCTTTGTGGGGGTTTTTATGTGGTATTAATCTTGCTTTTAAATATATAGACCATTAGAATTTCTTTGATTAATTGCTAGACTATGGATGGACTAGGTCCAATTAACCCAACAGGGAGGACCTCTTCTTACAAAGTGTTGCGGCACACTTGGGGGACCCACACTCTGTCGGTTGAGTATTATTCCTTAGGTTGATTCTGGCCCTGATCAAGGCACAGATCACCTATTCTTAACTTCTACCTTGGTGCTTTCACACCGTGGTCAATAGTCAATTATCACTTGTTCTTAACTTCTGTATTGGTGTTTTCACACTTCAGTCAATAGTCAATTTCTTAACTGAGTGTCGACACACTCAACTCATGATCAGCCTAGCTGTCTTTTCTACCCTCTTCATCACAAAGAACAAGAACATGCATGGTCCACACAATGCGTGTGCATCATACCTAGGTCGATATGTTAATTTGCACAAGTGGACGCATAAATTAACTCATGGGCAAGACTTAAGAGATTATTTCTAGTAATTTTGGTGGCTTTGATGCACCGTGATAGATGACCCCCAGTCTTTTATATTTGAAAATTAAAGTAGCCTTTTTCAATTTCTTGTTTCTTTATATAAGCTATGACGCCTTGTTCCGGTAAAACTATACTTGTGTAGCGTTGAAACAAAAATACTATATTATCTTGTGAATGGGAGAGGGTGGCAAAAATGGTAAGTATCCTCTTTGTTTTATTGGCAAAGTGTGGAAGCGTCAAAAGTGAAATGTTTCTTTCAACGCACAGCTTTTTTTTTTTTTTTTTTTTTGGAGGGGCGCGGCTTGTCAAAAACGCTGCCGGCTGCCGCCCACGTGCATAGGATCCCTGCGGCCCATGGTGCGGTGTCCCTATCCATCATGAGCTCTCGTCGTCCTCCCAAGTCCCACCCAGTGAGGGTGAGGCAGTGACCTAATCCCAGGGTGCGGCCGGCTGGCCGGTCTTGCAAGTTGCACCTTCCAAATAGAGTAGCGACCTTAGCTATTTCCGGTTGGTCCTGATCTGCGAAGATCGGGCATCCAGGCATGTGCGCATCATCATCAGCCTCAGAAAGAATCTCGTTGATTCGGCGGACCACAGACCAGCTCGCCCGTCGTCATCTGCGGTCGCTTCACCAACCCTGCAAGGAAACGGAGGGACTACTCCATCCGTCCTATAATTTTTCATTTTTCGATAAATGACTACCGCTATTTTTAACAAATAACAAGTATGATCAATTAGTATCGATAGAAAGATCTTTGAATTTAGTTTTTTTAACAAATTTATTTGAAAACATAAATATTGCACGTATTTTCTATAAATCGAATTAAATTTATGGCACGCATATTCAAAGCGACAATAATTCTGAGACAGAGGAAGCAGAGAGTACTAAGCAGGTGGGAAGTCATACGCGGGTGTGTAGTACATTTGATTTATTTATTATATTATATTATATACTTTCTCCGTCCCTGAAAGCTTCAACTCCTAGAATCTATGTTAGTCAAACTTTTTTAAATTTAGCCAATTCTATAGAAAAGAGTATCAATATCTATGATATAAAATGAGTGTCTTATGAAATATATTATCTTATCTTATAAGTCTAATGGTACTAATTTGATACTATAAGTATTAATTTTTTTTAGATTTTTTATTAAATTTTAAAAAAATTAACTTACTAGAAATTAAAGCTTTCAAGAGCAGGGGGAGTATATAATACAGGCGCTGATTAGGTTATTATATAAATTTGGTTCCCTTTCCTGTCCAGTTAACACCTGCCTGGCGGCGGGCTTGACCTGACCCCGCGTGCCTTCAATAATTAGCGGCAGCGAAAAAAAATAAAGAAAACCACGGCAACAAGGCGGGGGACCAGCCAGAGCCCATCGGCCGGATACCACATCTCCGTACCTGGGCTGACAGCTCGGGTTCATGCTTGTTGGGCTCCTTGTATACAGCGACTAGAAAGGAGGCTTGGGCTTGTGCTCGTCTCAAAACGAGAAGAAGCCTCGGCCCTGCCGTGCCGCCGCTCGTTGTTGGGCCGAGACAAAAGCATAGCTTGTGGCCTGCTAGACCCAACCTGGGCTTATGTGGGTCGCGATCGCAGTAATGCCTCAGGACCAGCCGACCAGGCCACCGGAGATAGAGATACAATGGCTTTAAAATTTTAAATTAATCTAACCTCATTGATTAATTCAGAGATAGAGATGCCTGCACTAGCTTTGATTGAACACCCCAAGCAGCTAGTACTAGTAGTAAACAATAAACGCCAGCACGTTAATAACGTAGTATGCCTCTTCATTGTTGTCGCCGCACGCACCTCCTTGTTAGACGAATGTGTAATTGTTAAAATAATCTGCGACCTAGCGCTCCAACATGTACTATCTTCGTGGTCTTTTACGATGTTGACATACAAGTAGGCGTGTAAGATGGTAGATAACAATGTTTTCAGCATTGATTAGTTCATTTTCCCTAATTAATTAGGTAGCATGTCATTCTATATAATTCTATGTTTTGGATCGACCAAATGGCAACATCCCTAGCTATCCATAGTTGACAAGTGATTTATCCTTTTCTTCCTCCTCCTCCTTCCTCTTCTTAAACCTGAAGGGAGAGGTGTCACACACCCTAGCAAGTCATCCTTACCTTTTTTCCTCAGCATGATCTTTCCTTTCACTTGAGCCCCTCCACTTCCACCAAACCTTTTCTCGCATCAACTCTTTTTCTACCTAAAGTACTAAGAATTGTTTTTTGCACTTTAGGGTACACACCTTAGAACACCATAAACAACTCCATAACCAAAGCTTCAACAAAAACTTCCAACTGTATCGTCGTTAAAAAGCACTTTTCTAGAAAATGAAGGCACTTTTTTGTATGACAATTAAAGAGCGTAAAGAACATGAACAAAATGAGTTAATGAAAGGTTGGATGGATGAAACACTATGATGTGGGGGACCTCGTCACTCTTTGGGAATCAATTCCCCGCACAAGAACAGGGATGTGGTGCAAAACATGCCTTGCGAGTGTTCGCGGGGTAGGGATGCAGGCATTTCCTGACCAAAAAAAAAAAAAAAAAACTCATGTTGACATTCCTATTCATTAAGCGAAAATTGATCTTGAAGAGGATTTCTCAAATAAACCAGCCATAGAAACTAAGCTGTTGTTTTTTTGTGCCATAACAATTCAGAATTCACATCGATAACAGTTCAAACGTTTTTTCATGTTGGTTTGACTGTGACGTACGTAATTGATAACCGAGGGAACTGATACACCCGTGTACAAAGTCGTTACCGTCCACTCTCTGTGAGCCCAACCATACACGCAACCACCAAACAGATAGTGCTTTCTGTTAAATCATAATAGATAGTACTGGCAAATGATTCCATTATCGTAATCATTCTTTAAACTCAACGAAACAACGCATATATATAGTTAAGGGACTGCAAGATCAATGGCATGTCCCTGGAAATGGATTTGCACTTGATGAATAGTCCAATCCTTTCACCAAATTCCAAAGGCATAACACGCATGAAACCTGAACATTAACACTGTTATTTGTACTACATCGGAGACACCCGCGCGCAAACTAAACCAGTACGTACATGTTTATTGCACATAGTGAAAAGAAAAACCAAAACACGTGGACACCCATTAGCACGTAAACTAGTGGAATCAAAATACCTAGCAACACACATGACAGAGTAACATTAATTAGCACAAGTTCATTATTGCGTGACAGCCACTCATCAGAACTCCGCCGCCGCCGCCGCCGGCGGCAAGTACATCGCGGGGTCCGTGACAGCGTCGGAGGTCAGCGAGGACGAAGACGACGACATGGAGGAGTTGACCATATTGAGTATGCTGCTCCAGTAGCCCTTGTCCTCCTCCTCCTGCTGCTCGCCGACGCTGACGCTGACGCTGGCGTCCGTCGACGAGGCCGCGAACCTCTGCTCCGCGGCGGCGACGGAACAGTCAAGGAGGACGCCGGCGAGGAAGCCCGTCGCGGCGGCGTCGCCGAAGCGCTGCTGCTGCTGCAGGTGCTGCTCCCCGAACGCGTCCACGTAAGAGCGCGGCGGTGTAAGGGCGTGGCGCGGTGTGCCGTGGGTGGTGTCGTGCGTCGCGGCGGCGAACAGCGCGCTCTCGGCGAAGCTCAGAGTCGACGTCGGCGACTCGAGCCCGCTAAACGCCAGCCCTGCTGGCACTGGCGCCGGCGCCGGTGCCGCCGGCGAGGCAAGGGCGCGCAGCTTGGCCTCGCGCGCCAGGCGCGCCTCGGCCTCGAGGCGCGCGCTCTCCCACTGCGCCGTGTGGCTGAGGTGCGCGGCGGCGGCGGCCCTGTAGCGCGCGCCGGCGGCGGAGGCGGAGCCCGAGGCGGCCCCCGCGGCGTCGGCGCGGGGCTTGTGCGTGACGGGGTCGATGCCCATCTTGGCGAGCCGCTTCTTGAGGTGAGTGTTCCAGTAGTTCTTGATCTCGTTGTCCGTGCGCTTGGGCAGGTGCGTCGCGATCGACGACCACCTGCGGATTGCACGCGGGAAATGTCAGTCAGTCAAAAAAAAAATTCACCTGGATGTCATTCAAGCCATGTTACTAGTGACTCGAACAGTAAAGAAGCTGGATGGTTTGGCGTAGTTATAAATGATTAGAGGCGCGTGTGGTGGCGAAGGAAGGAAGGGGGCATTGAAGGAGCTCGTGGTGGATCGGAGCGGAGGAGGAGGAGGAGGACGGACGGACAGACAGGCCGGGATGGCAGGAATGATGGGGCGGGGCGTGGCAAGGTCAACATGCATGGCAGGGCCCGGCGCGACAAGCGGGCGGTGGTGACCATGGTCCAACGCCCTGACATGGATGGCGAGGCACAGCGACGCAACCGGGCTCGCTCGCCAACATTGATGGCAAACGTGACTGCACTGCACTCGCCGGCCGGCCACTGGGTATAAAAAAATAAAACTGGCCCGTGCGATGCGAGTACTTTTTTTTTTTTTTTTGGTCACGCCTCAGTTTCACCACGTTCTTACAGATAAGATGTGACTACATTCCTGCTGAATGGTGTGCGTATGTATGCTGGTGTGCGCGAGCACGAGACACACACACGAGCTGTGATGCCGTCGCAAGCGACTCGACCAAGTGCATGATGATGAATTTGATGATCACCTGTTCCCAAGGAGGGCGTGGAGCTGGATGATGGTCTGCTCCTCCTGGAGCGTTAACTTGCCGCGCTTGATGTCCGGCCGCAGGTAGTTGGTCCAGCGGAGCCGGCAGCTCTTGCCGCACCGCCGCAGCCCTGCAGACAGACCATGCGTGAGCACACTGCTCGATCGCAAAAGCGAATGATGAAACGGAAACGAAATGGTGTCCTCACGACGTACCGGCCTTGGCCGGCAGCGAGCGCCAGCAGCCGTGGCCGTGCTGGTCGATGAAGGCGAGCAGCTTCTGGTCCTCCTCGGGCGTCCACGGCCCCTTCTTCAGCCCGGCCTCCTTCTCGCAGCACGGCGACCGCCCCATCCCGATCGCACGCGACCACAGGCGAGCAAGGAAGGAAAGGATCGGTCGGTGGTGAAAGAGCTCGACGACACAGCTCGGCCGAAGAAAGAAAGCTCCTCCTCCGCTAGTGACAAGAAGCAGCAAGAGGGAACGAAGTGACCAGTGTGGCCAAGCAAGTGACCCGGTCGATGTCGCTTGCTAGCAGCATAAATAGAGGGGGCCGGGCGGGGCGTGCACGGTGCCCTGGCGACTGGCCTAGTACGTGCTGCCGCCGAGTGCCCCCCCCCAGTACTGACTGACTGACTGACTGCCCAGTGCACACACAGTGCACCAGCGCGCTGGGTGGGGGAGAATCTTCCTGGCTTTCCGTGCGGCCTCGTCCGTCCGGCCCAGGGGTTGGCCCAGCCGTCAGGCACGCACACACCTCCCCTTTCCCATCCCCATCCCTCGTCATGCTCGCTCATGCATGCGCGCCGCACGTGCGCCACCGTTGGGAGAAGGCGGCCGACCGGGGCCTGGCGCCAGCAAACGAACGAAACGTACGTGTACTACGTCCCCGGACGATGGCGACGCGACAGCGGTTGGTGCGCCGCCGCCTCGGTCCGCCGCGGGCTACGGGAGCCCGCGCCGCCGCCTCCACCGATCCTTCCCGCTCGCGCGGCGGCTCCATCCCCGGCAGGGGCAGCGTCGAAAGCGACGGCCGACCTGCGTATTCATGCGCTTAAACTCAGGGATCATTCCACGTCGATCTCTGATTCTCCTCCTGGCCGGCCGTAACCGTGAGGCCGCCGTGCTGTGTGTTACAGCCTAGGCTGGTGTCTGGCTTTGGATCCGAGCTCTTAGTTCTTGCCCTCTCCAAGCCATTGAAGCAAACGTTTTAAATTTTCCTGGCAGTACGAATGTGGATGCGTTTGACTGCATCTGGCGCTCGAGCGAGCTCATCTTGATGCACAGCTGCACAGCTGAGATGTTGGCCTGGCCAGTTTACTGTGCCTGGCATCGGCACTGGCACTGGCAGGCGGCAGCGTCCTGCTCCGCTGTTCTGGCGGAGCGCATTGGTCCTGCACACTGCGACGCACGGTATGCCCTGTTCTGGGCGGGGAGTTATGGTGAAAGCCGATTGCCGCTTGCAGGTGAAAAGGACGTGCATGCGCCGTGTCGCTGCGCAATTGACTCCTGTTGGCCATTTTCAGCAAACTCGTTTTACTCTACGTAATCGTCAGTTTTGAAGAGATAAGGGCGATGCACTGACCTCTGAGGTTGCGGCCTTTCCCAATCTGATTGAAGCACAATTGTCTGCTAAAATACACGTACTATATGTAGTACCTAATAAGCAGCATTCTTCTTTTTCTTTGCTGTTAGTATATGGAGAACAGCGAGATAGAGAGAGAAATTCTGAGAAGAACCATGCAGATGCAGTGGGGGGCCTCTGTGAAAATTATATGTCAGTTACTCACACTCGATCGAGCCATGGTAGGAACAGTGGATCAGTTAGGCCATTAATTGTGCGGTTTCCATGCCAAATTGCCACAGGACCAACCTGTGAAAGTGTAAACAGATCTGTCCGCACACCCATGTGCACCCTAGATACCCAAGGAATTATCAATCGCCCCGTCTCAATTTCATTTTTGACAGTCAGCGTGGAGCACATGCTGGGGGCTACTCTTTCTTCCATCCATCCCTCCAAAAGTTCAGAGTTCCTTCCACTCAGCGAACATCTGAAACTTTGGATCCTCATGAACGCAGAACTGAAGATCACCAAAAATTTGCTCTAATCCATACACTTAGGTTGAACTGGAGTTGAAGCGCGCGAGCCCCAACCGCCTACCGTAGCATGATCACAATGGCACCGATGGCGACGAAGCCGACCGCCCCGGTCTGCATCACGGCGTCTGAGAGGAGGACGTGACCTGCCACCCGATCAGGAGGCGGGCGCTCTCCTCGGATGCTCCTAGGCGCTCTGCACCCTGCACGCTAGCTGCTCAACAGTGCAATGTCAGCGAGAGAGAACGGAAGAGAAAAATCACTTGTTACTCCAGGGTAGGGTAGTAGTACGGGTCAAAACTCTAATGGACAAACTAAGTTACTGCTGACTAGCATGATCAGGCAGTAGTACCTTTCCTTGTTTCACGCACCAAGAATGATCAACCTAACAATCCGGTACGGGTATCGCTTGGCATTGATGAGATCCGCCACAGCGGGTCGCAGAGTTTAACCTGATGCAAAGCAGCAGCTGTTCTTGGCGGCTCGGTAAACTGCAGTCCTGCTCCTGCAGAGGTGAATGAGAGACTCTCAAGGAAGAAGAAGAAGAAGGAATTCAACAGTAGGGCAGGGCGGTGACCCACTGACACGGTCAATGTTCCTAGTAGCAGCGTGGACCGACGACACGCGTGCATTTATGGACCGTAAGAACTGGAATGGCACCAGTACTGTCATGGGAGAAGGCAAAGAAGCAGCTCTGGTAAGAAGTGAGCACGGCACATGCAGACAGCACAGCAGAGCAGAGCACAAACCGTGCTGCTCTGGTAAGAAATGAGCCTGCATGATCCTATTTATTACGGGGGGGAAACCAGCAGTGGTCCAGCGATTGCTTTTTGGATCAGTGGCCCGGTGAGCCCCTTTTCTGTTATCGCTCTCCAGTCAGCGTTGAGAGAAAGGTGAACATGTTCTGCACGGTTTTCTGCAGTGTTCTTTCATCTTGCCTTGCCTCTGTGTTCAGTGAAATTACTTCGGCATTTTTTTGTGTGTGTGTTGGGGGGGGGGTGGGTGGGTGGGGGGGGTGCGGGCGGTACGTTTTGACCACTCATCCATTCACGTTCCAGGTGTTTGTTAACATGGTACACGGTGAATTTGCGTACTGTAGGTGAGTTTCCAGACAATCGTCCTTGCAGATGAAACAAGCTCTTGTCTTTCCTTGCCGTAGGGTTTCAGCTTCTAACAGCAGATTCATGGTAATAACAAATAGTATAAGGGCCAAAAGTCAGTCGCATTCTGATCTGACACTACCACATTATCGGTACTACTACTAATACTCCATTACAATTCTACCAGCTTTGGTGCATTTGCCACGGGCAAGACGGTGTTCAGCGGGATTTTGAACTGAAAGTCTGCCAATTTTCAGCCACGCCACGTATCCTCCTCATTCATTCCTGAATTCTGAACAGTGAACGGCCCAATAAAAGCAAGCCGTTCGCTTTCGCTCCATCCAATTTCAGAATGCAGCAGAGTTTTCAGACCGCAGGTCGGTCGATCCGTCGATGCATGCAAATGCAAAGCTGGCACGTGCTTGGCGCCGGCGTTCGTGCTTCGTACGCGCGAGGCGGGCGCGCATATCCGCGGCGGAGCCGCGCGCGCGAGCGGGCCGAATAGACGGCGCAACCACCGGCCGACAGGGACACGTGGTTCCTTGAATAGGGGCCGCGAGGACATGTCCCGGCGGCTGCGCTCTCCGATCCATCGCTGATTATTCCCTGATGAAGCCCGTCCGTATCCGCAGGACCGCAGCGCGCGTGGCGATCCTGATGCTGAATTGCTTGCTGATCCCCGCGCGGCGCGACCAGACGGGGCCTCGCGGCCTCGGCGGCGCGGGCGATCGGCTGGTGGCTCGCTCAGTAGCTCGGCGGCCACCAACCTCGGCCCGGCCCGGCCCGCGCTTTGCATGGTCTATATGTGAGCATGAAGCCTGTAGCCTGGTGACCCGGCCCGAAACATGGTTTTTTAGTCCATTCCAAGCACGACATTGCACGGTATTAGACGGGCTCGGCTGGGCACGGTCCCACGAACAGAGCCCGCACCTCGGGTATGACGAGCAACACGACACGGCCTAGTAAATAAATAGGCTAACACTCGGTTAAAGCTCACTAACTTGCCTAGCATATACTCCTTTCAGTCCATTCTATCTGGCGCACACGCATATCAAAATTCAAATATTAAAATCTTTGACCAACAATTAGGCTAATAAATTTTAACTATTGTAATACAAACTTTATATGGTTAGATTTATAAGGAATTCTACTATCCAATGTTTACAAGTTTATAAACATAAATGAATAATATAATATAAAATAAATGAATGGTCAAAATATAATCTAGAAGACCGTATCATTTTAACTTGCGCCTAATAAACTAGACTGGAGTGAGTATAATGCGCAGCTTCTAGCCCTAATATGCATTCCTATTGGGCTACCCCTCGAGTCGTCATCGCCAATATTCCCCACCCAAAGGTGCGCGTCTCCCCCGCTACTCTGCGACCGCTGGCGAGCGGACTTCTCGCACATCTCCCAATGACACCATGCGAGCCTTCGAGTTCCGTCGCGGAGTCCTTGTCTCCCCGCGCCCCCTGCTCGTCCTCTATGGCTCCATGGTCCACGCCCCAACCCCACTGATGGCCCCCTCCTCGCCCTCGGAGCACCTAATTGTGCGGTCGCCTCCTCCTTCTCCATGCCTCTTGCGCGACCACACCGCAGGCGCCAGCCTCGAGCGCGGCGCCCACTGCCGCCACGTCCTCCTCGTCCACACGTAGCGGTCTCGAGCTCCCTCCCTCCTCCATGATGTGACAACATTGTTCCCTCCTCCGCGACGGGAAGATGGCGCTCGGTGACATGGACGCGGGCCATGGGCCAGCACAACCTGCTAGATTAGTCGGATTTCTTGTGCTGGCACAGCCCGAAAGACGGTCCAGCGGCCTAGAGGGCCATGACTGGGCCGTAAGCTACGCATGATGGACTACTAGGGGCAGCCCGGCGGCCCGTTTGCTCGTATATATACACATATAGTTTAATCGCGTACTCGCGTGTGCGTGCAATGAAGGCACCGCGAGCGGGAGCGCTACCGCGGGTGGCTAGCTACGGAGTAGAGTAGGTTAGCTGAGCTACCATGGCGTGGCGCGGCACGCGATTGGATGGATGGGTCGTGTTTAGCCGGCGGCCGGCGGGTTAGATGAGAAGGGATGGTACCGCGTGATTACGCCGTGACAATACTGCATGCTGCTTGCTACGGTTCCGATCGCCGGGACACCCGTAATTATAGCCGTCGACGCCGAGTGTCTTGTACATGTCGACTCGACGGATCGGATCGGGGCGGGGCGGGGCATTCATGAGCATGCAGCATTTGCTAGCTTAATTTGTTGATCGCGCGTCGCGTCGTTGTAATAAAACCCTTGAGCACAACGTACGTGTACGTGCGTAGTACTGGGTACCGCTGCGTACTTCACCAACATGGAAGCAGATCGGGCCTTGCCGTTTAGTACTGCTACTAGTGCTAGCCAAGAGACCCAACACTATGGCGGTTGTTGTTTGTTCGTTCACTTGCTTGGTTGGTCGCGTTGCCAATGTCGGCTAGGCGTTCTTTTGGGCCATGTAGACTACAACCCCTCCTCTGTTCATGATCCAAACAGCCTCTATTCTATTCTATTCTATAGGTATCGAAATGGTGATAAAAGTTTATTTTAATTTATATATATAGCTGATGTAATAGAACAGAGGAGGACCTGGTCTTGTTTAGCTGATGGTATTTATTTATAATATTATTGATTATTATCTCGTCCAGTATTTAATATTTATAATATTCTTCTGGAGGGATGTCACAGCCGGATCCGTGGCGCAATGGTAGCGCGTCTGACTCCAGATCAGAAGGTTGCGTGTTCGATTCACGTCGGGTTCAATACCCCCGATCCTAATCCGGAATATTTTTTGTTTTTCGTTTGGGCTCGGACGCTAGCATTTGCCATTTTATTATGGGCTTACGCGCAGTTTGGCGGGCCTTATGGGCCTCTTTTTTCGTGGCCTGGTATATTTGTCGCTGGAATGTTGGCTAGAATTCTTTGTAGCACCTTTTTCTGTTCAGTACCTTGTGTCTCCTGTGGCCGTTTCTGTTTTTTTTTTTTTTTAACAAAAATTCCTCCAGTTCTTTTTTTAGTCTACTAGGCTGGCAGATTAAAATGATCGAATCCAGTTCTTCAGACGCTCGCTTCCACACATTCCTATTGTATATTTATGAGAACAAAAATTCAAGTCCAGCGGATACCCCTCAATCTGTATGCAATACTAATATATACCAACAAGGTCACGGATCAATTTCATGTGAACTACTGTGTTGCATCCATGCCATGCCATGCCACTGCCGCCGCACCAGTTCCAATTCTCATGTCCTTTTCCACTAAATCTCGGTGCAGTGTGTGAATATCCTCTTTTGTCAAGCAGCGTTTGTTAGATCAGATCTCTCTCCTAGTATAGGGCGCCTCCTGCCGATGGGGATATATGCGTGCTTTCCGCGACGGATCTTGACCCGGTTCGTTGCATGAGCAGGAGGTACCCATCAATCGTATATTTATCTTCAACACAAACAAAAAGGTAACCGTCTCCTATATTTGTCAAGGCCTTAATTCTAGGGAGACTGTTGCTAGTTGCAAACAAAAGCCCGCCCGCCCACAGTTTTAATTTGCCTCTGCGCCACTTCGGTCTGCAGCAGATGCGTTTCCAGATGCATGTTGCCTGAGGGCGATAGGCTTTGATGGTACCATCTCGCACACAAAGAGCTTGGATTGGATGGATCTGCCCAACTTGAGGGGTTTCTTTCGTTTAGTTCCTTGGATTGTAATAAGAAGAAAGGCAATGAAATGTGCGCCGGCTGATTCTGCGCGCATTCGTTCTGTCCTGGCAATTTTACACCTGATGAAGCTAAGTTCAATCAGAGTGGTTCTCTGCATCTGCTCATCAGGAGGAGGACAACGTACAGTAGGATTAGGTTTTTAATCACTCATTCACTAGCTAGGTCTTTCCAACTCGGAATCATCCGGGACATATATTCCCAAACTATAGCTAGTCAAGAGGTAACAGGGCCACCACCACACGTACGTCAGCTTCAACTCTCTCTCTCGACCTTGTTGTCAATCATGAGTTGAACAATTGTCCATGTGATCCAATCGAACGACGACCTGTCAGTACATCCTGCGTACACATAACACATATGACATATACAATGGCAGTACAAATCACTGGACCCGCACTTCACTGCAAAGACAGTAGTTAAAAAGAATTGAAGCTGGTGATTGAATCCGTTGCGCATGGATGCATGCAGCATATGCGTCTTTATCTGAAACTCCAGCCAAGTCGACAGGTGGGACTGGATGGAAGAGACTTTGTTGTAGTGGAGGCCGGAGGGACCAAGAACAGAGATGTCCAAAGATACGAGACAGATTAAACAAAGGCGAGGAGATAATGCTAATATATTTATTAACTAGCCCTCTGGACCCACCCTACCCTTGATACGGCCGCGACGGGCCAGATTAAAGAATCAGGAGAGGAGGATCTAGAAGCTAGCGCACCTGTCCTCGCGTGACTCGGCCATGGCGGCACAGGGCACACCATTTTTCCTTTCCCCACTCTTCTTTTATTATTTAATTTATATATAAGCAGGTGAACCAAGTAACCAACCAACTCGGTCGCTGATCTGATTGCTGCGGCTCATGATCGATCGGCCGGAGCGGAGACCGTGGCGGCGGGCCCGCCCGGTGGACTCGAAAACAACGTGAGCTAGTATTTTTTTTTCCCTCGTGTGTGGGCGCCGGTTGATGATGGCGTGGCGTGGCGCCACCGAGGCAGCGATGCCGATGCGGGGGTCACGGACAAAACGGGGTGACATGGGTGGGGATCGGATCCTCGCGGGCCCCACATCCCTCCCCTACGTTGTGCTGGCATGGGAGCCAAGTGGAACTGTGGAAGTGGTGGCGGCGTGCTGGACGCTTCCCCGCGGTGACACACTGACACGCCCCAATATATTCCATGAGCTACGGCTTGTTCTGGTTGGGTTTTCCTTTTTTTTTCTTTTTTTCCCCCTCTGCCAAATCTGCCAATAAGTCGGTCAGACCATGCATGTGTTAGAGGATCGGAAGGCCTGGGTCCACAGGTAACGGAACCGGCCATGCAGCTCTTGCTGCTGCACTTGCGGATGCACTAGGGCATGGGACAAAGGGTAGAGTGCAAAGGGGATGATGGACGACTGGTGATAGCTCAGGCTCCACCAAACCATGCTACTGGCTAGGGGGTTTAAGGCTAGAAGATTAGCCTAGCGCAACTCTAAGTCAAGCTTTTAGGTTTAAGGTGATATCACTACCATCTGTTTCCCTTTCAAAGGGAGGAGGAGCACACTACTATTTCGCCATAGAGAGGGGGAGAAGCTCTAGCGGGCAATAAGGCTAAAAGCTTTAGTTGTTCTATTTTTCGGATGAAGTGTCCATATTTTGTTGGACAAATACTCATTTCTTTTGGTTTGCGTGTGACTACATATTGCTATATATAGCCTATAGTAATCTAAACAGGGATCACCATAGATTTACGCTTTCTAACTTGACTTTTTTTTCTGCCATACGACTTGCGGCAGTTATATTAGTATGTTGCGAGATCATGGCAGAATTTCCTCGATCCAAATAGACATGTTCAAGTATAATTATGTCATCCCAACTACACTTATCACGGGATCATCACGGCAGTTGTAAATTTAGTGTGTCGCGGGATTACGGCAGAGTTTCAGTTGTAACTTTAGTGTGTCACGGGATCACGGCAGAATTTTCTGTCCTAAATACGCTTTTCTAGGTGTCATAAGTAATGACACAAGTGCAATTTTAGTATGTTGCGGGATCATGTCAAAATATCCTCGTTCCAAATAGCCATTTCTAGATTTTGATACACAAAAACTAGTTTCAGTGTATATGCTACGAGATTACCTAACAATTCCCGCATTCCAAATAGATCTTCACATCAATTACAGGATGTATGTGTAACTCTAAAACGAAATCAATTTAGTACTACTACACAAGCAAATAGATCTTCACAACAGTTTTTTTTTTTTTTTTTTTTGCTTAATTTTGCATATAGCAATATTCAATAGCATAATATACAATCCTTGTTCCAAATCCAGTGACTAATTCTAGTTCAATTTTAACGATGGCGGAAAAGATCATCAGAAGCCCCAAAAGGAGGCCTCGTGATCCATGTGGTGCTGCGTCGAGGATATCTCGGCGGCGTTCACCTCCGAGGTGATGCCGGTGTCCTGCGACGCGCCGCCGCTCAGCCGCTCCCTCTCGCCCAGCTTGCTGTACCACCCGCCGGCCTCCTGCAGGAGCTCGTGCACCATGCCGCCCACGGCCGCGTCGCCGTCGTACGGCGCCATGCTCGCCAGGAACGGCGAGGCGGAGGCGGCCGCCAGGGCGACGTGATCCGAGGCCGCTGGGGCGGCGCCGCCGGCAGAGGGGAGGAGGTAGGGTGGGTTCAGGAACGGGCCCTCCAGCGTGTTGGAGAAGCAGGTCACGTGTGGCGCCGGTGGCGTCAGCTCGATGGACGCCGCCGCCGCCGCCGCCGCTGAAAGTGACATGTTGGCGCCGCCGGCGCTGCCGCTGCCGCCGCCGGACACGTCCATCAGCGGAGGCAGCGCGCACGCGGCGAAGTCGTCCGCCATGGACATGGACGGCCCCACGACGTCCTCCATCGCCATGCACGCCACCGACGACGACCTCTTGCTGCCGGCCAGTACTGACGGCGGCTCGATGCTCTTCTTGAACACCCTGCACAGCGCCCACTCGTTCTGCGAATCCAGACGAACGAAGTTAGACGGATCCACACGCCACGCCACTTGGTCGTTAGTGTTGGAGAATATGCTCTCGATCGACCAATCAATGGATGGACGGATCGATCGATGGCATGCATGCACAAGCAACAAAAGCAAGCTAGCACCTTTGACGCGCCGGCTCTGACCGACGACGACGACGGCATGAGGCTGCTGCTGGCGCCGGCGGCGTGGTGCTTGCCGTGGAGGCGGTACTCGTGCATGACCCAGCCGGTCTTGCCGCCCTTGGGGGCCCTCCCCGTGTAGAAGACGAGCGTCTTCTTCATGCCGACGAGGGCCTTGCCCCTGAAGATCTCCCGGTCCTTGCCCGTCGCCTTCCAGTAGCCGGACTCGGTGGCGCGGTTCGTCCTCAGCCCCGTCGGGTACTTGCGGTCCTTGACGCAGAAGAAGTACCACTCCTTCTCCCCCATCGTCGCCCGATCTGCACACCATCACCACCACCACCATACATGTGGCGCGCACGCGTGTGTCACATCAGTCATCATTTCAGTAATTAATGAAGGTCGTCGAACCTTAATTAAATCTGATAGCACAGCACTCATCATTTGCATCAAGATCTTACATGGCAGGTCCCACGGCTCGCACTTGTTGAGGTCGGCCTCGCCGACGGCGCGCGGGGCGAAGCGGGGGTCGGCGGCCTTCCTGGCGAGGTAGTGCGTGATGAGCTCCTCGTCGGTGGGGTGGAATCGGAACCCCGGCGGCAGCTCCATGGCCTCCTCCTGCGGCTGCTGGTGGTGGTGGTGATGGCTCACGTCGTGCTCCATCTCCTGCCTGGCTAGTGAGCTGAGGATCGCCGTCGTCGTCTAAGCCTGCTTTTGATCACTGCTTCCCAACTAAACCTGAGACTGACATGAATAAATACACATAATTAAACAGTGCTCGTCACTCGTCAGCTAGCATAAAACAACGACATGGCCAAGATTATTGGTACTTGCAAGAAATAAAATCATCAGAAAAAAAAAATCAATTGTATGTGGACCTACGTACTAGCCGGCTACATGCATGATCGAATGACGAACCAAATTAAACAATCGACAACAACGGGTGCAAGCAGGAAACTGAATCGATGGATGCAGATAACTAGCTAGTACTACATGGAGATCGAACACATAATTAATAAAGAAGAACAGCTAGAGATCACAGATAGCATCAGAGATAGTGCGGATCTGGGGAGGACGAATTAAATTAAAGGAGAGGCTGCGCGCTCTAACCTGCTTCTGGGTTTTATGGACGGCTGGATTTTTCCGGCCGGGGGAGTGGAGTTGTTAAGGGGGAGGGAGGGAGACGGTGCGCTTATATACTGCGAAAGGAGACGGCTGGCCTGGCTGGGTGCTGCAGTTTTAGAGGGAAAGAGACGTGGCGATGAAGGAACAACACGCGGTGCTGCAGTGGTTCTGGTGCGCGCGCGGCACAGCACAGCACAGCAGCCGGCCGGCTGTCAAGGGCATGGGTCTACTAATTACGATACGAACTAGTAGTAGTAACCTTTTGACTTTGCCGCCTAGCAAGGAGTGGTTAATTTTACCTAGCCCATGATCCTTCAGTTTGAGGGACCACTTGGTTATTTTTGTGCATGTTTATTTTATTGAAACAGACCACCCAATGCAACTTTTATTCAGGGGCGAAGCTAGGAAAAATTGTCGCTGGGGTCAGTGCATCTAGTATTAACTTATAGGGGGTTGTTTGGAATAGTTTCGCTCTATGTTATTAACTCTGCTCCATGTTTTTTTAGCCAAACAGATTCAGTTTCACGCACGTAACTTTAGAAAAAAAAAGGTAAAGTTGTGAAAGCACCTAAAATCGAGCTCCACAAACTCTAATGTTTTTAGGAGCTGCTCCACGGTGAAGTCTGTGGAGCAAAATTCGTGAAGAAGTCGTAAACACGCCCATAATAGGGGATAGTATAGTGTTGTGCATAAAAATAGTCGACAAAATAAGAAACAACATATCATGACAATCTTGTCGAATAAAAATCACGGCGATTTTCTTGTAGTCCTTTCAAAGAAAATATCATGACAAAACAAGCTTTCACATATAGTTATTTAGCTTGTACTACCTCAAATTTTCATAGGGTAGGAGATGAAAATTAATTATATAGATAATCATGCTATGTTTACACTTTGTAACTTATAATGTGTTCTTTAACTTCCTTTCCTACAGGAGAAATATAAGTATTTTCTTTTGTACAGCCAACAATAATATATAAATATAATCTATATACAATCATATTAGCTTAATTAATATATGTCTACATTATGATTATTAAAATAAATTCAATTCTAAAAATCCAAACAGGACCTACTAAAATTCATGGAGTGCAGATTTTGTCATGGTATAATTGGAATTTGTGTTACCGAGTCGGCGCTCCTAGTTTCCCTGTGGGGCGGAGAGCTTGGCGCAGGGCGCCAGGAGGCCGCCACCATCAGAATGCACGAAAAGGACACAAAGATGGAAGGGGCCGGGGCAAGGGCAACAACTCGGAAGAGTTTGTCGATCGTGGTGGGGGGAGGCTATCTGTCAGGCTGAGAATGAAAGAAATCGATCAGTATAGGCCAAACGGGAACTCTAGACTGTTGCCTGTACAGGCCAGCTAGATTCATCACGTGCACGAAGTGGGATTTCTTTGGGCTTCTGCGAGGCGCTGGGCTGTTAGGCCGCTGGGGTCAGGAAATTATTTTCCCGGGGTCAATAATGGTCAAAATCCATAGTATATTAGAGGCAGCCGTAAAATCGTCGGGGTCAGCCGACCCCTACGACATAACGTAGCTTCGCCACTGCTTTTATTGGAACATCAACAATAACAATTTAATATGCTTGTTTTTTAAAAAATAAGAGATATTACTCGTTTCAGTTTTTTTTAAAAGCATAGCCAGTTACATCAAATTTTTCTTTGATGGCTATGAAATTTGCTCCCTCTAATTCTTTATAAGATGTATTAGGATCTGGAGGAAGTGTTTCATTAGTACATACTTTTAACATCAATTTCTCTTCCAGTTATTTCTATAAGGTGTATTAGGATCTGGTCTACTGCACTACTGGACTCTTGAGCTGTGTGCAGTGTATTGAAGCATCTTTTGTGCACCAAACATACACATATTTGGTAAATACTCAAAATTTGTAATATTTGACTTTATTCGTATTCTAATACGCACTACCGGACTGTCTGGAACATAAGAATCTAAAAACCAGGAATGGAAAGCTTAAGCCGTTTGGATCGCATGAATCCATAAAAAATGAATGAAATGAAGTGACAACAAAAATAAACATTAAATATTAGTGACAACGCTAATAATCGTCCGGTTAGCTTGTCTTATTATCCAGGGTTATCGTAGTTCGAAGCGTATTTTTTTTCACAACAAATCGGTAGGCTTGTCTTATCACCGACTTATATGACCAGCCGACCAGTCCAAATATGATGAAAGATGATTTTTTTTTTTTCTCTGAATCGCTGCTCTGCATATGGAACCAATATTCCATTAACTTTTGTGCGCCAGATGGAAGAGAGCAGTGTGGCATGCGCAACGGATCGGAAGACAAAAACCAGAGCTAGGTGAGGAAGGTTTTTTTTTTCTTGCAAATCGTATTGCAGCCATTGTATTCTGCAGGAAAAAGATGGCTTTACTTCCTTTGTTCCATATGCTCTACTACTAATTCACTTTTTATCCATTTTGATTTCCTCTCACTTTTCCAATAAAATTCCTTTGTTGGAAAGAAGCCTTACGTTTCAAAATGGGGTGAGCCGGGGCAGGGAGGAGTCTCATCAGCCATGGAGTCGATGAACAGTATTCTCCGTGCGAATTCCTTGCTTTCAAATACCTTTTGGTACACATGCCCATATCCAATAAATACATCACATGATGAGCAAATGGGAATATCGCATTGTGCCAAATATAAATACAGTAGTAGCTGCCTTTAGATGCTTGATTCCAAACAGTAACTTAACAACCTTCGCTGTGTCAGGAATGGAATGGGTTGACTCGACGGTTGGTGCCATATCCTGTTTGGCCTATCCGGTCAAGTGCCCATGCAGCAAAAAGATATGCAGTCCAGCTCCTCAGACGCGTACAGCTAAATAAATACACAAGTGGGCCTGGCCACTACATACCGCCATGCACATGTTCCTCGTCCAATTATCGGAGCCCCCTGCAGTCTTGCATGCCCTACTTTCTGGCACTTGTTGTTGCTATCTTAATTTCTGACCATTTCTGGTATTATTTGCAAACCGGCCGGTATAGTATATTTGCAAGGACTCACATACGACTGACATGTATCTCGCGCGCGCGCGCGCGCGCACACACACGCACACACGAAAAAAAACACTACAGAGATGAGCTCTAGAGTCTAGTACTAGACCAGAGATGTGCACGCGTGCAGTCCTGTCATGAGAAAAAAATTGAAACGTGCATGTATTCACATCTATCGAAATCTGTGGGAGGACCGCGCGCGAGACCTTTCCAGTCGGGTCGTGTAGTAGGCCCACAATGATTTGGGCTTAAATGGATCAGTCTCATCGATTAGATAGATGGCTAGACTTTACCTGAATTGATGTTGTTTTATTTTCTGGAGTGGCTCCATTTCTATCTCATGGATGACTAAGGTGCTGTATTTTCTGGAAAAAAAATAAAATGTGTTCTTGTACATTGAAGGGTACCACTCATTTCTATCTTCCTGGGACTCATTATTCTTGGTGAAACGAACGGGACTAGTTCGTACTCACCTTCAGCTTTTTCGGAAGGACACACCATTCATTTCTTTTTTCCCCCACCAACCACTACGACTATACAGAGACGTGAAAAAACTGGACTCGTGGTGGGCATTTGGGAAATAAAGTTTGGGTTTTGATCTGTTGTCGTCATTCAAATTAGAATGAAACGAAACGAAACGAGAGGCTCGGGGTAGTGAGAAGAGAGGATCTGAGTCAATCAACAATGGGAAGCAAAACGAAATCAGGTTTTAGCCAAAAAGAAATACTAAGAAAGAAAGTCTTGGATACCATGATCGATCACCATCGAGAAAGAAGATTTTAATTGTCTAATAAAATCATTTTGGGTGAGCAGAAAATGACAACTCTCTTTGGTGAAAAACAAATATTGTTGCAAAAAATCAGTGTAGGAGTAGTACACAAGCGCAGAGGACATCATCGCATGACGACAAGTGTATCGACGACGATACGTACTGTCCCTACCATATATACACGCCGTTCGCATACGCCCGGATGATACGGCAGGGCCATGCGTATACATACGGCACATGCCTGCCTGCCTACCGCTGCTGCTGTAGTACGCATGTGGCAGCGGTCGTCTCCTTGGGTTGGGCTGGGCTCTGGGCCTCTGTGTTGCCATGCCGGTTTTCCGGCAGGTTTGTGAGGCCGCGCGCCGTGGGAACGGACGGGGATCCAGATACGCACGGGCACCGCGCGGCGGCCGCTCGTACTGTGCAGTAGTAGATCCGTAGCCGCGTATCGCACACATCATGTCGCCGTCGTCGCACAGCACACGTCCCCGTCCCCCTCCTCGTCGTCTCGGCCATTCCACATTTCAACGACGGCGGCCTGCGCTGCGGATGGCGTGCCGTGCGTACAGGAGGACACGACAGCGACGGGCGCGGGGTGTAGATTCGCGGATGGATATGCATGCCTGCCTATGCCGGCTGGCCGGCCAGTCCCCGGCCCCGGGCCCGGCCGCTGCCACGTAGTACAGTGCGTATGGGCAGGGCGGCCCAACCCTCCCTTTTCGCTGCGATCGAAAGCGAGCCAGATCACCATCGCCTCGCATGCAATGCACGTGCGTTTTCGCTGCTGCTTCGCTTCGCTGCCATGGATGATGTCGAGGAGGATCGGCAGGCGGCAGAGGTCGTGGACGGTGGCAGGCCGCTCGTTTCGTTTCAAACTTTCATTCGTTCAAGCCGGACAACCGGCAATAGCAGTAGGATGGAGAGGCGGCACAGGGCAGCATGATGCTGTCCGTAGGTCAAGCCGGGCGGGTGGGGATCGGCAGGCAGGGGCATACGCGGGCGCCGTCCCCGTGCACGTCTGTCTGCCGTACGTGGCCGCGCGAGAGCGACCCGGGCAGGCACGGGAGGAGGCAGCGCGGCGACGGATCGGAGGCTTCACGTGCCGGGCCGGTTGGCCGCGCGTCCTGACGCCCGCCGCACACGCGTATCCGCCCGCGCGTCGGCTCGGCCTTGAGGCTGGCCATTGGCCAAGAGTTTTTAGGCGATCGATCGAGATCGATAGGAGCACGGGGGAAACGCGCGCGAGCCCATGCACGCCCGTGGCGCGGCGCCCGCGCGCGTCCGCTCGGCTCGCGGGGTGCTGTCTTCCAGGGTCGTGGATGGAGTCGCGGCCGCGCGCGGGGCCGGGGCCGCCTGCCTGCAGTACGTGTTTATCAGGTACGAGAGCTAGCGACGACGCGGTAGAGATGGACGAGGAGCAGCTACCGCCCAGCACTAGTACTTCTACTCTTCTAGCGTGGATGGAGACCGTCCGGCCGATTGCGTCCCGAGTGCAGTGCGTGGGGTTAGGTGTTAATTAGTTTGTTACTACAATGGCGACCTCGATCGATCGACGTACGATCGCTCCATTAAAAAAGATTATCTCCTGTAATTATTGCATGTTGCTTTCTCATCTCTGGCTGCTGGTCACCACCACTCACCGCTAACTGCAAGGACGGACGCTCGTCGTCGTCGATAAGATTAAGCCTCTCGCTAGCTTGATACCTTACCGCGTACAAGCACCACTACTGTACTTATGATGAATTGATGATGATGGATATCATCCTCGATCGAGTGCATGCGCTCAAAGCCCAGACTAACTCGTAATTATGGTGATCAGGACTCTCATCATCTCCTTTTATTTTGTCGCTACTGTGATTAATTACCGCCACATGCTTCATGCTCATGCTCCACGGCCGTTTCGTCGATCTGCACTACGTACATACATGCCTCGCTTCAAGTCATACAAGTACAATAGTACATATCATCATCGTCGCTGGTGACGACAGTAACAGGTGTCCCACCGCGCATCCTGTCATCGATCGAGACACGGTTTATTAATTTGGCCGCTGCGCTGCGCTGCGCATCACACGTTGCCCCGGCTTCATCATTGCCCGCACGTACGCATCCCACCGCGTCGCGACTCCGCGCTGTACGTAGCAAGCAATGCGACGAGGAGCAAGCAAAGCCGCCGCCGCCGCCACGTACGGGTCCAGCAAGTCAAACGGCCCAAGAGGAGAGCGACCCGTGCGTGCGGCCGTGCGCCACCAATCATCACCGGTGCAGTGGCGCACACATGGCGCGACGCCGGTTAGGCCAGCTAGCTAGCTAGCTCTCGAGGCCGCGGCCGGCCGATCGATCGAGCGCACCACCCATGCACCACGCCATCACGCTGCTGGCTGGCTGGCTGCTGGACAGCCAAGTATATAGATGAGTAGTAGCCAGCCAGGCCTTTTCAAGCTCGATAGCCCCTTTTTGTGTTCATTGGCATTGCCCGTGCTCTCACGTCTCTCTCCACCTCCAACACGGCATCAACTCTCGATCGCGCGCGCGGCAAAGGCGATCGGACGATGGCCGACGGCGGCGACGACGACAGCCGAATATATATAATCCGGCGAGTTCGGCCGGTCCAAGGCGAAATCTCTGACCCCGCGCGCATGCTTGCCAGTTAAGAATGCTATCCGTTCGGCGCGACAGCCGGCAGCCTCTTGGCCCTGCCACCTTTTCTTCTGCTTCGTCGTCCCCAGCAGGCAATCTCTCCTTCTCGTACGCGCAAGCAAGCGCTGCGCCCCTCATTCCGACAGATCATGCATGTCCCGCCGTGGTCAAACCACTCCGTGGCGCACGCACGCGGCATGTCTGACGACACACTACAGTTCAGTGCACGGCACAAGGAGATATATGTGCTGCTGCACTTTATAGATGTGTGTATGGCTTGACCATTGGTTATCATATTCATACAGTGGTCTGAAACTGCAAGGAACTGCAGCTTCCAAAGTCCAATCAATGGTTGGTTCGGTTCTTGGTAGGCAGCAATCTGCCGGCAATATTCAGTTCGGGACTGAACCCGTTCCTTGCTACCAGCTGCCTTGACTACTGCACGTATTACTATTTCTGTATCTGATATAAGAATCTAGCAAAGAAAATGAGCTGAATACATTGCATGCATCAGATAGCAAACGTTGGACCTTAATTAAGTAGCTAGATCAGCAAGTGGCTAGGGGCTGCAGGCAGGCAAGCAGCCACAGCAGACCATTGACCTGAATCTTCCTCCAGGCACCGCAGGCATTTCCGGAGCTATGTTCTTACTCGATCTGTGCTTTCGCCCGTACCTGGAGTCCTGAACAACTACCTTATATTTCGTCTGATTTTCTGAGTGGTTGCAAAGGTGATTTGACTTCTTCAGATGACACCGTCAGATATCAGGAAAATAGAAGATAGTTTTGAAGTAAACAGTAGTCAAACTGTCAAACACAAATAAACTACTCCAAGTTGTTCGTCACTGATTACGGAACACCGGATTGAACAAGTAGTAGGCGCCACGATCATCTCGCACTAGCTAGAACTTGCCCTTCTTGTCACCGATTATGTCAGCCCAACATTAGAAAAACGCAGCTGAACCAACTGGACAATGATAGCTGAACATTTGTAGGACTGAACCGTCAGTGCAGGTGTGTGCCTGTGACAGACATCACAAAGCTATATAGGCTATTATAGCTTAGTGTAGGGCTCGCTGGAAGAAAAAAGATCTCTCAACCACTTCAGATCCGCGGCGCTCATCATGGAGTGCAGACGACACCGCGGCACTGTTGAGTTACAATATGCATTCTTCTGCGCACGAGGCAGCAGCGTGATCGGAACAAGAGCGTCAGAAAAGCATAGCTTACATCAGTTAAAGCAGTATTGTATCGGCAATGCATGTAAGCAATAAGCTGCTATTCTCGGTCAAGTAACTCCAAACAAAGTTGGTCAAATGATCCTTATCAAATCATGCTTTCAGACAGTATGGGACGCACACTTTGCTGCATTTTCCGCATCAGTTGCCGGCCGCCTTGGCGCCTTGCCTCCAGCATGTTTGGCCGATCAACCTAATCTATGCCTAGTTCCTTAATAAGAAAAGCCCTACCCTTTTGCAAGTACCCTCTTGCAGGTTGAGATTGACCAACATTGAGACGCATTCTCTCGTCAAAATATGACTGAAAATGAATCAGCACCTAATACAATGATTTCGGTGTGCCCTACCCACAAAATATCATGACACAAAATTGCTGCCTCTTTCCCTGTCATTCATTCTCTTGCTTCCAGCACGTCTGGCCAGCAGTTCACCTGACGAACTTGTTCCCTTGATCCATCGACATCTCCATTGATCACTTCTCATCATCATCATCAGGATGAATAAATGCTGTCGCCGTTTATCATCATCAGACAGGACCCGAGTCAACAGAAATTCACAACAAATTAAGCTTCATCAGAACTATCAAGCAACAGAGTAGGAGAATTTATTAAAAAAAAGTAGGAGAAATATGCTATTGTGCACTTTATATTCACAGGAGTCATTTTTCTCTCCCGCTAAAAACAAATGTGGATCCCTCTTACTCTGGCTCCTCTAGTACTATAACGTGGAGCCGGAGTCCAGCCAAATGGGACCTAAAAGTGTAAGATTACCAAAATCATGCCAAAAAAAAAATATTGCTTGGTTCGTCTTTTGTATTTTTTTTTTACAATATAAACAGTACAAATGCTATTTTATTGGCTTGTTGACGGTCCATATAGCTATGTCCAACTTTTGCATTTATTTAAGGTTATATATGGACTGGTTGAACAGTGTATATAGGTTTTTTTTTTTGAGAAACCGGGATTATATTTCACTCATAATTCTGAACAGTGTATATAGGTGGTCCAAAACGCGCCGGCTCGGTTCGGCCCAAGACCCTTTTTTATCCAGATGAGTCTTGTCTACTTGTCCATGTAGACACAAGACACGGCCCGACTATGCAGGCCTAAACTACTGCTGAAACGACCTGTGAAAGGAATTCCGGTGTGAAACGTGGAGCACGGACGTCAGGTTTTCATGCCGAACATGGTTTGAGCATGGGCCAGGTGAAGTGCTGAGTGAGTTGGGCTAATGCATGGGCCAGAGTACATACGTTCTTGCGTAAGTTTCATACGAATTGGGCCCGCTTGTAACATACCTCAACCAAAGATATTCCTCGCAACTCAATTTCATAAGGAAACAAGGTTACAAGGGTCCTAGCAAGACAATCACAACAGTATATATACATTATTTACCTCAGTTTATCACCAGTACAACTATAGAAATATATATAGAAACATCAGACAACATAGTACACATCATCTTATACAACATAAATAGGATCAGCATTCAGTAACCATCCTTGCAATAGATTCATCCAATCCAGCAGGTTCATCTCGAGCAGGCAAACCTCAACAGTTCAGAGCCGTTAATTCACACATATCTCATGAGGATTTCTTTGAATGCTTGTCCTCCCATTCCTTCCGGGCTTCCTCAATCATCTTGCTCACCTTGTCGTGGAAGCCAGGATATGGTTAAATACCCGCCAAATGTGTGAAGAATCTGAAACAAACAAGATTGCCATGAGTGGTCATGTTATCCATCCAGCGAAGCAATAGAGTTGCCAACAAACCACGACAATGCAAAAGTTTACCTCTAGCAGCACAAAGAATGGTGCCATCAGGAAAGCCTGGACAAGATTGTCAAGGAGAGCAGGCGCTCGCTTCTGCAAGGACAATAAGATTTACAAGTGATCCACAGGTGTGACCACAAAATAATTAGTGCCAAAGATAAATAGAATGATAGAGACTTACCTCGAAAACTCCATGACCAATGAATTGCATAGTCCAACAGACCAACTGAGCCACCAATACAACCTTTAAAAAAAAAATGTATATAAGAGTTAATGATTGAGCTATAGACCAAAGAAGCACCTTGCAACTACCTCAGTTCACATTGAAAATATGAAATACAGGCAACAAGGGTTTCTATAGTTATTTCATCTTTTTTTGCTCTAGGCATTTAAGATCAAAGCAAACAATGCAAGCTTTTCATATTCAAGGTACAATGCTGCCAGATTTATGGATTCTGTCATTACGAAAGAGGGCCAGTGTGCAAGTAAGTAGTCACCAGCATGGTCTAGCTTCTGAAATATGTAAGTTATATAGAATTATTAGTTTAAAGGAGCTATCAACTTGTGGATTTAGGGTTTCTATAGTTATTTCATCTTTTTGCTCTAGGCCTTCTTATTGATACAGGTAAGCAACTAAATGCAGGCAATTAGTTTGTACGAAGCATCATTAGCGATTACTATTGGTGCAGAATTAGAGCAGAAGAAGCAAAATACAATGTGATTTTTTGTGGTTTCAATAAGCTTAAATGATTAATAAAAGTAATTGTCATATCAATAAAAAGCAGATAATTACAAGTCTGCCAATTGCAATCTATGGATGGTCCCCTCTCAGAACCAAATATTTCTTTGCTACAATACAAAGAACGAAATTTTAAGCCCTTTGTCTGCCCAAGGTATGACAGTTGAAGAGCCCTGATAGTCTCATCTTCTGGGATGAGTTTTTTGGAGGACAACAGTAAACTAAAAATAAGTTTTCGGTATGTAAATTTTGTTCTATTTCACAATGACCATATTATCTGTCCAGATCTTTGCACACCAGCAAAAGTACCCATGTCATGCCAGTAACTTGAAGTTAGCATTAGGAGACGGCCACAACCCTTTTGACAAATGGGAAAGCAGGTTTCTAGAGTTGACCAGCTAGGATGCTACCAAATCTAATTAGCATCCAGCAAATAATCCTCGTCACCCTTAATTCCTCTCTAGTGAAGAAAAGCGTTGCACACAACATGATCAACCTATTTATGAATGCATTGATATTATTTAATTATGCTTGTAGACAACCGTCAAACAGCAAAGCAGAGCAGATCAATGTTTAATTATTATATTGCATATATGCCATCTGCCACCACCACCACTCATTTGACCATTACTTCATTCACAAACAAAACTAAAACATAGATGCTCCATTAGGATATTGGGTAAACTTGGTCAATAAAAGAGGACAGTTTATATTAAAATAAAATGAAAGTACCAACACGTTATACCTAGCACTAAATGGACTAAGAAAATCCATACAGTAGAGCTAGATTGCAATTGCACATAAAAAAAAAAACCCCATCGAGAAACTGAGAGAGATAAAGCTCTTTCAGTATCAACCACCTCAAAGGAACTTAAGGGGAAAACTGGATAAAAACTTCACATGCGAAGCCGTCAACACAAACTGAACTGTATACACTAAAATTCATCAACATTAAAGAGCTACAGTAACCAGTATCATCCGGACATCCCTATTGCCCCCCCACCCCCCAAACCAAAAAAAAAAAAGCGTCAGTTTAATCCGATTACGGAGCGACTAAAAGTACATAACCACGTAAGCATCACTGAATACAAAATCGTACTTTAATCAGATGGACGAACAATTCCCCCGCGGATACCAAATCAACACACCAGTACTTGAAAAATGATACTAACTGCAGCCGATTATACGAGCAAGATACAAATACATAGAATTCCAAGCACGGAAGACATGTATACGACTCGCTAAGTCAAGGATTGATGCGAAAGGCCGGGCGTCGTTTTTCCCCCCTTACCTTCCATCCAACGGAGAAACCAAGGCGGGCAGCGAGGGGCGCCGCTGGCGGCCCAGCAGAGGTAGCAGATGAGGGCGGCGAGCGCGCCCGCGCGGCGGTCGAGGAGGAAGTAGTAGGCCGCGTAGACCGCGGCGCCGATGCCGGCGGCGTGCGCGGAGGGGCGGTGAGGTGGAGGAGCATGAGCGCGGTGAGGAAGATGGGCCAGACGAAGAGCTCGTGGATGCCCACGTTGACGGGGTTGCTGTGGTACGCGCCGTAGAAGGCGTAGTGCCCCTCAAGTCCAGGAGACCGCCGCCGCGAGGCTTCGCCATGGCTCTCCTTGGTTGCTTGCTTTTCAGTGTCGCTTTGTTGGGTGAGAGTTTGTTTGTTTTGTTTTTCTTGCAGCGGGCTGGAGGGATGGACACAAGCAAAAGAAAGGCCTGATGTGTACTCTTTTTTATATTGACGTTTGATTTCGAGGGTTTGGACGTTTTTATTTTTTATGAAAAGGGTTGGGTTTGGACGTTTGGGAGTTTGGGCTGCCTAAGTCCGTCATTCTCTAAATTCATCCTCTAAAAAGAAACATTTTGTTTCTAGTCAATAAGATTCTCTCTCTATATTTAATTTTTCGCACTCATACATCCTTTATATCTCATCCTCTACATCGTGGGTCCCACCTGTCATACACCATCCCTTCTCTTCCCTTTTCTTCCTATCCCCATCCCCCTCTCCTTTCTTCTCCCCCTTCGAACGGCGCCGGCGCGAAGGTGGCGTGCTCCCCCAGCGCGACGGCCGTGGCGCGGCGCGGTGGCCCGCCTTTCCGTGAGGCCGCCTTGCAGCCCGGCCCGCCCAGCGAAAGCGGCTGGTAGCGGCGGCCAGCTACAGCGGCTTGTATGCGCCCAGCTGGCCCGCCGAAGCGCAGCGGCGCTCACGCGGCAATGCGCGTAGCCCAGCGGGCCTTAGTGCGGCAACTGTAGCGAAACAGCCGGCAATATGACGCGGCGCGCAACGGCTTCAGCACGAGCGCGGCTGCGCCCCTTGGCGTGCCGGCAACCTTTCAGCATAACCCAGCGCCCGCTTCCAGCCTTGCGGCCGCTTCCGGCTTAGCAGCGGCGCTCCGCTTCCGATAGCGCGCTGGCCGCTTCCGGCAGCAGCGCGCGTTTGTGCTCCGCTTTCAGCGAGCGCGCGGGCGTAGCGCTGGCTTGGCCGGCGAGCGGGCGCCCGCAACAGCGCCGGCGCGCGTTGCGCGAACCCAGCGCGGCAGCTAAACCTAGCGCGGTAGCCTGCTGCGCGAAAGCGTGCGGCCGGATAGTGGCGCCTCCCTCCACCCACTCCCCCGGCGAGGCGAAACCGCGGCGGCGGGCGGCGAACTGCGCCTGCTTGGCGCCCGGCCTTGGCGGGTGCGGCGGCCGGCTCTCTCCAGCGCGGCGGCGACGGCGGCGCCTCGGCGACCTCGGCGCCGGCGACGGCGAGCGGCTCCTCTTTCTCTGTCCCTCCTCCCTGCCCGCCTGCTCCTTCCCACCACGGCGGGCGCCTGCGCCCGGCGCGCGTGGGGCCAGCCCGCTGCGGCGCTCCCGGACGGCGCTACGCGCCCGAGGTTAGCGGGCGGGCGCTGATTCAGATGCTAGCTCGGCTCATGCGGTGTTTGCGGCGTCCGTCAGCCAAAACGTCGTTACGGGCGATGAGTGCGGATAGTCTAATACAAGGAAGTGGCGGTTTTGACGGTGTCACATTATATTATTATATAAGGTGTACTATGAATTGTAGAATGCACCAATAGACTACAAGATAAATTTTTTAAATATAATTAATTCGTTATTAGCATATGTTTACCGTAACACTATGTTATTAAATTATAGACTTAAAAATTTATCTCGCAAAATAGTCGTACCCGATGTAATTATTTATTTTCTATTATGTATTTAATTCTCTGTGTATGTGACATGATAAAACTTTTTGTCGTGGAAACCGTCGATAACAATCCTACGGATGACGATTCGTCAATGGGTCCTCAAAATTGAAAACAAGCGAGAACGTGGAACGATATTTCTTTTGACATAAACGGGATATGCTTCTAGATGGATTAGTCTGAACACTTCCTAGTGAACCAGTCCGAACTGTGCCAGGGTCCAGGGAAGTAGTCTGAACTAATGGTTTAACATGCGGATGTGAACTCGTCTGATATCATTTTTTACCTACATATATATGAACTAGTGTAAGCTTCTCTCTTTTTCTTTTCGACCACTACCTATCATTTCCCCCTGCATTTGGATGGCTTTCTGAATTTGGATTTTATGCACATCGGTTTTTCCAAAAGGCATCTATAAAGTATAGACTTGATGCAGAGCAGATACTCCCTCCGTCCTATGGAGTATGTCGTCCAGGAAGCGTGTTTGTGAGGGGGGGCACGGTTTTTCAACGACAAAGTCCATGGGACAGAGGGAGTAATTAGCTACGAACATCGTCTACCACTTAAACATAGTGTCGTTCAATTTTATTAGAATACGAGCACACATGCTAGTCAAGGACTTAACTCAGATAGATAGATATTATCATAATAGAACCCAACTAATTGATCTTTAATTAATTCACAATTATAGAATTATCTCATGTAGAGTATGAAGAGAGTCCATAAAGACACAAATGCTTTACGTCATTCTACAGCGATGGGAGGCTAGACCGTCAGTGTATGTTCAGTCAACTTTGGGGCGCGGCTTCACGAGGAAGAAAATAAAACGCTAAACATTTAGGAGGATATTGTTCGGTCAACTTTGGGGGCATGTTTTTACGAGGAAGAAAATAAAAGGCTAAACATTTGACTTTGTCTCGTTTGGCGGCAGTGCCAGATGCCAGTTTCAACTTAGCTAAACATTCACCAAGGACATTGCTGCTGCTTGTGTTCTTCCGTAAAACGTACATATTGCATCGACGATCATTAGTTAAGCACAGCAGCAGTTTGGCGTGAAATTAATTTATTACGTAAATGCTCTGGATCAACTTTTCTTTTTTGAAACTGAGGTGTACTCTACCTAACCAGTCCTAAATTTGTAACTGAGATCCCTTTCTAAAATGAAAAAAAGTCTACTTTTTCTCTCTAGCTTTCACGAAAGTCCACTTTTTTTCCTTGAACTCTAAAATTAGACAAACAACCTCCTCAACTTTTCAAACCACGCGCTTTACCTCCATGGAGTAGTTTTGATGGTGGTTTTGCTCAGATGATGTGATGGTTTTGTCCTTTTCTTTTTTATTTATTTCAGCTAAATTTTTTGAAAAATGATAATAAATCATAAAACAGAAAATCTAATTTTATTGGACTCCACATGAGTATATCTACAAAATGAATATATAATATGGTATGCTTTAGTACAAAGTTTTTTTGCTAGTCGTTTTCCTTTTTTATTTATTTTGGTTGAATCTTTCAAAAATCATAGTAAAAACATAAAATGAAAATTTTAATTTTATTGGACTCCACATGAGTAGCAGTGAATATATAATATAGTATGCTTTAGTCTAACAAAATAGTTATAAACGCTACAGTTATGAATTATTTCAATTAATTACGAGAAAAGCATATATCGAAAGTTACTGACCAAAAATTTGTACTAAAATATACCATATTATTTGTTCATTTATAGATCTACTCATGTGGAGTCTAAGAAAATTAGATTTTCCATTTTATAATTTTTTGGTGATTTACTATGATTTTTGAAGATTCACCCAAAATAAATAAAAAAAAAAAGACTAGCAAAACTTTGTACTAAAGCATATCATATTATATCTTCACTGTGTAGATCTATTCATGTGGAGTCCAACAAAATTAGATTTTCTATTTTATGATTTTTTTTATTTTTTATGATTTTATATGATTTCTTTTTAAAATTCGGCTAAAATAAATAAAAATGAAAAATAAAACAACTATCACTGTAGTAAAACCACCATCAAAACCACTCTAGAGAGATAAAGAGTAAAGTTGAGAGAGGTTCTTTATCCAATTTTAATGTTTAAAGAAAAAACAAACTTTCGTGGAAGTTAGAGGAGGAAAACTAGATTTTTACCTTCTAATAAAATTGTCAGCACCTCAGCTGAACAGGCTCGCGATGGAAGCAGTACCGGCTCCAAAGCCCAAGAGGAGTCACCAGCCCAATAACCCCTTGACGGCTTGACCACTTCATCGGCCCAGCGTGGATCAATTATAGGTAGCATGTATAGGCGTTGAGTTGCTACGGGAGCAAATCTCAAAAAAACAAGATGCTTCGGGAGAAAAGTGGCCTGAATTTGTAACTAAAAAACATTCAGAATTCCGTTCCCGACTCCCCTGCTTCCTCTCGTTCGCTGCTGCTGCTTCTTCCCCGCACTACTCTAACAAAAATATGCAACACATTTTCTCCTTCGCTTTAACTAATTATGAACTATAAATAGTGGAGATACCACACGTGCTGGTCGCAAGGTCATGTACGATCCGACACTAGAGGAGTTCGTAGCCTCGGCCACTACCAACTGGATCGTGAGAGGCCCTTCGCTGGGATGCCTGCCATCGACTGCTCCTTCGGCAGCTGTGGGCTCGTCGGAGGTCACCTGCGCCCTTTCAGGAACACAACAGATGTTGTGTCGCCACGGACAACTCTGTCGTGCCCCATTCAGTGGTCGACAGACTCACCTTAGTTGTTGCCTAAGTGGGGCCAGGTACAAGTCACGCCACCACGGGTGGAGTAAACTTCCCCTTCGGGTCTTGATGCATCCATGGAGGATGACGAGGGTTACCCGCTGGGCTTTGGTGCAACTGAAGTCATGGCGGACGCTAGGCTGCTTAGTACGCCGTCGCAGGACAACCACCTGATCGTGGATAACGAGACCTTCGCCTCCTCTAGTACTTTCACCAAGAGAGCGCTACGGAAGGCGGCCCACTGCTAGTTCGTGAGCCCCGAAGCTGTTATCACTTCCACCGAGAGAGAGTGCTGCGTAGCAAGCACGTCTCACTACTACAGAACAGGGCTGTAGTCCAGCCGGTGCTCAAGGGGCCTTTAGTCCCGGATGTGGGCCGGGACTAAGGTTCGAGGACTAAATGTCCCACGCTTTAGTCCCGGTTGGTATTTATTAACCGGGACTAAAGATGGACTTTAGTCCCGGTTGGCTGCCGGCCAACCGGGACTAAAAGTCCCCCCGCAGATCCGACACCATAGCCTATTTGGGGACTTCGGGACTAAAGGTCTTTTTTAGTCCGGCGCCAATTTTCGGGAGCTATTGCTCATTTTGCCCAAGTGACCAAAGGCGCGTTGCGTAGTAGTGTCTACTTCCAAGCGAAGTGAGATCCTAATCATGCATCGTATGTGTTTGATCACATGTCTATCAATGACACGCACGTCGGTATCCAAGGCCGAAAAGAAGCTCTACGAGTATGGGTCGAACGCCTCCAACGTTGAAGCACTAGAGGAGCTCTTCTCAGACGTCGAAAAGTGGTCGTGCAGTAAGGAACACAGACACAAGCTCACTTCTTATTTTGCATTGTTGTCCATATCATAGTTGTCTATCGCTGTGTAGTACCCAAACTTCAATTTGTACGCTAGGACGGTGTAGGCTGTAATCCTGTGGACCTCCTAGCACGCTCGCCAGAAGTTTTTTTGTTTGTATGGTCAAACTTTGCTAACTTAATTATGATGTTGCATAAATCTTTTGCGTATTCGAGAAAAAGATATAAAGATACTGTTCTACTTACATGGATTGCAATCTACCGTACTGTTATTTGATAGAAATAGTGTAATGAAAAAATATCGTCTAATAAAATTTACGGCAAATCTTTTGCCGTCCTTGAAAAAAAAAGTTCACCCGGTACTCCAAGGGTCGCAAATGCAGCAGCTGTAGGCCACACGCCGCAGTCTTATGTGAAGCGTTTTTCACACCGTGGTATATTAAAATCCAAATGGTTCTTTATTTAGGGATGGACACTGTAGTTAGCTCAACAACCGTGAACAGAGTGAAAGAAAACCGTGGCCCATTTATCCATAGTCTAGACATTGCAAGTGCTTCAGGGGAAGAGTGTCAAGCCAGCTACGAGTACTTGCACAGTTGCATTGATTGTACTAGTACACGGGTGGAGTCTACCACGGAAAAAAGTTCATATATACATCTCAAAATTCAATTATAATCCTAAAATTTAATTATACATTACGAAAATTTCTCTTTCCAAGTACTTTAGATGGTAATATTGTAATTTTTATTACAAATACTAAATATACATATAAAAATACTATAAAATCATTTTTTCGCGACCGAGGAATGTAGCCCATTTTTCATTAAGAGGAGTGAATTACAAGTTACCTATGAGAGAACCCTCATAGCGCATATTATAAACCATTAAGATAGTAGAGAGTAATCTGGATTAACATAGAAACAATAAAAGATACAAAGAGAGAGCGATTATCCTCAACACCTAACACTTACAACCGTACCTGCAACATAACATCGTGATGGTCGTCCACACAGAAGACCATCCAGCAGCAACGACGACAAAGCATCTGTCAACGACCCAAGTAACGGCAAAGCATCCGCCAACGAACCAACTGACGGCCAAGCATCCGCCAGGGAAAAAGCAAAGATACCCACTACGAGAAAGTATCCGTAGCGATGGAAGAGCCAAGTCACTTTCGGCAACAAAGCGGCTACCAGAGAGGAGGCCGACGACATGGCGGCAAAGCATCTGCCAACGAACCGAATAGCGGCAAAGCATCCGCCAAATAAATAGACAGAGGCAAGTATCCGCCACGAGAGCAGCTGTACTAGCCAAGCATGCACTACGACATCCAACGACGACCAAGCGGACAAGATCAAAAGCTGCAGGAACGACCAAATCAAGTGAAAATGAAGCACAGCAGGCACAGTTAGGCAGGGACTTGGCAGAGAGGCCAATTCTTCAACGACGCCTTCAAGAAGGGGAGGGTAACGCCCATAGAAATGACTATGGACGCATCACCGCTGGCCTTAGATGCATCCAAGGCAATGCTTTTGCCTAGAATCTGGCCGTGGTGGCGTAGGGCATGGATCACAAAGAACGAAGCCTCCAAGGAGGTATGTGGCGTCGAGACATCACCGTCGTTCGTCCGGCCACTGCCGGGCAAGGCTTTCGCTCGGAACTCCATGCACACCACCGCTATCGGACCACCAACCGGCCGCCCCCGCACCGCGCCCCAGCGTAGGCAGCCCGAAGCCACCAACGCCCAGCGAGGCCACCCACCAACAGGCGTGGCATGGCGTCCCGGCGAGCAAAGGCCCACCAGTTACCCAGGCTGCAGCTACGCAGCAGACCGGCCGTGGCTTAGGGCCTAACCCCGGCGACCTGGCGCGCGAGCCAGGGCCCAAGCCGGAGAGGCACCGCGGTTGGCCTTGATCGGCATGCCGCAGGTTCTGCGGGCTGGCCACCGCAAAGCGTGCCGGCCGAAGCCACCGGGCCCGTAGAGGTTGATGGCGCACATGGTGGCACCGGCGGCTGCGACCCAAAGGAGCAGAAGGGCGCCACCACATGAACCACCGCTGGAGCCCGCAGATCCGGGGACTATGTGGCCGGATCCGGCCCAAGGGGGCTTGGATCTACCACGCCGGCCGCCCACCCCGCCCGAAGCGAAGCTAGGTGGAGGGGGGAGGAGGAGGAGCGAGAGGGAGGGGTTGAGGGGGCTGCGGCAGGGGCCGTTGTTGGGGCCGTCGCTGGCCGGGCCCGCTAGCGGCAGCGGGGGAAGGGGCGGTGGTGGGGGAGCTAGTGGTCAGCGGCTAGGATACCCCGAGTCGCCCAGGGGCTTCGGGGGAGAAAGCGTGTTCGTGCCCTGAATTTTCATACTTGTTATATATAATCTGTAGCATTTACGATATGTTATCTATTGGTTGACCCCTTTTATTCAAAAATTCTGGCTCCGTCACTGCTAGTACGTTACAATTGGGAGAATACCTCAGACCAGAACAACTTTTCTCTGTAAACAAATTCGAATTAAACGTGTCTAAGCTACTCCACTACATAAGTCCATAACCATCTTCCTGCAGTGATTAGCTACGATGCGATTAAGCATGGTAAGCATCCAACAAATAACCTGCTGCAACACCCTTGATCTTTCGTTCTTCTCCTTTAATATTAACGAGAAACACGGCACGAACATCTTGATTACTGTTACTTTAATTCTGCACGATCGTATAGGTATAGCCTGTGCTACCTTGCCCCGGCCAAGTAGTGGGGCGACAGGGCTCTGCCGGCGGCACAGAAGCGGCAGCGGAAGGCCACGGGGAGCTGGAGCTTCTCGCCTGCGCTGCGCCTGCGCGGCCGAGGAGGAAGCAGTAGGCGACGTAGAGCGCCCAGCAGACGGCAGCGGCGAGCGGGACGAACGGGGCGATGAGGTGGAGGAGCAGGCCGGCGACGAGGAAGACGGGCCAGAAGACGATCCCGTAGGTGGCCACGCTGACGGGGTCGTCGCTCTGGTGGTAGGCGCCATCGCCGTAGAAGAAGAGCACGTCGTGCCTCTCCAGGTCGAGGAGCCGGCTGCGAGGCGCCATGGCTTTGATGGCTTCGCGGGAGATTGCTTGCCGACCTCGAGGTCTATGGCACGAACTACGGATGTAGCAGCTGTGCTACTGATCTGGTGTCGGCGATTGCACTTGTAGTGCACTGAAGATGTCTCTGCCTTCCATTTATAGAAGGACGCCCGACAACTTGCACTTATAATAATCAAACCACGTGTTCAGCGTGTTCTAAGCACGAGGCACACGACCACAAGGCTAGCTTCCTGAGTTCTTGGCCATTGCGAGCCCATCTCCATCGATGTCTTCTTCACGTCGAACCAAATGCATTGCTGCGAAAGAAAAAAAAACGTGGAAGAAATTGCATTTCACATGGAAGAAAAATACTCTATAAGTACTGTCCTCAGATTCCGAACAATTTAATAAAAGGACGTTACTAAATAATAAAAGGACAAAACATTTTGTACTTTCTAGGAAGAGGAAAAGTCTCCGCGTCTCCTCAGGACCGCACCCATCAAATTTTTACATAGTTTTCAGCTCATAATTAGCTCATCACAAAATAAAAGAAAAGAGAACACAAATAAGATGGGGAAATCACAATGAGATAGCTGACAAAAATGTTCAAATTAAAGCACTCCAAAGCGCCAAACAGAGTGTCTCTTTATTATCCACCATGGATTTGAGTTTTGATGAGTTTTGCAGAGAGAATGATACGGAAGTTGATGGAGCCAAGGTGAAAGATGGGACGGCTGTTACCATCGAGCAGTGGAGAACCGTCTATTGGGATGGCTTGAAGCGGAGGTAGGTTAGTGATGATGGCAATGACAATATCGTCGAATGTAGGAGGCTAGGAAAGGGAATAATCTGTTCCAAAGTAGGTGCACGGTCGAGAGTAGAAAAACAAAGTAGGCAGTAGGAGAAAGGACGGAGAGAAACTAGAGACAGAGGAAATGAAGTTTCGCTCCATTCGAATAAACGGTTGCGGCTACAGTTGTGGCTGCACATAATGTTCTATGTGTGTGCAACTTTAGAGACAGCAGTAGCTAAAACTATCAATTTATTTTTTTTAAAAAATCGTATTTAACACTAGAAAAACTGTTGCTTTCCTATTCAACTCCTAAACTTAAAACTTTTCTATTTGACACCATGCATATTTTTATTTTTTGTTTGACACTTCCATTATTTTAAAGTGGTAAGATTGTAAAGTTGGAGACAAAAAGACCATTTTGTCACTTTTGTTTTTTTAGTCATGTTTTTTTTTCTGGCTATTGTTGCCTTTTTGGCATTTTTTTATTTCCAATTGTTACGTTTTTCTACAAAATGGTCTCTAGCCTAGTGGTTAGAGCATCTGAGTAGCATCCAGTAGGCTATAGTTTCTCCTGTTGACTTTGGTGAAAAAATTGTTATGTTTTTCTTATTTAATTTAATTGCTTCTGTTACCATTGAAAAACGCCAAACATAACAAGGGCAAAGCGGTATTTCCATCTGTGACTTAACACCATTACCAGTCTAGAGTAATGAAAGTGTCAAACAGAAAAGAAAAAGTATAATAGGTAATGGAAAAGATTTTAAATTTGAATATCAAATATGAAAGCAATAGTTTTTCTGGTATCAAATAGAAAATTTTTCTCCAATGTATTAGAAGTGAACACAATAGATTTCGAATTACCTAACACAATCTGTTTTTTAGAAAAGTTAAATCTGCACAGCCATAGCATATATACTAGGCGATAGACCTAGGAACTATATGGTAGAAATATATCAAAACAGTATGTAAGCAAACTCAAAAGAACACAGTAGAGAACCTAAGCAACCTAATCAAAATAACTTCTCACTGGTTTTATGCCGTTTGGCCACTGCGATGCTCGACCGAAAAATTATTGAATATAAGGTGCAAAAGCCAAAAGGGATTAAAATTGTCCTTACATTTCCAGTTCAAGCAAATCACGAGGGAGAGCAATAGAATATAATATCAATTATTGATTGCCGTTGCTTGAATGATTAAGGTCACTGTTGCGTAGTAACAGCGACGCTTGACGCACAAGAAAAAGAAATTGAAGTGCACGTTCCAAGACGATATAAGCCTCGCGCTGTCTCGTCGCTCGGCAGTCGGCACGCACAAAAATGAACAAAGACATTTTCTGATAAAGCTTCACGATTTGGCCCCCACCTCAAACGCGGTTGAACGCTGAGAAGAACATCTGTTTTATTGGTTGAGAATATCGACAATAACCACACATACCACGTGCCCACACACACAACTGTTGAGTTGGCAACTAAATAAATAAGTATTAACCAAATCAACATTTATTTCGTAAAGAAAGCTAAAAGTCTAAAGCCACAATAAAAATTATAGAAAAAGAAGAAAATTAATTCCGCTAAGTCTCTAATCTCAATCCAACTAATCTAGTAATTCATAAGCAAAATAATCACTCTAACGAGATTAAAAGAGAGAGAGAAGATAACAGTAAGATCTTATATATGCCATTAGAGATTAATAGGAGGGAGAAATAATAATTAACATCATAACTAACTAATTGAGTGTGTATTGTAGACAGACTAGGATAGTGTGTAGAAAAAACAACAGTAACAATAGCAATAACAAAGTAAAGAGAAGGTAACATTAATACTAGTCATCAATCATATATAGATATCACTAAGGATTAACACATAGGAGAGTTCAAACAAATAAAATATCAATAATAATTATATACTATTATTTATTAACTAATTAGAGCAAGTATTATAACTAGCAAAGAGCTGGTGAAATCTGACGTGGAGAGAGAGAAAGCATGAGAAAGAAGAAAAATCAGCGACTCACGAGATACCGGCAAAAGCTGGCAAAGTGTACTGTGGCTACCACTCCCTCACTCTAATTATTCTATGTGGCAGTTAAGCATTAAGATCGGTGGGGTCTACTACCACTGCTCGGCAACTCGAGTGACCTAGAGCTTCTTGCAACCGGCGAGCAGGTGTATCCAGTAGCGCCTTGCTCTTAAGGATAAAGTGGAACATCCATGAGGTTGGGGTGCATGGCCACCTCTAGTCCTCCCTCCCTCCCTCCGCCATTGAAAGGAGCTAAATGGCACATCATGCTTCACTCCATTCATAGCGAAGCTAGAAAAAGATAAAGGGGGTGCACATCACTTTTGGGTGCATATATAGTGAACCTTTTATCAAATGTACAATTTTTATAATTTTTTAGGGTGCCTTCGCACCCCTTAGGTATAACAAAGCTTCGCCTCTGACAAAAGACAACAAATTGTACTACTATACTCATTGTCTGTCGATATTGCTGTAGCTGTTATTTACACGTCATGTAAAAGCTACAATGGCTTGTTGTGTCCATTTAATCATTTGTTTATTTCATTTAATTAATGTTTAGTTGGCAATGAATGTTTAGCCCAAATAAATAGCTAGATGATAAGTGAACGTCTAGTCCGTTTAAACGTTTAGCCTAACAATAACACTCGTGAGTCGGGTATCGTGAGTCGGGTATGGTAATGTGTTACATTACATATCGCACTAGGCATTGTTGGGCAAAAGAAAAGTGGATATGGCCAGTGGGTAATTACACCAAATTTTATGTTCTAGGCTCTGCGATTGGGCTGACCTAATTAGATTTGCATGCCTAATCAAAGTAGATAGTAGTACATTTGTCATCTATTTGTGTATTTGGTTTGAACATAGCGTGACAGTGGCCGCCGTTCCCACACGAGGCCACATTGGCCGGGGCTACTTGCAAGAGACGATGGAGTGCTGGTGGCCTACGGCATGGCAAAGCCAAATCGACCGAGGATGGCAGGGCACGCAGCAGGGGCCAGGGGGCGGACGCCGGATTGGCTCCAAGGCTGGCTGTTTGCAGAGGCCGGGCCCTAGCAAGCATTACTGGAGATTTTGGACTCTTCTGTTGGTCACTTGCAGCATGTCAGTCTCAGTCATCGGGCAGCAGGTTTTTCCCCCGCCATTAGGCAGTATTAGTCCATTCCCAAATCGACAATCCCAACACTACTGTACTGTGAACTGTTAAGAAAATGCTGTACACTCTTCAATGATGGTATTTACTGATAAACACTACTCAATTTTTAATCTTGGTGTCGGGAACCAAAATAAGGGCCCTCCAAACTATTAGGCCCAGCGAACGCGAAACCAGGCCACACAGTAGCAAAACACGGCCTGCCAAGGCCCAAAGACACTACCCCCCATCCCGTCCGAGCCTCCCCGCCCGGGGCCTCGGACGGGCACTAACATTCCGACCGTCCGAACCCTCCCCGTTGAGGCCTCGGACGGGCGCTAATCCTTCCGCCTCATCCGAGGCCCTCCCGGTGAGGCCTCGGGCGGCCAAGCAACGCCCGCCTCGCCCGACCCCTCACGCGGGACGCCTCGGACGGCGCCCAATTCCGACCAGCCGGAGCCCCTGCGCCCCTAGGCCTCGGGGCGGGCGCGCCGCACTTCCCGGTCAAACCAGGCCTCCGACTTGACGTGATATCCGTCACCCGCCTTCCCACGGTACTCGTCGGGATCGACGTTATCCCTTGGCGGGGGATAAGAGCCATCCCGTCACAACCCTCACCCGCGCTCATGATTACGTTATCCCCCACAGTGGAGGCCACCTGCCACTGAGGGGCACTGTGTAGCCTAACCCTACTGCCAGGTCAAGTCACCGAAGCTCCCAGACGACGGCCGCCACGCTAGGGGCCGTCATCCAGTATCATCCTCCGTACGGGAGTCAGGTCGGCTGGGACGCCGGTCAAACAACAGTACCTCCAGGGTTTTCTGAGCACGGGATGGGCAGCGATTGCCCCGATGACGACTCTCTCCTGTGCCAACCGTCCCGCGTACGGCGATAGGCTCCGAGGCCCTCCGAGCCTCGGAACCGGAGGAAGTCAAAGCTACAGCACGCCGCGGGAGTCAGATACGCCTCCCCTGGCTTCTCCATCAACTTCTACAAGGACAGCCGCCCTCTCGCCGTCGGGGATAAGGGGACGCGACTACTCACAAACCGCGGCCGGGGCTCTACAAGCGGCACCCATTCCGCGGCCTCCGAGGCCTCGGATCAGGAAGGAGAGGCGCTCGTGGCCTCTTCCGCTCACATGCCGACACTTTATGTAAACCCTGTTCACCTCTTGCGGCTATAAAAGGGGAGGACCGGGCCCCCTCTGGGGGGGAGGGAGACAAGCAACCTTAAGTCCTTCTACACACACGATATTGGCACTTGCCACGATCACCCACGAGACTTGGGACCAGCTCCCTCTCTCCACTCGCTTGTACACCCTGCCTACAAGCTCTTAGGTGCAAGACAATACAAGTCTTCTTTGTGTCTTTCTTGCACACCTTCCGGGGTTGGAAACACGCACCACAAATTTACTCGTTGGTACTAGAACCGCCAGTTTTAGCACCGACAGTTGGCGCGCCAGGTAGGGGATTGTGCGTGTTTTCGCATCTTTTTCCGCCAAAACTCCGGAATGGCCAGAACCGCAACGAGATGTCTCGGGACATTTCCGGCTCCAACCTTCCTCCAGCACAGCCACTGGAGCTGGGCACCGTGATCCGGTTTGGGGATCTCGAGTTCGTGTCATTGGGCACAGGGATGCGACATGGAGCTCCTTCCGTCAGGGCCCGTGAGTCTCCTCGACGAGGCTCCCGCGGCCCCGTCACGGGCCCGGCGCAGGAGGTGCCAGAAGCGCACATGCCCGCCGTACTCGGCAAGCGTGTCGCGCCGCCCGAGGGATTTGGAGGAGGATCTGGCATTGTATTTAGGCGGTATAGGCCGCCCTAATGCCTCGCGACCAGCTCCACCACCACCGCCGTTCGGCCTCACCAACGCCGCCTCCACGTACGCGTCGTTGGTCTCCACCAGCTTGGGGGCCTACGGTGAGCTCCCCGGCCACCACCGCGCTTCAACCGGGATTGACACGCCCTGATCTGGCGCGCCCAACCTCGACCTCGAGGACCACCGGACTAGGTGGGTGGGAGTAGACTACTCCGGGTCCCGCTACGTCCACGCGATACGGCGCTACCTGGAGGCCACGGAGCCCCGCGGGCTTATGCCGGCGCATGCATACGCCGCCGGATATCCCTACTCGGACTCACCGGATGACATGTATGACCCAACCCGCGAGTGCTTTCACGTGGAGATAGGTGATCACGGGCGACGGCAAAGAACGGCGATGGCGGCGTCAACGAGGACCGCGACCCTGTGCACGCCGCAAAGGCCGGCACCAGCAGAGGCGCAACGCCTCGGGACCCCGGCGTGTCCCGGCCCACGGGCCAGGAGCAGCAGACTCCGCCCGCGCATGGGTCCCCGAGAGCCGGGCGATCCAGCGGCTACCCAAGGGGGCCACGGCGCCCCACCATCGAGCAAATCCGGGGAGCTTGTGGATAAGCTTGAGCACGACCGTCTTACGCTACGGCAGAAGATATAGGCGTCTGAGCGTGGCGCCACGCGGCGCGCAACCCGAGCCCCCCGCCGCCCGACGACGAGCCCGCGACGTCAACCAGAGGATCGTCAATGACGAAGGAGGGGAACGCCCCCATCTTCCAGCGTGCAAGTCGAACATCGCGGCGGCGGCCCTCCTCCTCCGAAGCGATGCGGAGCCATCCACCCCGGAGGGGCGACGGATTCGAGACGAGATGCGGGGCTACATCGAGACCGCTGCTGTCAAGCAGGCCGAGAGCTCGGCCTCCCGGCATTGGGCACGAGAGGGACGAGGAGGACGATGAGCTCCCTCACCGTGAACGAGAGGCCTCGGTCTATCAGGATCCGTCACGAAGGCCGGTCCACGAGCGCATCCAGGACAATCGCGGCAGCCTCGAGGACGGCGATGCACGCAACGTCATCAACAACACTGCGAGCCGGAACATGGGCCGGACGCGACCGCCCGCCCACGCAGAGGCGGCAGGCGCGACAGCGACGAGGACCGTGACGATGCCGATCCCCGGGGCCCCGTTCCTTCAGCCGGGAGATCCGCAATGCCCGGTTTCCTTTCCATTTTCACCAGCCGGCCAACCTCACCAAATACTCGAGAGAAACGAGCCCCGAGATGTGGCTCAACGACTACCGTCTAGCATGCCAGCTAGGTGGTGCGGACGATGACAGGCTCATCATCCGCAACCTTCCACTTCACCTGGGTGACTCGGCGCGAGCTTGGCTGGAGCATCTCCCCGCCCACACGATCCGCGACTGGACCGATCTGGTCAAGGTTTTCGTAGGGAACTTCCAGGGCACATACGTGTGCCCTAGGAACTCGTGGGATCTCCGCAGCTGCCGCCAGAAGTCCGACGAGACGTTACGGGATTTTATCCGACGCTTCTCGAAGAAGTGTACTGAGCTGCCCAACGTGGCCGGCACCGCCATCATCGGCGCATTCCTGGACGGCACAACCTGCAAGGAGCTCGTCCATGAGCTAGGCCGGAAAATGCCTACCACTGCCAACGAGCTGTTCGAGGTGGCAACGAACTTTGCCTCCGGTGAGGAGGCAGTGGGAGCGATTTTTCGCAGCGGCAGCAACAAGGGGAAGCGGAAGGAAGACGACGCCGAGGGGGAGGCATCCCGCAACCCCAAGAAGAACAAGAGGAACAGGCGCAAGGGGAAGAAGGGCAAGAAGGAGGAGGACTCCGAGGACGACATTGTCGCCGCGGCCGATCGCAAGGCCCCCCGAGGCCCCCCGGGGCCTAGGGCGTTCGACGACATGCTCAAGAAGCCCTGCCCATTCCACAAGTTCCCCGTCAAGCACACCATGGGGGAGTGTGACTTGGCCTGCCGTTTCTACCAGAAGCTACCCCCGCCCGAGGACAAGAGGAAGAAGGAGGAAGAGAGCAAAGGCGAGGGGTTCCCCGAGATCCATGACGTCTTCATGGTCATCGGGGGGCTGCCGACGAACCTCACTCCGCGCCAGATCAAGCGTGAGCGTCGTGAGGTCTTCTCGGTACGCCCCGCCACTCCACAATACCTGCCATGGTCAGCCGACACCATCACCTTCCACATCGACGACCACCCGCTCTACGTGCCGAACCCAGGACGGTACCCGCTCGTGGTCGACCCCATCATCGGCAACATGCGGCTCACCAAGGTGTTGATGGATGGCGGCAGTGCCCTCAACATCCTCTACTCCGAGACCCTCAGCCTGTTGGGGATTGAGCGCACACGCCTTCGGCCCGCCTGCTCTCCTTTTCAAGGCGGTGTGCCAGGCAAGCGTGCCTGGCCCCTCGGGCAGATCGACCTTCTGGTCTTCTTCGGGCGCCGTCGAACTTCCGCAAGGAGGTCATCAACTTCGACGTGGTCGACTTTCGGGGGACCTATCATGGTATCCTCGGACGTCCCGTGTACGCAAAGTTCATGGCCGTCCCCAACTACACCTACCTCCTCCTCAAGATGCCAGGCCCCAACGGCGTCATCACCGTCGGCTTCTTCTATGAGCACGCGTTCAACTGCGATGTTGAGGCAATCGAGCACGCCGAGGCCATGGTGGTCTCCGAGGCCCTCGACGCCAAGTGCCACGCCGGTACTTTTGAGCTGTCCAACGGGGTGAAGGAGGTCCCGCTAGATCCCGCCTCTCCATCCGGCAAGGCGGTGAAGATCTGCGCCTCCCTCGACCCTAAATAGAAAGTTGTGCTTGTCGACTTTCTCCGCGCGAACATCGACATCTTTGCGTGGAGTCCCTCAGACATGCCAGGCATTCCGAGGGATGTCGCCGAGCACTCCCTTGATATCAAGGCCGGATCCAAGCCGGTGAAGCAGCGTCTGCGCCGATTCGATGAGGAGAAGCGCAGAGCCATCGGTGAGGAGGTGAACAAGCTTTTGGCGGCCGGGTTCATCAAGGAGGTGTTCCATCCTGAGTGGTTATCTAATCCTGTACTGGTTAGGAAGAAAAGTGGGAAGTGGAGGATGTGTGTAGATTACACAAGCTTAAATAAAGCATGTCCGAAGGTCCCCTTTCCCCTACCACGTATTGATCAGATTGTTGATTCCACCTCGGGGTGTGAGCTCTTGTCCTTTCTTGATGCCTACTCTGGCTACCACCAAATCAAGATGAAAGAGTCCGACCAGCTCGCGACCTCCTTCATCACTCCTTTTGGCATGTATTGCTACGTGACAATGCCCTTCGGACTCAGAAACGCCGGAACCACGTACCAGCGATGCATGCTCGGCGTCTTTGGGGATCACATCGGGGAAACCGTAGAGGCCTACGTAGACGACATAGTGGTCAAGACCAAGAAAGCCGATGACCTCATCGCTGACCTTCAGGTTGCCTTTCGGTGTCTTAAGGCCAAAAGTGTCAAACTCAACCCTGAGAAATGCGTTTTCGGGGTACCCCGAGGCATGCTCCTAGGGTTCATCGTCTCCAAGCGCGGCATCGAGCCCAACCCGGAGAAGGTGACTGCGGTGACCAGCATGGGACCTATCAAGGATCTGAAGGGGGTACAACGGGTCATGGGCTACCTTGCGGCTCTTAGCCGCTTTATCTCACGCCTCGGTGAGAAGGGCCTGCCCCTATACCGCCTCCTAAGGAAGACGGAGCGCTTCTCCTGGACCGCCGAGGCCCAGGAGGCTCTTGACAAGCTCAAAGCTGCCCTTACCAGCGCCTCGATACTGGTCCCTCCAGCCAAAGGTGAGCCCCTCCTCTTGTACGTCGCTGCGACAACCCAAGTGGTTAGCGCGGCCATTGTTGTCGAAAGACAGGAAGAAGGCCACGCCCTGCCGGTCCAAAGGCCGGTTTACTTCATCAGCGAGGTGCTGTCCGAGACCAAGATCCGCTACCCGCAGATCCAGAAGCTACTCTACGCTGTGGTCCTGACCCGGCGCAAGCTCCGGCACTACTTTGACGCCCACCCAGTGACGGTGGTTTCCTCCTTTCCATTGGGAGAATCCTCCAGAACCGGAAAGTCTCAGGACGGGTCGCCAAGTGGCCTGTCGAGCTTATGGGAGAAACTCTCTCCTACGCGCCAAGGAAGGCCATCGAGTCTCAAGCCTTGGCAGATTTTCTCGCGGAGTGGACCGACACCCAGCTGCCACCACCTCAGATCCAGGCGGAGTGTTGGACCATGTACTTTGACGGGTCTCTGATGAAGACCGGCGCCGGCGCCGGCCTCCTCTTCATCTCACCCCTTGGGGTACACGTGCGGTACGTGGTCCGCTTTCACTTTCCTGCTTCAAATAACATGGCAGAGTACGAAGGCCTCCTCAATGGCTTGAAAATCGCCACCGAGCTCGGCGTCAAGCGCCTCGACATCCGAGGGGACTCGCAGCTCGTCATCGACCAAGCCATGAAGGACTCAAGCTGCCATGATCCAAAGATGGACGCATACTGCAAGGCCGTGCGCGCCCTAGAAGACAAGTTCGACGGCCTCGAGCTCAACCACGTCGCCCGGAGGTACAACGAAGCCGCCGACGAGCTCGCCAAAATTGCGGCCGGGAGGGCTCCTGTCCTCCTGGACGTCCTCACCAAAGACCTTGCAGCCCCCTCGGCCAGCTTGGAAGACCAAGCAACGGCGGCAAGCAACGAGCCCGACCCTCCCTCGGGGGCTACAGCAGCCTCTGAGGCCAAGGCCCCCTCGGCAGCCGACGCCGAGGTCATGGAGCTTGACGAGGAGGGCCCCGAAGCCGAGCCTAAGTAAGATTGGAGGAAGCCGTACCTTGATTGGATCGTCCGAGGGGTGCTCCCCGAAGACTTCAACCAGGGTCGACGCATCGCGAGGAGGGCAAAGTCCTTCATCATGATAGAGGATGAGCTCTACAAGCGAAGCCCCTCGGGGATCCTACAACGGTGCATCTCCACCGAGGAATGGCTGGAGCTAGTGCGCAAGATCCACGCCGGTGTCTGTGGCCACCACGCCGCTCCCCGCTCCCTCGTCGGCAATGCTTTCCGGCAGGGCTTTTACTGGCCTATCGCGGTCGCCGACGCCACCCACGTGGTGCGCACCTGCGAGGGCTGCCAGTACTATGCTTGCCAAACGCACCTGCCAGCCCAGGCACTCCAGACCATTCCCATCACCTGGCCGTTCGCGGTATGGGGACTCGACCTTGTCGGACCGCTCAAGACGGCGCCCGGGGGCTTCACCCACCTGCTTGTCGCCATCGACAAGTTCTCCAAGTTGATCGAGGCGCGCCCCGTCACCAACATCCGATCCGAGCAGGCAGTGCTGTTCTTCACCGACATCATCCACCGCTTAGGGGTTGTCCCAAACTCCATTATCACCGACCACGGCACCCAGTTCACGGGAAAGAAGTTCCGGGACTTCTGTGACAGACACCAGATACGCATTGTCTGGTCTGCTGTCGCTCATCCCCAGACGAATGGGCAGGTAGAACGTGCCAATGTTATGATTTTGCAGGGACTCAAGCCTCGGATCTTCAACAAGCTTGACAAATTCGGCAAAAGGTGGCTCGAGGAGCTCGTCTCGGTTCTTTAGAGCCTAAGGACGACGACCAGCCGGGCCACGGGGTTCACGCCTTTCTTCCTGGTATACGGCTTCGAGGCCATTCTCCCCACTGACCTGGAGTTCGGCTCTCCGTGGCTCAAGGCCTACGACGAGTGGCGCAACCAGACGGCTCAGGATGATTCGTTGGATATGCTCAAGGAAGCAAGGGACGCCGCCCTGCTGCACTCAGCCAGATACCAGCAATCCCTCCGACGCTATCATGACCGACAGGTCCGGGTCCGAGACCAGGGGGAGGGCGACTTGGTGCTACGTCTTCGCCGGGACAACCGAGGCCGCCACAAGCTCACGCCGCCATGGGAGGGACCTTACATCATCACCGAGGTCCTCAAGCCGGGCACCTACAAGCTCGCCGACGAGGACGGCCAAATCCTCAACAACGCTTGGAACATACAACAGCTACGTCGCTTCTACCCTTAAACTTTTCAAGCTTTGTATATGCTTTTGTACCATATGCTTTTTTCCAGAGAAATGAAAACCTGCTAGCACTTGTTCATTTTTTCGTAAACATAACGCACATCCAAGGCCTTTGGGGGCACATGACTTCAGTCACAACAACATTCCCGCAAAGGTTCAGTGAGACTCAGTTTTGATCTACCAAAACCGAGCCTCTCTCGGGGGCTAGAAAGGGGGAACCCCCCTGAAAGGCACCCCAAAAACACTTCTCATTTTCATCGGTCATTTTTTCGCAAATTTTTTGTACCCAAGGTCTCGAGCACTTAGGAAAGAGTACCTAAGAGTAGTTATCCTGAGGCTAGGACCGGCTGAGCTGTAAGGTCGCTTACGCCCGTGCGCTACGGTACCTCTACTTACCACCCTCGGCCAAGGGAAAACCTTAGGCATTGCGAGAGGGTTGTTCCAAATGTCAGATCCGGCAGAGCCGTGAGGTCACCTACGCCCGTGCGCTACGGTACTTCTACTCGCCTCTCTCAACTAAGGAACGGCTCCTAAATTCGAAATAGTCTCGCAAGGCTCCAACCTAAGTGCGCATTGAGATCAAAAAAGAGCGTGAAAAATGAGCGGAAATACCATCACAAAACGAGGCCACGATGGGCCGTAAGCACATATGCTTCAAGCAACTAACATAGTTCTTTACACGGGCACACCGCCCAGCTGCAGAGCCTATTGAGGGGCATATGGCCCCCCGCCGTCTTGAGCGTCAACGACCGCGGCCTCGGCGGCGTTAGCCTCACCTACGGGAGCAGGGACGACGGCCGGCGTGAAGATCTGGACCAGCGCTGAGGGGCCCCCGGTTTTCTCAACCTTCTAAACCAGCTCTGCGAACACCTCACTCTCGCGGCCTTCCTCTTCCTTCGAGACAACGACTCCCTCAGAAATTCGAGGAAGGTCGAGCTCGTAGTGGGACGTAGCCAGCGCGAGCATGTGTGACACGCCGATCCGGAGGGCGTCCGGGCGTAGCGCCTCCATCCGCTTTGGGTAAGCGCGGCCCGGCCCCCACCGGAGACTACTCCCCGGCGTCGCCCGGCCTCAACCTCATCGCAGATGGCCCGGACCCTCTGCGATAGAGCGTCGAGTTCACTCTGTACCGAGTTGTGGGCCGCCTGCGACGCGACGAGGTCCGCCTCCAGCTCCGACACCTTCCCCTTCAGGCCTGCGATGAGCCTAAAAATCAGAATCCGAGGCAAGATAGCAATGGAACGACAAACATGTACGACACTTACCTTCCTGCTGGTTGAGAAGGGCCTCGTTCTCGGCAACCCCCTGCAGAAGCTTGGCCTTAATCATGGCGTTGTCGTCGGCAAGGAGCCGCTGGTCAGTCTCGAGGGACACTAGGCTCTTGGACAGGGCCTGGACAGAGTCATCCGAACGGGTAACTAGGGCCCTCATCACCTCCCTCTCGGCCCGGAGCTGATCGAGGTCCGCCGCGTGTTTCACCACAATCCCCTTTGAGAGAGTGGCCTCTTCACGCGCCGTAGAGGCCTCGGCCTCCGGCTTCGAGACAAGGAGGCGGAGGTTCTTGACCTCGTCGCCCCCGGCCGACAAGTCGGGCTTCGCCTTGCCCGCGAGATCCTTCTGGCGGTTAAGCTCAGTGGTGAGGCCGGCCGACGATCGGATGAACTCCGATTTCTCCCGGGACACCCACGCCAACTCCTGCAAAAACCAGGTCCAATTGACCAGCCATCACAAGAGAGCCCTTAGAAACGGAAAAAACCGTGGGAGGCCGGTTACCTTCAACGCGCCAGGGAGCTGGGTGTTCAGGACCGACGAGAGAGTCTTAAGTGACCTCTCGCTTAGATCCTGGCACAACGCCTCTTGCTCCCACGGCTGCCCTTCAGCGGCGTCGTCGGCCACGAAGACAAGCCGCCTCTACGGATCGTGGCGGCCCCTCGGATCAGCCCACGGTGCTGCGAGAGATCCCGGGCCGGTGGCCTCTTGGCTCGCGACCCCTCATCGCGATGGGCGCCTCGGCCGGCGCTCTCTCCAGCCACGACAGGCGCCTCGGTCAGCTGCTCTTCAGCCACGGCGGGCGCCTCGGATGGTGGGCTTCCCGGCTTCGCGGGAGGAGGAGACGACGCGTCCTCGGCCAGCGCCTCCTGCACCAGCGCCTCGGTGGCCTCCTCCGAGGAGGCAACCTCCCACCACCTCGCCTGCCGTGACTCGAGGGGGGGACGGAACCGGCGCTGTTCCGCCATGGCCGCATCCGCGATGGCCCTGCGGCGCCGCATCCTCGTCACCGACGGCGCCTCCTTGGGCGGCACTCGGCCACATCCTTCTCTTTGGCAGGCTGCGCCACCACCTCTGGGGGCAGCCCCGAGGCTCACGCTTCCCCCCGGCCAGCTTCTTTCGTAACGAAAGCGGAGCGGGCCGGCCTTGCGCTTTGCGCCGCGAGGAAAAAAAAGGAAGCATCGGGGAAAAGAAGAAAGAAAGACAATTACCGAGAGGCAAGACCCAAGGCCGAGCAACACTTACCCGGCAGCCGGTACCTTGATCTTGATGCTCGTCGGCGAGGACAAGGGCCTCGGGACGCTCCGCCAGATCTCGCCCCTTCATCAGGCGCCCAACCCTCGCCCTCGAGCCTCCTTTCCGCCGCCTCGGATTGACCCAGGGGGGGCTGGTCTGGCTGCCGCTTCGTACTTTTACGGGCGCTGGTCGGCCTTGAGGGGGCGGCATTGCCTCCACAGAAGCTGCGTCCTCGGCCGAGCCGAGCCCCCCCGCGCCCGAGCCGAGGGTGGCCTCGGCGCCTTTCCCCCCAGCGGCGTCCCTTCCTCCTCGGGGACCATCGCGGTTTCGGCCTCGGCGTGCAGCCTCGGCTCGATAAAGCCGAGGCCGAGGTCCCGGCCCCGGTTCCTCCGCCTCTGCGCGCCCAGCCCCACTAGAAGGTTGGGGGTGCGCGCCTCCTCCGGGGATCCAGCCCCAAAGAAGCGCTGAGGTCGTCGTCGTACCACCTCTCCTCCCGCGTCGTCGTCGCCGTCGTCGTCGCGTCGGTGGTGTCGACGGCGTCTCCTCTCGTGGGAGGCCCTCCTGCTCTTGGCGGCCGGCGCTTCCCCGACTCCTCCCTCTCCCGGCGCTGCGGATATTTCTGCTCCCTCGAGACTCTCCTTCTCCTTCCTCCTCGCCTCGAGTGGGCCGGTTCGCCTCCTTCTCCGCGGCGATAGGCGGCTTGGCGCCGTCCGGCTCCAGCGAGCCCCAGGAACGAGCAGCAGGTGGTAAGCCAGAGAGAAGGAAATAGAGAGCAAGCCTCGGACGCAGGCACAAACACTTACCAAGGAAATGTATCCCTTCTCGGGCCGCATCGTCACCTTGTACATTACGGCGAGATCCGGCGTCGCCGCCTTCCTCGTCCGCTCGAGGATCTCGTTATGGTCAAGATCCTCGGGTGCCATCCGGGTGCCCCTCCACTCGGTGCCATCCTTCATGTAAAATGCGGGGAATACCGCCTTGACATGAGGGGCAGCACCCGCCGTTGGTGAAAGCGGGCGATCACTCCCGATGCGTCCAACCCCGCCCAGGTCAGACACGCCAAGGCAGCGATCACCTTCCTCAATGGCGTCACCTTCCCCGTGATCAGCTCCGCCTTCCACGACGGTGGCTTCGCGTCGATCCACTTCCTGGTATACCTTGGTGGATGGTCGTGGTCGTTCCGTAGGTAGAACCACTTCGCGTGCCAGCCGCGATTGGAGGACGAGAGCTTCGCCGGGATATAGGAATCCTGGGTGCGGGCTCGCAGCTGCAACGTGCAGCTCCCAGCTTAGACGGCTAACCTCTTCCCCTTCTCCAACCCCTTGGGAGCTTTCAAGAAGAGGGTGGCCTCAAAGAAATAGAGCCAGAGGTCCCAATGGGCCTCGACTCCAAGATACCCCTCGCACAGGGCGACAAACACCGCCGCCTGTGTGATCAAGTTGGGGCGAGGTTGTGCAACTCCAGGTCGTAATACTCTAGGAGCGCCCGGAGGAACCGACCCACCGGCATGCCAAACCCACGCTCGTGGAACGCCGTGAAGCTCACGACGTATCCCTCCCGGCGGCATCGGGAGGCGGGTGCTCGGGCGGCGACACGATCCACTCCGGCGTCCGGATGTCGGAGCGGACACGGAGAAGACCCTTCTCCACCAGCGCCGCCAGCTCGGCCTCCGTGACCGCAAGATGACTCCGGTCCTCGGTGCCGACGATCTCGACCCTCGGCGCCATCAGGAAGGCAGGCTGAAATGGACGGCTGCGCTGCAAGGTTACCTCTCCCCTTTCTTCTTCCTCCTCTCTTGGCGGCGCCGGCGAGACTCGGCAAAGAACGATGGCAAGAAGAGCAGGCAATGGAAAAAACGGGAGGAGGGCGGCCGCCATCGCCAATTATTTATACCCGGTAAAACCCTTGCCCGTTCACCTACCAACATTAAATGCGTATCTCCCTACTCGATTGCGTTCCACACGGACTCCGAGCGCCGCGCAGCCTTGAGCGGTACGGCCGACGGGGTTAGGAAAATACACGCCGTTGCGGGGGGTTAATCCCCCGCGAGAGGATCGGCTCCGCAGGGCTCGGGGCCCCGACATCGCAGCGTGGCGATGGCAGCGGTGGTGGCGCGCGTGCGTCACGCCCCAGCGTGGGACCCGCGAGCACGTGCGGGGCGCACCAACCGCCTTGGACGTGGAGGGCCCACCACTTCTCCGCGCTGGGCGGCGTTCACGACGCCGGGCAAAGAATGGCGCCTCAAAAGGCGCCACGTCAGCGTCGGGATGAGCCATAGGCTTCCTTCCCGTAAGGAGCCGAGGCGGCGGCCCGTTCGTCCCGGAGGCTCGTAGGCTGGCCCACCGGTGGGTTCGACGGCCGCCTCGGGCCACAGTCGGGGGCGGCTCGAGCGGTCTCATACAGCCTAGCCACCGCTTGAGGGACCGTCCCATGCCGTGTCCGAGGCCAGCGAGGCAGTCTGAGTAGGGGGATCCCGCGTGGGAGTGCACCGAGCCCTCGGGACATAGCGGACGGGACCTGGGCCCCGCCTTAGACACACCTTGCAGGCTCTAATGGAATGTGCCTCCGGGCCCAGCCAACCCCTAGCGAACGGGGCACAGGCATTCCACTTGGACTGACCCGTTAACAGCTCACCGGATCTAACTATGTTCGACACTTGTCAACGACGGCATGGTGAAATCCACCCTCCTCCCTGCGGAAGGGATGCAGAGGTACGGACAAAACTAACGACCAAGTACCGTTCGGCCGCCCCACACCAGAACGGGGCTCGGGGGCTTCCCCGGCACAGAGGCTGAGGTTGGGAAACGTCAACTAACTCACTCGCCAAACTCCCGGTCGAGCCGACGGGCCCGGGGGCTCGGCAAACGATAAGGACACCCCAAATCAGAACACACGCGAGCCCTCAGAGGAGCGCCCACACTCCACCGAGGCCTCGGGGGCTAGACCCGGCTGGTGCGCTCGCGCGCCCCCGCCGGAAAACATGACCTCCGGGGCAAACAGGCACCATCACCAAACACGCATAAGCCCTCAGAGGAATGCTCACACTCCTCCGAGGCCTCGGGGGCTACACCCGCCGGGTGTGCTCACGCGCACCCGACGTAGGAAAGCCCAAAACACCTAACAACGTGCCTGATGGAAACCTAGCTTAAGGCCACAACCTCCGAACGAGTGTACTCACTCCTTCGAAGGTTCGGGGGCTACTGTCGGGAACCAAAATAAGGGCCCTCCAAACTATTAGGCCCAGCGAACGCGAAACCAGGCCACACAAGTAGCAAAACACGGCCCGCCAAGGCCCAAAGACACTACTCCCCATCCCGTCGAGCCTCCCCATAGGGGCCTCGGACGGGCACTAACATTCCGACCCGTCCGAACCCCCCCCGCCGAGGCCTCGGACGGGCGCTAACTTTCCGCCTCATCCGAGCCCTCCCACCGGAGGCCCGGGCGCCGCTAACGCTCCGCCTCCGCCCGACTCCCCCTCACGCGGACGCCTCGGACGAACGCCCAATTTCCGCCCCGCCGGAGCCCCCGCGCCTAGGCCTCGGGCTGACGGCGCGCCGCACTTCCGGTCAAACCGGACCTCGACTTGGCGTATATCTGTCGCCCGCCTTCCCACGGTACTCGTCGGGCCCGGCGTTATCCCTTAGCGGGGGATAAGAGCCGTCCCGTCACAACCCTCACCCGCGCTCATGATTACGTTATCCTCCACGGTGGAGGCCAAGCACGCCAGCGAGGGGGCTGTGTAGCCTAACCCCATTGCGGGTCAAGTCACCGAAGCTCCGGGACGACGGCCGCCACGCCGAGGGCCGTCATCGATATCATCCTCAAATGCGGAGTCGTCGGCTGGGGCGCTTGCGGTCAAACAACAGTACCTCCGGGTTTTCTCGAGCCCTGGATGGCGATTGCCCCGATGGCGGCTCTCTCCTGTGCCAACCGTCCAGCGTACGGCGATAGGCTCCGAGGCCCTCCGAGCCTCGGAACCAGAGGAAGTCAAAGCTACAGCACGCCGCGGGAGTCAGATACGCCTTCCTTGGCTTCTCCATCAACTTCTACAGGGACAACCGTCCTCTCAGTCGTCGAGGATAAGGGGACGCGACTACTCACAACTGCGGCCAGGCTCTACAATACTGGCGCCCATTCCGGCGGCCTCCGAGGCCTCGGATCAGGAAGGAGAGGCGCTCATGGCCTCTTCCGCTCACACGCCGACACTTTATGTAAACCCTGTTCACCCCTTGCGGCTATAAAAGGGGAGGACCGGGCCCCCTCTGGGGGGGGGGAGACAAGCAACCTTAAGTCCTTCTACACACACGATATTGGCACTTGCCACGATCACCCACGAGACTTGGGACCAGCTCCCTCTCTCCACTCGATTGTATACCCTACCTACAAGCACTTAGGTGCAAGACAATACAAGTCTTCTTTGTGTCTTTCTTGCACACCTTCCGAGGTTGGGAACACGCACCACAAATTTACTCGTTGGTACTAGGACCGCCAGTTTTAGCACCGACACTTGGTAATTGGCTTCTGGACACTATAGCTATTAAAACAATATTATTTTGGAGTGAAGGGAGAGAGGTTAAAATTGGCCCAAATACCTTTGATTATTACAATATAAGCGTTATTAAAAAAACATAACTTTTACGTATAAAGTTGGATGACGACAAACTTTATGCTAAAATTGTAGCTTCAGTAAAATATATTGTTTTGTAGTTGAAAATTACAGTACATATCTATTTTATTTTCTTTTGGCACGATATATACCACAAATTAAACGCCAGAAAACGAGGAAGGAAGGCACGCAAAGAAACATGCAGCACCACAGTTAGGCCGTATCAAGTTCAGGAGGGCATTATCATTTTTTAGGTAACGTTATGGATAGAGTGGATAATGTTTTAGGTAATGTTATGGATAGAGTGGGTAGGCGTATGTCGGTGGGACCTATGGTTGGTACCGACAGCGATACAGTAGTATAGGCGACGAGCTGCAAATCAAATAGTTGAAAGGGAGCACACAGCAGGCAATGACACTGGCGAAGCAAGAATGGAGGAGTCCGGCTGAGACATTTTGTTTCGGCAGCGGTGACAACTCTGGTGGGCTACATGGTCGACGTGCGTGGCTTAGCACGGCCGGCCGGACGCCTTCAGTGCGGGGGCGGGCGGGCGCCCGTCTTGTGGCGACGTATAGAGTATAGATTGGAGTGTATTTGTATGTAGTTAAACAAGACCTAAGGATAAGGTCGATGCTAGGTAGCTGGTTCGAGAATTCAAGAACAAAGATGTATGGATGGTGTTCGATGCGGAAATGTGAGGACTTGGAAGGAATGAATGGTTGTGGGCTTGAAACTGTTGATGTACAGTATCTAGTGAGGATGACGGTGGTATATAAAAATAGGGGTAAGGGTAGATTTACTTTCAAATTTTAAAATATATAATAATATAATAAATATTAAGACTATAAATGTTGCGTATCCAAATGGTGCGATGAAAAGCAGATTCTCACACGGGAGGCACGAAGGGTCACAAATGCACCTGTAGAGTCTTATGTGAAGCTTTTTTTTTTTTTTTTTTTTGACAATGTCATATATTGAAACCGAATGGTCCTTTACTAGAGGACACTGTAATTAGTAACACGGTGAAAGAAAACCGTGCTCATATTCCAGGTAAAGAGTTGCATTACATATATCCAGATTGATTTGTAACTGAACTGTGACCCTATTTCGCGAAGTTACATATCCCGATATCCGGCCGGACACTGCTGATGCGTCAGGGAAATCTCGAGCCAGCTACTTGCATGGCTGCTGCCACATTGCACCGAGTAGTCGGGCGAGAAGGTTCTGCCGGCAGCATGGCGCAGCTGCGGCAGCGGAAGGCCATGAGCTCGCCTGCGCTGCGCGGTCGAGGAAGAAGCAGTAGGCGACGTAGAGCGCCCCGCAGACGGCAGCGGCGAGCGGGACGAACGGGGCGATGAGGTGGAGGAGCAGGCCGGCGACGAGGAAGACGGGCCAGAAGACGATCCCGTAGGTGGCCACGCTGACGCGGCCGCTCTGGTGGTGGTAGGCGTCGTCATCGCCATAGAAGAAGAACACGTCCTCTCTCTCGAGGTCGAGGAGCCGGCTGCGAGGCGCCATGGCTTGATACTTGATAGCTTAGGGTGATTGATTGCTTGCCGGCGTCGAGGTCGATGCTGAGAATTAGGATGTACAGTGACTATCTGTTTGCTGCTGGTGGTGTTGTTGGCACTTGCAGTCGAGTGGATGAAGAGATGTCCCGGCAGCCTTTTTAGGCCCCGTTTGGGAGCGCTCCGAGCGGCTCCGGCTCCTCTGACAAAATCACTGTACATCACTGTGTAACACTGTAGCCGTACTGTTCATCGAATCCGTTTTTCTCTCTCCCTCCCTTCCTCTCTCACTGACACGCTACACTGTTCATCGGAGCCGGAGGAGCTGGTTTTTTGGGCTCCCCCGGCTCCAGCTCCTGCGCGCTACAGTGGCGCTACAGTGCGGGAGCTGAAGCCGGCGAGAGCCCGGCCAAACAGGCCCTAATACAAGGACGCACCACATAATCAAAGCACGTGTTCGACCTGTTCATAGCACTATAGCTAGTCCAGCCTACTGGCTATTTGGCTAACGCGAGTCCAGTCTTCGATGGCAGGTGGAACAAAACGCACTGCCGCGAAAGTACAAAAACGTGGAAGAAAAGATACCATTAATTGTCCTCCGACGGTGTAAAGGACAAAACATTTTTTTTTTGAGAAATAATAAAGGACAAGACATTTGACGAGCTGATATATCGAACAATCCAATATGTCGGTCTGCACTTTTTAATTAATTATTGGTACCGATAACTCCAATTAATAATTTCGGTCGGGAAGCATCTCACCAGAGAGGGCCGAAATTGCTTGGAAGCCAGGTAATCAGTTCAATACGCTTATAAATTACGGACTACATCTGTTTTCTAGCCTAAGATGAAAACTATACCGCTTGGATGATTGGTGAGACCACTCATTGTGATAGTTTCAGACTAAAATCATCAGGAAAAAAATCATACGGAGAGATCTAGAAAGAAAAACAATGGGCTTTCTAATCGCTAGACGCCTCTGACATGCTCCTCTTGGCAGTCAGCAGAGGCAAGCAACCCCGAGGGTCGTCTTGATGACAGTGGCACCCATATCCGTAGCCTTCTGCCTCAGCAGAGCCATGGCCGATATGTTCACCGAGGCGCTGAGACGAGGTAGAACATGGCAACAATGTTGGGATCGCCACTGGGCCCATCAAGTGCTACTTTGTTGCCGCTAGCTGAAGAAGGTTGCCGATGACGGTACGTGGAGACATGGACCACATGGCCAGACTGGACTTATAAGCTGGTTGATAGCCGAAACGGCCGATTTCGGCTGATTTGCTATGAGAGAAAAACACTATTGAAACTACAGATAAGCCAACAAATAAGCCAAGCGAAAAGTAACGACATGAGCAGCAGGCCCTGTTCGCCTACACGGCCGTGTAGACCATTTACACGGCGTTTAAACGCTACTCAGTAGTTAACCGTGTTGGCCGTGTAGGCCGTTTAATCCGTTTAATCCTGTGTAATCTATTTTTTGGTCCATCTAATCATATGTATAATCCGGCTACTCGCTAAACGAAGGGTAACTGACCGTGTACCGTGTAGGCTAACATTGGCAGTAGGTTGACACTAGCATTGTTAGACATGGTGGGGAGTATCCTCAGCCGCGAGGCTATTGGTGTCAAGGAAGAAATTTGTGCCTCATGGGCGACTGGGCATCGTCTTCGCTGGTGTCATGGTCCTCGGCCTGAGACAGTGGCAACGCAAGGTCACAGGCTTGCTCCTAAAGGGTGACGGAGGCCATTATTGTCGCCATGTTCATGGGCTAGGATATTCTAGTTCTCATAGGCTAGGGAGTAGCATAATGTCATGTTCATCACGAAATTCTCTAGTCTACTCCCTCTATCCCACTTCAAATGTCGCCTTGGAGCTTTCGTACCAGGTGCATGCAAGGTACTATGAACCTAGAAAAACTTGCGTCCAAATACATTCAACCAGGTCTGAACTTAGATAGAAAAGAGCTCAGCTAGAACGACATTTAAAGTGAGACGAAAGGAGTACCCAACAACAAGCACGTACTAGTGAAGAAAAATGTCCTAGAAACCATGTTCTAGACATATCACCTCCTCTCAATACCGCTTCACCTTCTCCAAGCCTCCAACACAAAACGCTCCATATTTCCATTCTTAGGCACACTCTAAGAGAGAAAAACTCCCTCTCTTCCACGTCTCAATGGGGGTCTCAAGCCGAACCTATATCCAACTCAAGGGAGAAAAGCACGCGACTATTAATAATGGAAGCAAAGCAGAAACATGAGAAATTGTCCCTAAACACGGACACAACTACAAACACAGATCTTATCCTTTGCAGAGTGTACACATAGCTATAGGCTATGTTTGGTTGCAAGGACGAAGTGGGATAGGATGGGAGGGCTCTAGGACCAGTGGTGCTTGGTTGGGAGGCCACAGGGGTGAGGAAGTCCCACATGGGAATATTCTCATGAGATGCGGGACAACCTTGTCCCTAGAAATTTCACAGACAGGGTCACCTCGTGTGGGACGAGCGGCAGATAGGGTTGCCCCAGGTGGTACCAGCGCGCTCAGCAAGGACGAGGAGGAGGCGCTTAGTGAGAAAGATGAGGAGGTGGGCTTGGCGAGGAAGAAGAAGAGGCAGGCACATGAGAGGAAGAAGAGGAGGAGCACAGGCGTGGAAGAGCTCCATCACTACCACACAAGCATGGTGTGTGTCACAGCCGCCACGAGGGTGAGCTCTGATGACATTGTCGAGTAGATGAGTTGCGGCCTGCCAGCAAAGGAGTCGTGGGGCCCAGCGTCAAGGGAGGCGCAGCGGCCTGGCCATGGAAACTCGTCACGGCGGAGGAGGCACATGGTCCAGGTTGCCAGAGGAAGAGTTGTGGGGCAGCGTGGCAGTGGAGTCATGAGGCGGCGCAAGGCTAGCTGGCGGATGATGCAGGGTGCACGACCGGTAAGGAAGGGAAGGGAAAAAAAAGGCGAGGAGGAAGAAAAATATGAAAATTACAAAAAACTGACAAATGAGTCTCACATGTTTACTAGCTAATCCCACTTTGATGGCTTTGAAACAGACAGGGGTCATTCTATCACACAAATCAGAGTCAGAACCATCTCACCCCAACCTATCTCCCAACCAAACGCTACCATAGATCGCCATCATCAACGGTGCTCCACCTAAGAAAAAACTGGGATGCAAAACTACTCAGTACAATACAATCCTACCTCAACTCTAAGTCACCCTAGAATACCATTGATATGTTGAGACCGTGCAACATTGAGTCCTGGGTGAAAGCCTAGAGTTTGGTTTTGGTAATTGGACAATTTAGGTGGACTAATATATATTTTTGTTGAGATACACAAGTGCTTAGTCTTCTTTATCTATTGAGCAAAACGCGACAAAATCGGTTCAGAATCAAAACTTTGACTTTCCTTTAGCCTACTCATCTATTATCTAGTCCTGGGTTTAACTCGCTGGGAAGCGAATATTCTAAGATTTAATGATGTGTGTTTTAATGATAGACGATGATACCGCCGACTATGAGGATCTGGTGGTGACTTCATCAATCTCAAAGACTTAATAGACCAGTTTTTAAAAAAGCTAAAAATTAAGATAGTGAGTGTATGCGTTGTATTGTGTAACTCTAAAACATAATGCAAAAAACATTTTCAGCGCAGATAATATCATTTTTAAATGGCATTTTAATGATTTTCTGCAATGGCATACACTCTTCTAAGTGAGCAAGTAGTAATTGCATCCATATACTTGTCAAATTATAAGATATTTTAGCTTTTCTATATACATTGCTTTATATATCTAGACACAGTGGATATGTATGTGTATAGCAAAAACTATATATTTAGAAAAGACAAAATATCTTATAATTTAGTAGTGCCACCGTTTGATTTTCTTGGAAGCAGAGCCCATCTATATTTCTTCTCTGAGACGACGTCAGCCTGAGCTTCATTTTCTGTCTGAACCATCCGAGGTGTTATCTGCACCGAACTGAGTATCCTCACAAGTCGCAACCTCTGGTTTCTATCGCAACCATCGCAGCAACCGAGATTTTCTGGAAGCCAGCAACCATGCGAAGGTCAGCTGTGCCTACGCAGCAGCTAGAGTTTTAACAAAAATTACTCATAAATATCAATACGAGCATGGAGCCTGTCAATCTAGCGCTTCAGGTTGGCTTAATCTCAGCCTCAGCGCAGCAAGGTTTGGATTTTTCAGTTGCCTGAGCATAGAGCCTCTGCTCAAGATCCTGAATGCAGAACTGTGGACCTGAACGCTACGAACAACGAAGAAGACAACGACCACTTCCCAGCGTGATCTGATTATGGTTACACTTAAACAAATAAACAAATACTATGATTTAATGGCATCTGTTACCCATGTAATCGAATCACGTTACAAATACGTCGACCAAACAGCACCTAAATAGATCACCTTATCCATTTCTGAACCTCAGAACCAAAAGACCAAAAGCGCGCCCATTAACGGCCGGAAGAGCTCCAATACGGATAATATCTGCAACGCGCCGGGCTTCCCTCCAACCTCAGAAAAACCATCTCCTCCTACCGCCTACTGTCCTACAGCCAAGCCAGCCCCAGTGCTCCACTCATACTGTCACTTGCACCGCACTCCACTCAGCCTCAGCTTCGATTCGCCATGGCCACACTCGCCAGGCACCTTATCCTCTGCTCCTCCTCCCCATCACAACGCCGCCGGCGAGGACCCCTGCCACCCGACGCCACCGCATCAGGCACGGACAGGCAGCAGGCGCCGGTGCCGCAGTCCACCACGCGTCGGCTGGTGGTGGCCGCGTCCACGGCGCTGGCGGCCACGGCCGCGCTGTCCGCGCGCCGGCCGGCCCCCGCCCCCGCCCGCGATGGCCGCGGAGGCCGCCGTGGTGCCCTCGCCGCCGCCGACGACGCCCGGGACCGTGCCGCGCTGGGGCACCAGGTCTTACTTTCGGGAGCGGTACTTCGAGCCGGAGCTGACCGCGGAGGAGGCCGCCGCGCGCATCCGGCAGACCGCGGAGGGGATGCGCACGCTGCGGCCCATGCTGGAGACCATGTCATGGAAGTACGTGCTCTTCTACGTGCGCCTCAAGTCCAAGTACCTCGGCCAGGACCTCACCACCGCCATGGCCGGCGTCCCCGCCGGCCGACGCGCCGACTACGTCCGCGTCGCTAACGAGCTCGTCGACAACATGACGGAGGTATGTGCGTGGTTACAATCGTAGTACATTATTACAGAGTGTGCCTCTCAGTCTCAGGTCTGAGCTGAAAACTAAATGGTAAATGCCGTTTCTGAATTTTTCTCAAGTAATTTTGCATCCTGCATTTTGCGTGTGTGTCGTGCAGTTCGATCGCTTCGTGCGGACTCCCAAGGTCTACGAGTCCTACCTCTTCTACGAGAAGACGTTGAAGTCGCTGGATGACGTGGCAGAGTTCCTCGCTTGACGTACATATTGTATAACTAGTTCTATGATATATACCCTGTTCATCCATAAAAGAACACAACTACGTGAGTTGTGCAAGTCAAGCTGATTTAAGTTTGACCAGATTCATAATGAATAGTATTAACACTTATATCTCAAATAAAATTTTCTATAAAATTCATTTTATAGTTCATCTAAGAGCATTTGTTTGTATCATGAATATTAGTATTTTTTACACAATTTTAGTTGAAGTTCAAACTATTTTTACACAATTTTTACGGATGAAGCTAGTACTGCACCATTTGGCTAAGGATGTTTTCAATGTGATTTTTAGACAAAAAAAAAAAATCCTGTTTAGCTAAGAATGTTAACATTATTTTATCAAAAAAAAGAATGTTAACATTATTCTTCGTATGCAAACTATGCAAGAGTTGTCTTTTCTTTAGAAAAGGGAAATCTCAGCCTTAGCAACCACATGCAGCTAATTCTTACAAAGTTCAGCTTAATTTTGATTACCAAATAAAGGGAAAGAGCAGACATTAAATAGAAAACTATAATAAGTACAGTCTATTATATCTTTTCCATTCATAATTCACGAAGATATCCAAATCGGCAACCCCCAAAACTTTGGATTCCTTTAGAACCATCTTCTTAGCGTCCTCATGCTGTAGTAATGCTTAGGCTGCAAATGTGAAGAATAATATTGCTTTGTTCTTAAAAACTTGATTATTGTGCAAATATCAAATCGTGCAAATAAGATTCGAGATTAACAGAAAATTAGGATCTCTCCTCCATCCCTTTGCCTCTTAGTCAATTCCCCAGCATATGAGAATATGAGATATGAATCTAGACGGAGATAACCACATCAGCTATATGAACAATATCCCAAAATGTTTTAGTATACTGAAACAAAGGAACTACCAAAGATTTTGTGCGGATAAATCATCAATATTTATGTAGGATGTAAGATTTCAATCATGAAGCAATGCTAAGATCACATGGCACGTATTGAATCCACTACAATAAATGTAATCTCTACACCTAAAAAGACCCTAATTTCGTCATCGCCTACGCAAATGATACCAAGCCTCGATCCCTGCCCACACGTCGGATACAAATCATCCTCTTACACGGTGCTTATTCATCCGCATCCTATCCTGTTTTGTTATGGAAGACCGGATCCACGTATTTTATGCAATTTTTATTAATTTTTATGAATCTATTGCCGTAGGTGTCAACAAAAATTTGTGGCTCTAATGCAATGCATAGGCATTTATCATCTAGTGTAAACTAAAATATATACGGATTCATCACTCTATAGACAAAACGAACTGAAACGACGAAACGGGCCACCCTAGGCCACAATTCTCTTAGCCCAATCAGGGTTGTTCTAAGCTAAAATAAAAAAGTTAGCTTGATCTCATTTAGTTATTGTTGAAGTCCGGTAACCTATTTACTGATCTTTTCTAGTGTTTGAAATCGTTCAAGTTAGCTTCTGGTTTTAAAAGCACCATTGGCGGAAGTGACACCCATACATTAGACTTTAATAAAAAGAACTCTTGTTTTTTTTTAAAAAAAAAAAGTTTGGCAGCTGTTTTTCTTTTAGAGAACAAACTAAAACTTTTGTTTTAAGGAGCTCTTGGAAATGGTGTAGCTACCGTGCAAGGCGACGAAATGGGAACGCTATCTTTACAAACGCATACATCACACGGCCACAAAAGTCACGAAGGGGCCACAAAAGCACAACCATTTCAGTCTCGTGATAATGATCCCAAAATAGTTCAGGTTCATCCATTGCGCAGCATAGCCAAACTTTGATCAGGGCCATCCATCATTCAAGCCATTTTGAGTGAGCCGTCCAATCGTGGCGGACACAGCAGCACGTCGTTGACCAGCCTGTCGAGGTTGGCGAGTGACCTTGCCGCCGACCCCGCGGCGGCCTCTTTCCACTCCTCCGCCCTGCGCGCCATCTCCTTCCCCTTATCCCCACCCATCGCCTCCTGTATCCTCGCCGCCACAGCCTCCCGCCGCACGTCGTCGCCGACCTCCATCGCCACGCCCCACTCGACACACTTGTAACGGCAATTGGTCTGCTGCTCAAAAAAGAAAGGCCAGCACAGCATGGGCACCCCGGCGCCAAGGCTCTCCAGCGTCGAGTTCCACCCGCTGTGCGTCAGGAACAGGCCAAGCGCCTCGTGCCGCAGCACGGCCTCCTGGTCGCACCAGCTCGCCAGGAGTCCCCTGTCCTTGGTCGCCTCTAGAAACCCCGGCGGCAGCGCCGCCGCCGAGGCGGTGTCGCCCTTCACGACGTCCGGCCGGACGACCCACAGGAAGTCGTGGCCGCTGTTCGCCAGCCCCCACGCGAACTCCGCCAGCTCCTGCCTGCTCATGACCGTCACGCTCCCGAAGTTGACGTACACCACCGACCGCGGCCGGGGCTTCCTGGCGTCCAGCCACGCGAGGCAGGACTGGTCCTCCCTCCACAGGCTGCAGCTCACCGCGTCGAGGGGGCCTCTGCCACTTCTGACGGCGACCTGCTCCGTGACAGAAGCGAGCGGGCCGATGGTGTATAGGGCCGGGATGATGGCACGCATGGCGTCGAGCGCCGGCTGCTCCAGCTCGTCGATGGTATTGATGACGACGGCGGACGCGTACTCCGAGCGTTCCACCTCCTGTAGCTGGAAGTTCATCAGCACGTCGTTGGGGTCCGTGGTGCGGAGGAAGGTCGGGAAGTCCTTGAGCCGCATGTGCTTGCTCATGCCGGGTGCCCAGTCCAACAGCGTGTCCATGAACCCGTTTGTCAGCTGCTCTTCGTCTGCGCTACAAACAAAAAAAATCACATCTTTTGCGACGGATTGGATAGGAATGCGGAGGACCAGCCAGAGGTAGAAGAAGAGCATACCTTTGAAGGGGATGATGCCCCTATCGAGAAGGAGGCGGAAGTTGCGGTAGCCCATGTAGCCGCAGGCGCTGGCCGTCCAGAAGAGCACGCAGGGCACGCCCATGTCCCTCGCGGCGTCCACGCTGAAGCTCATCAGGTTGTCTGCCACGATGCATGTCACGCCGTCCAGCCCGGCGAGCAGGCTTCGGAAGTGGGGCGGGCAGTTGTGCTTGGTGCCGTAGCTGATGGTCGCCGGGTCCTGCGTGGCGTCGGCGTTGGACTCCGGCAGGCCGTCTGGGATCGTAGCGAAGCGGAACCCCGTGAGGCCCGCAACGGCGGCGGCGCCGCGGGAGCGAACCAGGCGGCGGTGGTTATACTCGGTGTTGACGAAGGTGACGCGGAAGCCCCTGGCGTGGAGGATCTTGGCCAGCTTCAGCATCGGCGTGATGTGCCCCTGCGTCGGGAACGGAACGCACACCGCGTGCGGCTCCTGGCCGCTTGGGAGAGTAGCAGCGCTCATGTCGAACTGGGGCAATGAAGAGATCGAATTGTTTCTTGTTTGTATACCAAGCATAAACTGAGCAGTTGAAGACTGATGAGAAGCAAGCGACAACCTAGTACTCCGGTGTGTCTCGGATTTTTTTTCGATAATGGATAATAAAATCCGGCCTCTACATCCATGGATGTACACAGCCAACAGGTACAAGTTTGATGACAAAAGAGCAAGTCGAAATCTAAAGCAAACGAAAGAAATGCTTCCACCCTTTATTAGAAATATCTAGTGCAATCATCTCTAATTTCTTGCTCATCAAAATGAGGGTGTCCCCGACCTGCTCATCACGCCGCAACCGGGCGTAAGCGTAGCCAATATGCTCCCCCGAAAATGACATGCATAATAGAATTAGTTTTTAATTTTTTAAAAATTACATCATTCCTAAGCATCTCCAGATAGCCCAGCATAAAGCAGCGACACCAACCCAAATCAAGACTTTAATCTTTTTATTCCGATTAATAAGCCAGTTACCAAACATGTGGTTTATTGATCTAGGTTGGTTCAGGTTAGTAGCATAGAAAATAATCCTCCAACTCCGGTGTGTCTCGGATGACTAGGACTTTCCAATACAGCAACGCCGCAGGTTAGTTTGTCTTTTCTTTTCCTAAAAAACAGTGCCATACGAAATTCTATGGATCAACAGTGGATAAGGAAGAAGAGAAGAGAATTGGTCTGTTTTGCAACGAAGGAATAAAAAAAATGACAGCTGCAGGAATAAGAGAAACATAGAAATAAGATACAAAAAACATAAGAATTTCGAATGCCTAGGTGTTCAGATGGGCAAACAAGAAATACACGGACGTTAAGAAAAAACAAATTACCGATGGATCGAACAAGATTAACAGAGAAGGTAGGAATCAGACCCTAATCCCTTCTTTTCTGATTTCGGCCGCTGTTCCAGCACCGTCCAACCAAACATTCAAAACACAAAAAAACTCCGAGGAGAATACACACACGCCAACTAGTGATTAGATACACTCAAGAAAGACCCGATGACACAGCGAAACACGCATAAGAAGTAAATGGAGATCGAAGCAAGCAACTTCAGAAACCAATAACAAAATCCGGCCTAAGCGAGTTTGGAAAATCGGTGTGAGCTAGTTTCAGCCACGAAGGAGAAAAGGCTAAAAAAACAAACAAATAAATTCAAACAAACTTGAAACTTAGTGGGAGAGGTGGGTCTGTTTGGTAGATATTCATCAAAAAAAGTGGACTCGGATCTAGGATTCAACGCGTATCAGCTCCACCGGAAATCTAAGATCCACCATAGATCTACTAGACAATTGTTTGCAAAATAACAATTCCAGATCCATGAAACGAGGTTTTAGTAGAATGGCACTTTTGCTCTTTGTGGTGTACCTCACGTGTCAGTGTCTCTAGCAATAGGAAAAAAAGAAAGAAAGAAATCAGGCTCTTCCCTGGCACCATGAGCGGCCCGCCCCTATGGGAGCCAGTCACCGCTAGATGCTCCGGTCGTGCAGACCATGTGGGCCCACCCATTGTCTCCGATCGGTCGCATCCTACCACGTCCAACCCTACGCGTCGCCACATGTAGCACCCGTGCCGAGGCGCCCCAGATGGTCACGCCCCCTGTGCGTCGTCGAGCGGAGATGAAGAAGAAGGGTCGGCCACATGCTCGCCCAGGAAGAAGGGCCGCCGGAGAAGAAGAAGGGCATGCCGTGGCAGTAAGTCCACCAGATCTGGCCATAGGGAGTTCACCAGAGAGGAGGAACAGAGGAAATGGATGGCAGAGAAGCACGACTTTTCTTTTTTTGTCCGTACACAATTGGGAAGAAAGAATTGAACCGAACCATAAATGGATGTGTGCTTCATGGATGGACGTTTGCGGATGATTGTATTGTCTTTTCAGAAGCATCGCAAAGACGGGCCGCTAGAATCCAAGAGATCTTGGATACATACAGTAGGGGATCGGGCCAATTGGTTAACAAGGAGAAGTCGACTGTTTTCTTCAGCAGTAACTGTTTGGACCAGACAAAGTAGGAGGTCAGACATGAGCTACACATTGAAACTGAAGCATTGTCTGATAGATATTTGGGATTATCAACAGCACTGGGACAATCCATCACCAATACCTTTGAGTATCTACCTACAAAAATCAAAGGGGCAATTGGTTCCTGGAGCGGTCGTCAAGCAAGCAGTGCGGGTCGTGAGGTGCTACTGAAGTCGGTAGCTCAGGCAATACCAACCTACTCGATGAGCTGTTTCTTGCTATCCAAGACCACGTGCAGGAAAATGAGGACGGCGATTTCCAACTACTGGTGGGGAGGTTCTGCGGGTAGCAAACATATCCATTGGTTACGGTGGGATCGGCTCAGGCAGCATAAGACAAAGGGAGGAATGGGATTCCGAGATTTGCATATGTTCAACACGGCATTACTTGGAAAACAAGGGTGGCGCCTTACCACTAGAGAAGATAGCTTGTGTGCACGTGTTCTCAAGGGACGGTATTTTCATGACTCTGACTTCATGTCTAGCTCCCGGAAAAGGCACACCAGTCATACCTGGTGGTCGATCTTAGCTAGCAAGGAGGTACTTATTCATGGTATGATCAAACGGATTGGCAATGGGGAGTCGACGAACATTTGGAGGGATAGATGGATACCCAAGCATTTTGGGGGACGACCCGTCACGCCTGAGGCTGGTCAGGAGGTGTCCAGAGTCTCTGAACTACTTACGGCAGATGGTCAGTGGAACACAGAGCTGATTCAGGAGATTTTCATCCCAGTAGATGATGAGGATATCTTAGGAATACCGCTGCGAACGCAAGATGCAATCAGATTGGTGGGCATGGGATTTGGAGAAACATGGTGAGTATTCAGTCAAGTCGGCGTATCGGAAGATGGAATCAATACAGGCCCAGGAGGATACAGTGGATCCGGGGGTTTCTGGTGATGCAGCTTGGGGCAGAATTTGGCGCCTCAATGTACCACCTAAGGTCAGGGTGTTTTGGTGGAGGGTGTTGCATGAATTTCTGCCAGCCAAAGCAATCCTACATCAGCGTCACATTGACCCAACAGCATTTTGTGAGGTGTGTGGAGCAGATCAAGCGTCCATCAGACATATTTTGCTGGAATGCTCCACAGCGCTTGTCTTCTGGCAGGAAATCAAATTCTTGACTGGAGTAAAAGTTCCCAGATTGCAAGCAGACACATGGGCATCGGACCTTCTATTGAATGATGTGTGCTCTAACAGAGATCGATGCCTGTTCATCATTGGGATATATGCTTTGTGGATGCAACAGAATAAGTTCCGCCATGGGGAGCAACGAGCACCGACTCGCCAGTTAGTGCAGTGGGCCATTGATCAGGCATATGACCTTTGGTTGATCTCTCAGTCTCAACCCAAGGAAGCAAGTCACACGGCAACTAGACATGCAACGGATCGAGGAGCCTGGAAGAGGCCTCCAACTGGATGGGCAAAATGTAACACGGATGGTGCCTTTTATGCAGGAACTAACCAAGGAGCTTCAGGGGTTGTTCTGCGGAATGATGCAGGCTCCTTCATGGCAGGGAGAGCATGTTGGTACTCCCATGGCCTCGACGCATTGATGCTGGAGGCGATAGCTGCTCGCGATGGCGCCCGGCTTGCTCGACAGGAGGGTGTGCAGAAACTTCAACTAGAAACAGACTGCTAGGAGCTGGTCAGACTCTGGAATGACGAAGCTTTTCAGAGATCCTATATAGCCCCAATACTGAAGGAGATCAGGGAGATTAGCGTGGAATTTCAGGAGTTTATACTTTTATATGCTAGTAGAACTTGTAATCAGGTTGCACATTGTTTAGCAAAGCAAGTCACAGAGGATCACAGATTGGAGGAGTAACAGGTACCTCCAACCTGTATCCAACATCTGATGACTGAAGTTTGTAATCCCTCATCCCCTACTGAATGAATGAATTCCATGTTGGAAAAAAAAGAAGCGAAAGGGGAACGCTATCTTTCCAAATGCATACATCACACGGTCGCAAAAATCATGAAGGGGGAAGAAAAACACAACCATTTCAGACTCAATAGTCGGTAGATGGTCTCATCATCGTTCATCCATCGCGCAGCAGCGCCAAACATTGATCAGGGCCATCCATCATTCAAGCCATTTTGGGTGAGCCGTCCAATCGTGGAGGAGAGAGCAGCACATCGTTGACCAGCCGGTCGAGGTTCGCAAGCGACCTCGCCGTTGACGCCGCGGCGGCCTCTTTCCACTCCGCCGCCCTGCGCGCCATCTCCTTCCCCTTGTCCCCACCCATCGCATCCCGTATCCTCGCCGCCACGACCTCCCGCCGCACGTCGTCGCCGATCTCCATCGCCACGCCCCACTCGACGCACTTGTACCGGCAGTTGGTCTGCTGCTCCGCGAAGAATGGCCAGCAAAGCATGGGCACCCCGGCGCCGAGGCTCTCAAGCGTCGAGTTCCACCCGCTGTGCGTCAGGAAGAGGCCGACCGCCTCGTGCCTCAGCACGGCCTCCTGGTCGCACCAGCTCGCCAGGATGCCCCTGCCCTTGGTCGCCTCCAGGAACCCCGGGGGCAGCGCCGCCGCCGAGGCGGTGTCGCCCTTCACGACGTCCGGCCGGACGACCCACAGGAAGTCGTGGCCGCTGTTTGCCAGCCCCCACGCGAACTCCGCCAGCTCCTGCCCGCTCATGACCGTCACGCTCCCGAAGTTGACGTACACCACCGACCGCTGCCGGGGCTTCCTGGCGTCCAGCCACGCGAGGCAGGACTCATCCTCCCGCCACAGGCTGCAGCTCACCGCGTCGACGGAGGCACTGCGGACGTCGAGCTGCTCCGTGACGGAAGCGAGCGGGCCGATGGTGTATAGGGCCGGGATGATGGCGCGCATGGCGTCGAGCGCCGGCTGCTCGAGCTCGTCGAAGGTGTTGATGACGACGGCGGACGCGTACTCCGAGCGTTCCACCTCCTGTAGCTGGAAGTTCATCAGCACGTCGTTGGGGTCCGTGGTGCGAAGGAAGGTCGGGAAGTCCTTGAGCCGCATGTGCTTGCTCATGCCGGGCGCCCAGTCCAACGGCGTGTCCATGAACCCGTTCGTCAGCTGCTCTTCGTCTGCGCTACCAGAAAAATTCACATCGCTTTGAAAAGGAATGGATAGGGATGCAGAGGAGGACCATCCAGAGGTAGAAGAAGAGTCTACCTTTGAAGGGGATGATGCCCCTGTCGAGGAGGCGGCGGAAGTTGCGGTAGCCCATGTAGCCGCAGGCGCTGGCCGTCCAGAAGAGCGCGCAGGGCACGCCCATCTCCCTCGCGGCGTCCACGCTGAAGCTCATCAGGTTGTCCGCCACGACGCACGTCACGCCGTCCAGCCCGGCGAGCAGGCTTCGGAAGTGGGGCGGGCAGTTGTGCTTGGTGGCGTAGCTGATGGTCGCCGGGTCCTGCGTGGCGTCGGCGTCGGACTCCGGCAGGCCGTCCGGGATGGCGGCGAAGCGGAACCCCGTGAGGCCCGCGACGGCGGCGACGCCGCGGGAGCGGACGAGGCGGCGGTGGTTGTACTCGGTGTTGACGAAGGTGACGCGGAAGCCCTTGGCGTGGAGGATCTTGGCCAGCTTCAGCATCGGCGTGATGTGGCCCTGCGCCGGGAACGGCACGCACACCGCGTGCGGCTCCTTGCCGGCCGGCAGAGTAGCAGCGCTCATGTCTATCTGCTTGGTGCTTGCCCCAGGGCCACCTGGGACAGTTGAAGCTGAAGGGATCGAATTGTTTCTTTGACTTGATGGGTAGTTTACTGCATAAATTGAGCAGGTGAAGACCGAAGAGAAGCAAGCGACAAAGTATTCTTGGGCGACTAATGGCAGTATGGCGCACACACCTTTTGACTAAAATTTCCAATATCTGTTTGATTGCGCTTAGCAAGTGTCTAGCACCGTCCAATTGTAGTGTCCTTTATTTAATCCGACGATAAACATAGTTATGCGGATCACAAGAGATTCTTTTTTCTAAGAGCACCTCTGGTAGAAAAACCTATCCCCAAAAACTAGTTATTAGGGGAGATGTAAAAAGTGTTAGGATTTTGAAAATCTCCTCTCTGATAGAATGAGAAAACTCATCCCCGATAAGAAAAACAGTGTATTGGGGGAGGAGAAGACTCTTTTATTTGAGTGATGGGAGGCCATAATTTGAGGGACTATTTTTCTCGTTGGGTGGGTTTGGGAAACTGCTAGAACTAGCAACTCTTTAAAATGACAGCATTTTCTCATTGTGGCTTAGAAAAAGAAGACTGTTGGAGATGCTTAAAAAAAGGGTTACACAAAGGTCCCGTTTGGTACAGCTTTGGGAAGCTCCAGCTTCCACCTACAAAAGCCTACAAGAGTACCATGCATCATTGTTTATGAGAGCCAAAACTCTCACACAGCTGGTAGAAGCCCGTGTGCATTATTGTTTATGAGAGCCAAAACTCTCACAGAGCTGGTAAGAAGCCCATGAAACTAAAAAAGTTAACTTCACTAGCTCCCACTAGTTCTGTGAGAGGAAAAGGGAATTAGTTTCATCTTTCATCAGCTCGTACCGGCTATATGAGAGAGAGGAAAGAGAGAGTTTTAGTTATCATGAACAGTGACACAATGAGCTTTTAGGTGGAAACCAAAGCTATCTAGAAACTAGAATAATACTAAACTAGCCGAAATTTTAGGAATTAGCTATATTTTTTACATATACTAGATAAATATTTGTGTGTTGCATGGAAAAATTACAGTGATATGTTACTTTAAGTATGAAATCGGTTGTACAAATTGAGTCTTTATAAGAAGGTGTTTGTGTCAAATCTGGACTTCATATCTGTTATCTTTGAATGCAAAACGACGTGGGAAGAAGTCAAGGTGGAGAAGAGATTTGATTTAGTGTCACTAATAAATGATTATTTTAGACGTTTTTTTGGGTGTAGAGATATAGATAAAGTGGATAAGAAGGAAGACGGGAAGGAATCATCGGATGCGGTCGGTCAGACCCGACTCACCTGCCGACCAGATGTCCACGGCTTCTGCAGCTGGGTTAGTGGGCCACGGAGGCCATCCGATGCCCAGTTTTATTTTCTATTTGCTGTTTTCCTCGTGTGTTTGGGTGTTTCTGTTGGGTCCGTTATTTTTTTGTCTTTTCTTTTCATTTTTTCTTTCTCTTATTTTAAATTCACAGATTTTCTTTTTTATTTTTATTATATATATTATTTGTTTTTCACTTTCTTTTCTATTATATCATTTTTTATTTTTCTTATTCTGTCTTTCACTTCCTTTTCTGTTTTATTATTTTCATTTTTTATTTTCTCTTTCTTGCTTCTATTTTTTACTTTATTTTTCAATTTGTGATACTCAGACGGTATATACGTGATACTCTAGGATATATTTTGTGATGTTGACATATTATACATGCGAAGTTCCTATTTTTATATATATATATATATATATATATATATATATATATATATATATATATATATATATATATATATATATGATATTCACATAGTATACATAAGATAATCTATGGTATATTTTGTAATGTTTATGTAATATATACATGTAGTGTTTTATGATGTATTTTAGTATGTTTATTAGTATATGGGATGCTCCACTATTGTCTTTGTGTATCCATGAAATATTCTATGGTCTATTTTAGATTGTTTAAATAGTATCATCTTGAGATGTTCTTTTTTAATTCTCCTCTATTATACATAGTTTTTTCTTATGCTTTGTTCTATCTTATATAATTTTATTATCTATCTATGTTATTTATTTATATATACCTAATTATATCATAGCATTTGCTATTCATTTTTTTTTCTATTTTACATATATTAATCTATTTCTATATATGTCATAACTTTTTTCTATTTTTGGTAGACATTATAATCTATTCCAATCATATGAACATGTGATTTGTTCTACTAGATTCGAAATATTGTTCCCCTAAACCGAGGACATTTTATCGTGAAAGCGAAACATTATTTTCTGAACCTACAACATTGTCTCAGTTCAATGAAAGAATGTTCTATATTTATGAGATAAATGTATGTTAACAAAATTTTTATCTAAATATAACTACGTGGGGTCTTATTTTGAAGGATTTATTAATTATAAGATTTCTGCCACCCTAATTTTGGATTTCTACCACCCTGGTGGATGTATATGAGGCCCCAGAGGAAGAGAGGAGAATACAATGTCTTGAAATGGAGAGATGAAAAAAAATACAGATAGGAAGATATATGGATAAGACATGAATGAGGCATAACAAACATAGCAATATTCCATGTCTAAAGATTTGGATTCCTATGAAATTTCTGTATGATTCCTATGAAATTCATGCATTTAATTATATTGCCTTCTTAATCAACCTACCTTTTCCATTCTACTACCTTGATTAGATGCTAGTAGCTACTACTAATCCATTGTATGCCTCTTTTCTTCATGGACAGGATTTTTCCATGAGGTCCAAGTGGATTCTTCTATGTTTTTTTCACTGAATTGAAGGGAAATGAAAGTTTCCTTTAGATTTCATATCAGCATTTCTTACAATCCAAACTGTGCTACAGGACCTAATTCATAGGAATTTGAATCATATGTTTTTCCTCCGTTCCAAAGGAGACCTATAACTCTATAAGTAGCCTCTTATTTGAGTAACCATAATGTTAAAAGCCACAACTAATTTCTATCCTTGTCAAAGTATATAGACACTACACATAGAAATCATATTTTAGTGGGTTGTTTTTCAAAATAATTTTTTGTATACTCACATATGTTTGCTCTACATTATTTAGCTATCACATTTATTTATGCTTGGCTCGCATGTGGAGATAATTTCTTATCTAAGAAACCATTTCCTCTTCTTTTCATTAATTTTATTGTTACATCCCTATTTTACTTAGGTAGCACTCAATTAATAAGCATAGAGACCATCATAGTTCTATGTCGGAAGTGCCCTAAGGGTGTGTTTGGTTCTATGACAAGATAGATATGATGGATCCATTCTATTTTTTTTAGATAGAGTGGTTCCATATTCATGTCCTGTTAGCGAATGTGGACATCTCTGCACTAGGTTAGATGACAATGAATCTAGGGTAAATATTCTTGGCAAGTGAACCCGCTCAGCAACATATTTATCATCTGTTCACCGCATGCTTCTTCTTCCCATAGAAAAGCCTCGATATAGTCACGCTTGTCCTACTTTGTCCTCTTGTTTTTTAACGATCCTTTTCGCATATTCAAAATATTCTCTGTAGAGATGAACGTATCCCGTATGCCTCCCAACCGAACAACATGGTGAAAAATGGATCCTACTCTGTTTCTATCCCACGTACCCCTAGACCAAACACACTCTTAGGGATAGTAATGTGCCCGTGCTAACGCTAGGGCTTCTTCTCAGAGATGCACTTAAAATCAACCAAACAATAAGATATTCGATAGTTTAAGTCACACTAAATTATATATAACCATGTATATTATTATGAAAACGCCCCTGATGACCTTGTTAGCGTTGAGACGCTCAGCGCCGACAGCGTCCACTCCTGGCCGCTTGGAGGCAATGTCATAAAATAAACTCATGTTGATCGCACCAGCAACAGTGTAGGATGTAACAGATATAGAAAACATTTGTCTTTTTCTACTTCAGATGTTGGCAAAGAACTGTACAAAACATAAGAATCAACCCTGACGATGTATGAAAAAAATATCATGTTGTTTCATCTTCAGAACTATTTCCTTGTTTTATTATAGTGGTTTTCGAGAGCAAGATAGGCATCCTTTGCGTCTAAACAAAGAAACCCAGCCATCAGAGTGGCATACATAACAGTTAGCTAAGGACTGAGAGAACTAAGAAAAAAAAATATAGGAAAAAGAATAGCATTACAACACGAACCAAGGTCACTACACTGGAGCTCCATGGCTTGAGCAATGATGGCAGCCAGAGCTCACCATGACGCTATGGGTACACGATGACGGTGACCAGAGCTCGCCACAACCCCTGATGCCATGGATGCCAGACGTTCAGACGAGTGCAGTTTATTCAGAGAGATGGGTTCAGACATAGGTCAGTTTATTCAGAGAATAGGATATCGTTACAGATTCATTGTCCGTCCGCTCAGCACAGCTTGAGGTATTTATACTACCCTATTACATGGCGTCAGGCCCTATTACATCCCTCTTCGGCCATCAGCCACGCTTTGCTCCTGTCTTCCTGTCTGATGTCGGACCTGCTATAGGAACTGGACTTTCCTTCCGTTTCCTCACAGACACTCCTAGAGCAGGCAGAAGAACCTGAAATTTTGGAACTCAAACATCATATAAGAGACAGGTAGCACTCTGATTATGAAATAGATAGTGTCAGCAGACACCCAATCAGAAGAACATTGAAGCAATAGAACATAAGTACCATATAAGACAACTGGAATCTATATTTTGAATGCAAAAACAAAGTTCGATAGTACAAAAATCTGTTTTTGCCGCGTGCACACCAGAGAATATATTGGGTCAAGAATAAAGCATATGTCAACTACTTTATACTTTGCAAATATTGCTAATTCATTCATAATGCAATTTTTTACTATTTCATTAGTTGTTAGGCTAGTCCACACCACTTCCCGTAATTAGTACATGCACGAGCAAGCATCGCAATGGAGAACTTACTTGGCTATCGAACTTGACGCATCTGACCACACGCACTTCATTGTGCAGCACATGATTGATTGATTCTGTGGGTTCCTTGGTTCGAGATTTCAAGGGGATCTGACGAACAGAAGGATCAGAGAAAGGTTGAGAGCAGACATTAGCACTTGTCAATGTCACCAGAGATAACTGATAAGGAAACATGGTCTTCCTTAAAAGTTCAGTAACAGACACAAAATTGTGTGCCAGCCCACTGTTTACCAATCGCGGCAAAGGCAACAGTTTTAGAACTAAACTGTGCACATGAAAATTCTTTCAAGCATTAGTGACCATGATAAAGCAAGCAACAATTCACCCAGTCTAGCAGTGACCTGAATGACATATACCTCTGGTAGTTACATATGTTTGAACTGAAATATATGACAAGAAATCTCTACTATAAGGGCCAAATGATTGAAGTTGTGGATATATATACAGCAAACCCTATGGTACAAAGGCTTTGTGGCAACTTGGGTTCACCATACAAGATTGAAGTTGTGGATATATATACAGCAAACCCTATGGTACAAAGGCTTTGTGGCAACTTGGGTTCACCATGCAAGAAGAGATCATACACGAAAAGCAAGACCCTCGTGCAACCAAGGTGAGCCTGCTGCCGCAACAAAGAAAATGACATTATGATGACGTATATGACAACATCAAAATGCATCAATTAGTGAATTCCACGATATAATGGTTTGCACCTCCATGGACTCAAAAGATCTGCACAACATCATCAAGCAAACTGAATTTAGTATACAGGGAAATCAGGGGGGTACTGAACTCGCCATTGCATTCCATCCACTCTGCACTACGAATTTGTGAGTTGCATAGCCAATAGATTGGCAGGGCAGCTTGGTGCAAGCATCACAAGAGTGCGGTGTTGCATCATGACAGGTCAGCCCCACCGTCCGTATCTTGTTGAAGAGAAGCAAGCATTGGGTAGCATTGCTGCTGCGTGAATTAGTTCTGTTGGAGCGTGGGGCAGAGCCGTGCTCGCCCATGGCAGCCAAGCACACGGTGGCGCTCCTCTCCTCCTGGCCGGCACACTGAGTAAAGCTAGCTATGATTATTAAGCTTAAAATATAAGGTGAAAAGTCATGCTTGCCTGAGCTGAAGAGGTACATCCACTTAAGCGAACTTTATCCTTCATTTAAGGAAAATAACAACTTTAAGTCAGCTAAGCTCTAACTTATCTTTCAGGATGATGCATATATCTGAAAAGAAATAAATGAGATCACTACATGTACGTATCATGGAACCATATTATAACCCTATAAAAATTGTCTTTTATTGCCCACACCAACCTTTACAACAACACGTGCAAAAAAATTTAACCTGAAAATGATAAAGTTCCAGTTTATATATTCTTGAACGTAGCAAGCATTGACATCTTATAAGCTGCATTAGCAAAGGAGCAAGTACATATGTTAATCCAGATTGTCGAGACTCGAGACAGGAACCCAAAACACATCAGCAAGAAATTTGGCCGTGACCTTATCCTAAAGTTCAGACAGTATAGGAGCACAATCCAAACACTACCACTTGTACTGATTGTCAACTACTCCTCACCTGCAATTACTGCTTTAGTCATGTTCGATTGGTCGTGACTATTTAGAGGCTAAGAATATTTCTCCATCATTCAGATTGGTAAAAGACATGGATTATTTAAGAAATTCATGACGACCTTACCTTGAGATCGAAGATCCATGATTCGGAGAGCTGAGAAGGAAGAACAGATAGTTCGCATGGTGGTGTTCTAGACCATCAACGTTCTTTGGATGGATCGACGGCTGCGGCTGCAACTCCACGAGCACGCACGCAAGATGAGCAGGAGCGGCAGCGCCCGCATGCCCTGCTAGCGGCGGCCCACACGTGCAAGATCGACGGTGGCGCCCGCACATGGCAGCAGGGAACGGGGTGGGCAGCCGGCGGTTCTGTGTTCCCTGAGCGAACACGCATCGAGGGCGTCCCTCGGGGATCTGCGCCCGCCGCCCGGGCCAGGAGGCCATCCGGTCCTTGGTTGCCGCTGGCTGGGCCGACCGTGGCACGCCCACCGTGCCTGGGGTCCGTGCCAGGCTCCCGCACCGGGAGCCTCCCTCACCGGGGATGCATGCGGCACGCAGCGCAACCGGGCTGCCCCTAGCCGCCACCGAGAGAGGAGGGAGGGAGACAGAGAGGTGGACGAGCGGCGTTGCGGCGGCGGGGCGGCGTGGGCGTGGGCGGGACTGTGGAGGTTCACAGGGCAGGCGGCCGATGATGGCGTGCGTTGCGTTGCGTTTTTTTCATTAATATTTTTTCCTTTTGTTTTTGTCGTTGTTTTGTTTCGAACTCTGGTCGTTGCGGCGATGACAAGGCGGAGGGCGCTGAAGCCTGTGATCGATCATGGCGGTATGATCGGCTTGAAGACTGGGATTGATGTTTTCTGCCCCTTGATTTTAATAGAAATAAAATTCTGTGTGTATTTTTTGGGGTGCGTAATAGTTGAAGTTCTCAACGGGGGGACGTAATCTCAGGTGGACGGAGTATAATTTGCATTGGTCTATTATAGTAGAGATTGTTTCTTTCCTTTTCTAGGTATTATTACGCCTTGCCAAGCGAGTATAGCGAGCCGAAGGACATGTTTGGCTTCCTCACTTGAGTAGCTCGGAAACTATGTGGACGAGATATGCCTTGCTGTCGTGAGAGAGCCAAATCGGCTCGAGCCAGCTCTTCAGGCTCACGCCGATCCAGCAAGGCGAGACAAAGCCACTCCAGGATTGAAGCAGCTCTTTACTTTCTTGTACTCTTTGTTTTGTATAGCATGACTTTAGTACCGTATAGATGGGTTGGTAAAGGCCAAAAAAAAATCTATGTTCACCACCCTAATACTGCATGAAGATGAAACTAGCATTTTGTGTTTGACAAAATTTATATAACTGAAACCAAATAACTGTAATTTAACAATTTTATTTGCCATATTGAATCTTACGTCACACATATGAATATACACTTCTGAATTTAGTCAAACTTCAGATAGTTTGGCTAAATATAGAAAACTAGAATTATACATTTTCCTTTTTCAGGACGGAGCCGTCAGCCCGTCACCGTCAACAAGGCCGTCCCTGAGGGAGTGCGAGCTGTGCGACGGCACAGGGCCTCCATTTTCTACGGCCCCCAAACTCTAATGTTGCAATGCATAGAACAGTAGGACGTGCTGCTAGCTAGTTCGTGCAGGCTGCTCAAGGCTTTGATGCTGGACTGCTGGTCCACTTTACTTGATCTGATAGGCCAAAAGACAGCAAGTGCTACACTGTACTACTGGTTGCATCTGCCTTCACCAAGCTATCAACTTCATTTCCATTTCTTTTCTACATTTGTTCTAAGTCTTTCGTAAGTAAACTAGTACTAGCTTATTTGTTTGGACGATACTTATTTTGAAAGAAAATACAACATTTTGTTATTGTATTTTGGTAATTGCTATAGCCTATTTTAAAATTTTGCACAGGGCCTCCATTTATGCCGGGACGGCCCTGCCGTCAACACTTGTTGGGTAGCAGGACGTGATTATTGATTAGGTCGTCCAGGTTGGTCAACGCCCTGCCGCCAGGCTGCGTCGCCCGAACGGCGGCCTCCTTCCACTCGTCCGCCCTCCGCTTCATCTCCCTCCCCTTGTCGCCGGCCATTGCCTCTCGTATCGTTGCCGCCAGGGCCTCCCGCCGCACGTCGTCGCTGACCTCCATCCCCACGCCCCACTCGGTGCAGGCGTACCGACGGTTGGTCTGCTGCTTCGCGAAAAAGGGCCAGCACAGCACCGGCACGCCGGCGCTGAGGCTCTCCGTCATGGAGTTCCACCCGCTGTGCGTGAGGAACACGCCCACCGCCGGGTGGCGCAGCACCGCCTCCTGCTCGCACCACCTCGCCAGGAGGCACCTGCCCTCGGTGGACTTCACGAACTCCGGCGGCAGCACGGCGGCGTCGCCCTCGACCAGGTCGGGCCGGATGATCCACAGGAAGTCGTAGCCGCTGCTCGCCAGCCCCCACGCGAACTCCACCAGCTCCTGGTTCGACATGGTGGTGATGCACCCGTAGTTGACGTACACCACGGACCGGGGCGCCCTGCCGTCCAGCCACCGCAGGCAGGTGAGGTCCTCCTTCCAGAGGCTGGCGCGGACCGTGCCGAGCGCTGCGGCGGCGTCGACGACGTCAGGGTCGGCGGCCAGCCGCTCGAGGAGGAGACTGAGCGGGCCGATGGTGTACACGGGCGGCAGGATGGCGCGCATGGCGTCGAGCGCCGCCGGCTCGAGCTCGTCGAAGGTGTTGAGGACGACGGCGGTGGCGGCGGTCGCGCGCGCCACCTCGTGCATCATGAAGTCCAGCAGGATGTCGCCGCGCTGCATCGTGTAGATGAAGCTCGGGAAGTCCCTGAGCCGCATGTGCTCGCTCAGCCCGCGCGCCCACCCCACCGGCGTGTCCAGGTACCCGTTCGTCAGCTGCTCTTGGTCTGCAACGACATGCATTCATGCACTAGCTGATGATTTTTTTTCTTGTGTTCGACGACTAGCTGGGCACGCACAGTAGACATTACGAACCTTTGAGAGGCGCGAGGCCTTGGTCTATGAGGGACTGGAAGTGGTGGTAGCCCATGTAGCCGCAGGCGCTGGCCGTCCAGAAGAGGATGCACGGCACGCCGATCGCCTTGGCGGCGTCGACGCTGAAGCTCATGACGTTGTCCGCCACGACGCACGTCACCGGCGGCACCCCGCGGGCGGCGTCGGCGTTGAGGCGGCGGTCGAGCAGGGCCTTGAGGTGCGGGAGGCAGGTCCTCATGGTGGAGTCGCAGAGCGAGGCCGGGTCCTGCGTGGCGTCGGCGTCCGAGTACGGCAGGCCGTCGGGGATGGTGGCGAAGCGGAAGCCCGGCAGGCCTGCCACGGCGTCGGGGCCCCGGGACCGGATCAGGCGCCGGTGGTTGTACTCGGTGTTGACGAAGGTGACGTGGAAGCCCTTGCAGTAGAGGACCTTGGCCAGCTTCATCATCGGCGTCACATGGCCCTGCGCCGGGAACGGACGCACACCGCGTGCGGCTTGTCGCCGGCGGCCATCTCCCTCTCGCCGGCCGGAACGAAAGGAGAGAGAGTAATGCTATTTTACGTTCAGGAATTTTCTATGGAGTGATGCGATCTTCTGAATTGTAGGAACTGATATATATATAATAACATACATGTACAGGCTCCCCACCGTGAGATGAGAAGGTGTTATCGCGTCACTTGCATTATTGGCAACTACTAATAAACAAACGAAGACGCTGATAATACCGGTTGGTGCAGCTTAATAGAAAAGTTATATATTTTTTTTTCTAGAGTTGCTATATTTCTGATGTTTGAATTTCAGTCATTAATTTTAGAAAATCAACTAAAAATCAACTACTCCCTCTATCTCTCGAAAGGAGTTATTTTTAGATTTGTCTTAAGTCAAAAAATTTAAAATTTAACTATTTTTTAAAAAAAATATTAAAATTTATATTATCAAATTAGTATCATTAGATTTACTATAGAATATATTTTTATAATATATTTATTTTATGCCCATAGATGTTATTACGACACAGATTCTAGAAATCACTACTTTTAAATACTGAGGGATTATAGTATATACAAAATAATCAAAATTTCTTTTTGTAACCAATAGTAACAAAACTACATGTTACGTGAATATACAAACACTTAAAATATATGAGAAGTAATAATCTTTTTAGTTCGAGATAAGGTAACAATTGGCCATTGTGATGACTTTCGTTCCCTAAGAAAAATACTCCTATATCCTCATAAATGACAGAGCTGCTTGCCCGAAATAATTGTTTGAACGAACATAAAAACAAAAGTCTTGAACGTACAGACATTTATGCATGCCTACGTCTACTTGTCAAATGGACCAAAACCAACTATGTGTATAGCAGCAAATAAAGGGATGTAAGCTCCCTCCGACACAGAAAGAAAGTGATTCTATGACTTGGGGGAGTGCCAAGAGAAATGAGAAAAAATGACCTATATTACCCATATATGGCAATCGTTATAGATGGTGCATCTGCAGCAAAAACAACTACATGAATTGTTGGTGTATCCTATGCACATGAATGAGACTGCACACAACCTTCATTTAAAACCCACCACTACAACACTTTATCACCCCAATCCGGTGGGAATTAATTGTTGAGGGGGCGAAGACACGTTGTGCGCCCGACTTGCTGGCACTAGGTATATATGACTGTAGGTGTAGGCTCCGCAAAATTCGACAATGACTTTTATTCTAGGATAACTCTACGATGACTTTTTTTTAGGACAGAGAGAATATATGTACATCTCTCCGGCCGCAAAGTCTCGGAATGAGTCAAATAACGTAGGCTAGAGGACCTGCCATTTAGCTGTTAACTTTTGTCTTATTCACCCAAATGATGTCGTCTTCAACAAGAAAGTGCTCTTGTCGTCGTCGGCGCTCATCTACAAAACGCTCATGTTAACGAAGACCTATGGCGCCCTCCCTGAAGCCGAAGCCGAGGCCTCTGGCCGAAGACATGCTCAGCCTCATCGCGGACAGTGCTGCTACAGCTTAGCCCTCTAAGAACGTCCGTGGCTGTTTTGAGCTAGTCTCTATGTGGTTGTGTTGTTTCTCTTTTCTCTAGTTTGAAGCTGTTGAGCTCTTTTGCCACCTATTTTTTTCTCTGCTTTTCTATAAAAAAACTGGTAACCCCCCGAATCCGTGGTGTTGGTTACGCTTTCTAATAAAGCTATCTAGGTTAATGCGTGCCTTTGGTCTAAAATAGAAGCACAAGTAATTGGGCAAGAAAATCTCACGCGCCTAATCTGGATCCATTCATATCATGTTATCGTTACCTGGCAACCAAATTTTATTGATCAGTCGGCTACTGGTTAGATCACTGTTCCACAGTCATTCTACGAAATTTTGCTCTCACAAAGAGATGCAGGGGCAGCCGTACGTGTACGTGAAAGCACACACTGCTTTAAGGGCAGCCGATCGAAAGGGCCCATGAATAAATAAACTACTGATGGATCGATTGGTATCATGTCATCGCTATCCTGCTGCCACGCACTCCATCGTTGATAGCTCAATCAAATATAAAATAGGTTGCCACGCAGACCACGCCGCCTGTGAAATTGACAGCCATGTCATAACATTCAAAGTCACGATTTCTGCCATAGGTGCACCACACATAATATGGAAACAAAAAATTATTGACCCTGAAGGTCTAGAGAGAGAAAAGCAGCGACGTAGACCGCGGCCTCTCCAAACCTTATGGGAGGGGCGCGCACGCCGTTGCCACCGCCACGGGGGCGCCGCCCTTAGCAGTCAGGGAAAGTTCCCGTTCCTATGTTCCACGTTCCGGGAACATTTTCGTTCCAGAAATGTGAATGTTCCCGTTTTCACGTGTAAGATAACACTCTAAGTTTCCGTTACCGTTCCCGTTCCAAAAACAAAAACAGGAACATGGCCCCTCCCCCTCCACGGGCCCCAGCTCCACATGAAGTTATCTTAATTAGTTATTTTATAATTCAGATATTAGTTGGATTTGTAAAGAAAGGATCCGGTCGATAAGGATTCCTTGCCTCTTAGAGTCTAATCAGGACAATAAATACTACAAGATTATAATCAGATTGGTTAAGAAGCAACCGGACAAAAGTCCTTTATTCCAATCTCTCCCGCACTCGCGTCTCCTCGCTCTCCTAGTCGCACGCTGCCCTAGCCGCTGCTGCCCCTGCTTGCACCGCCGCATGCCGCTGCCCCTTGGGCGGGCGTCCTCCCCTCCCTCTCCTCCTCCTCTTCAGATCCACTAGCCCCAGTCCACCCTCCCCCCTGTGTGTGTTACAACTAGAATCAGAGATCCAGATCTAAACCAACATGGACGACGACGACATGATCGAGAAGCTCTTTACTGATTTTAAGATATTGGTTCTCACCAAAATCGACAACGTCACCGACTCACCGAGCAACTCAGCGACCTCAGCGATCGCCTCTCTATTTTGGAGATGGAGCAATCCACTAAAGCCATGAGGGAAAGTCTCGAGCAGACAAAAAAGAACATGGCGATAGTGTTGGAGGCAGTAACCAAGAACAAGACGGTAGAGGCTACCCGTGAGTACATCAAGGAGCAGATAACAAAATCCAACTCATCTACTATATCTGAATTAGCTATTAAATTGGAGAACAAATTGCTGCTCGATGTCAACGTCAAACCCAAGGAGGAGCCTACGGCGCCCCCGGTGCCGAGCACCTTCCAGGGCCTAGAGGTTCATCCGCACAAACTGTCCTTTGCGATGTATGACGGAAAGGATGATCTACTACCATGGTTCAATCGGTGTGAGCAATTCTTCAAATTAGGCAAACGCACTCTAGAGGATCAGAAAACCTAGTATGCATCTTATCATTTGACTGGAACTACACGCCAATGGTATATGAGATTGTCACAGAAGAACGATGGCATGAGTTGGGGATACTTTGCCAAATGTGTCAATGAAAGATTTAAACCACCAACTCGTCGTAACCCATTGGGAGAATTGGCAGCACTCAGAAAAACAGGCGCCGTTAGTGACTACAGTAACGCTTCCTAGAGTTGGTTGCTCATGTGGGAGCATTTGGATGAATTACAGCAAGTTAATATATTCACAGCAGGCCTGATGGAACCACTAAAACAGACGTTGAACTGCTAAATCCGCAAGACGTGGAAACAGCTATGTCGCTTGTATGTTTCTATGAACGTCGTCTAGTAGCAGTGATGGCTAATGCTAATAGGACAATGCCACCGAAACAAGGACGCTTCCCATCTTCACGCTCATCAACAACAACGCCAGCTGTAACAATGGTGACCACACCGCCGGTTGCTCTCTCCAAACAAAGTGGAAACTCCACCAACACGGTGACTCTTCAAGCGGTGACAGCAGATGAGATGGCAACAAGGCGACAAGGCGGGTCTTTGTTTCAATTGTGATGAATCACTCTCTCGTGGTCACAAATGTAAGATGATGTTTGAGATCACGGTGGTCAATGATTATACTACAGATGACACCTAGGAAAGTGTAATGATAATGATAAAAAACCAAACTCGAGAGTGCATGGAGCCTCACCAATGTACTGAGCCTCATGAGTAGTAGCACTTTGGTTGACTTAGGATCAATACACAATATAATTGACGTCAATGTGGCACGAGCTATAGGACTCAACGAACAGCGAATTGACTAACGAGGTAACATGTCGTCTTGCATTCTTTAATGTACCGTTAGGAACTGCAAGCAATATCTTCAACATCAATACCTTTTTAATGGATATTGGCAATGATATCAATGTTATTTTGGGAGCCCCATAGTTGACGGGACTTGGAAGAATTACTTGGGATTTCTCAGATCTAGAACTACGTTACATAAAGAATGGTCGCTCTCACACACTGACAGCACAGCGATAGCATCGAATTCAATCAACTGTTTGAACATTATCGGCTCCACCGCCCATGGTACGTACAACCTTGTCCCCTACGATGGCTGATAGCACTATGAACAAGTCCAACAGGGCATGGCAGCCTAATGTTTTGGATTTCCTTGGCGACAGTAAAGCTACAATTTTCACTAATATTAGACATGCATTAGGCAACACCATATCCTTAGAAAAATGTACACTTTGCGCCATTCGGGGCGGGGCAGCGATCAGCAACTTTGGGACGGTGGAGGATGGCCTAAATTTCTATGATAATCGACTCTACCTTCCAAAGCAAAGCATCGGCAGGTTACAAGGTCTAATTCGGAAATTCAGCAAAGGGGACCTCAGTAGATAGAACTATTAGGTCTGGGGATTCACAGGCCACAAGTAGAAGGCGCCTCTATGATATGCCATCACATATTCTATTGATATGAAGTGAATAATATTTGTTGATATGCTAACCAGCCAATTGCTCATGCAAACAGTGTTAACACTGGGCTCATAACAGATTCATTAATGCAAACTTTATCACCAGGAGAATTGCATTTGGACATGTTTGGAACTATGGTTGACCTACTAGCAACACCCCATCATATACAACATCAACGATTTGGACAATAATACCATCACTTATGGATATGAGATCTTATGGAATACTTAATAGCTTTCAGAAACCTCCACAAGTAATGGCTAAACTCAGTATTGGTGCAATGATTCATCCAGCTCTGCCTCTCCCAATACCTGCTACTTCCTACTTTATTTTTTGTTATATTGGCACCCTACAATACTGCTTTGAGTTTAAGAGGAAGTTCGGCGACAATGATAGAGCTGGGACCTACTTTGTCAACGGTACACCGAGCTGCTTCTCGGAGGAGACCAAGGTACAGGCTCCGCCACCAGATGGGACCAACAACTGGCTTGCACTTCGCCGCGAGAACGCGTCGAGCGAAGAAGGGGGGAGGTCTATCACACGTGCACCACGCATGACATGGAGACAAGGAGTTATTGAGCCTAAATGCCTAGAAAAAGAGGAAAGCAGTGACGTGGGCCGCAGCCTCCCCAAACCCTAGGGGAGGGGCACGCATGCCGCCGCTGGCACCGTGGGGAGCACCGTCCTCCCCTTCCGCGGGCCCACATCCGCATGAAGTTATTTTAATTAGTTATTTTATTAAATAATTTAGATATTAGTTGGATTTGTAAAGAAAAGATCCGGTCGATAAGGATTCCTTGCCTATTAGAGTTTAATCGGGACTATAAATACTAGGAGATGGTAATTAGATCGGTTAAGAAGTAATTGAGCGAAAATCCTTTATTCCAATCTCTCCCACGCTCGCGCCTCCTCTCTCCTCTCTCCCGACCGCATGCCACCCTAGTCGCTGCGGCCCCTACGCCGACGCCGCCTCCCCTTAGGCGCTCCCTCCCCCTCTCTCTCCTCCTCCTCCTTCAATCCACTAGCCCCAATCCACCCTCCTTTCCTTTTCTCTTGAAAATCTTGGCCGACTGTGAAATAGATCGTGGAACATTTTTATATTTCCTATTTTTTCTATGATGAAAATGAACTAATTTCCACCAAATTCAGTGCTGACCAAATGATCGGGAGGATCACTAACAACCCCCACCAAAAAAAAAAAAAAGAAGTCCGACAACAAGTGTAGCGAAGCCATATGCTTGATGCATGTGCTGGTATGAATGATTCAAATTGCCTAAATAGTGATTTCAAGTATATTACCAAAACAAAACTCGCACAGCCCGGCGGGACACAAGCACCAAATGCTGTACCAAACTCAATCATGCAGTAGAGGAGCTGAGTTTAAGGAGCATACCAATAAGAACAGAGTAATCAAGAAGATGGATGTGGGGAATGAAACTATAACAATATACAAGCCTTGCCCTTTATTGTGATTTACTAGTTCTTGATGTTACCGCTAATTTTTATTCTTATGCAGAAATGCTTTCAGCAAATGTGACAGAAGGCGAAGGCTGACAAGGCAACCAACACCACCGCCAACCGAATGGCAGAGCAGCCCGCAATTGGAACCCTACTACACCCGACAAGTGGCGAGCTAGCATGGCTGTCCTAGGTCGACCCGGCCGCTCCTATAGGATCATGTGCAGATGTGCTCGCTGTCACAACTGTATGAATTGTAGATACAATGAACAACAAAACGTAAAAACTAACCAAAACCAGCCCGGCCGTACCCGGCCGAACCGAAGCGATTACGTTGTAACAAGTAATGTAATAGATTGATTTGCGTGATTGTATATTACCAATCGACCCTCCCCAGCGGCTGGTCTTAAATGCATGCACAAGCCAAAA